>OZ059906.1:20139505-20514505 GCA_964057215.1 Oscheius myriophilus
GCGGGATAATTAGGAATTGTAATCATTGCTTCAAGCGTTGAAAAAGATAGTATTTTGTAAAATTAGAAAATCGACTGAGCGCCAAAATGTTTTAACGTACCTCACCAACACCGACCGAAATAAACAACTAAGCAATTAAAAGTGAACTAATTTTTTTCAATTTTTGAAATGTTTAAATGCGCTGAATCAAATGTTATCGATTGTTTGTCAAACAAGCATCACAAAAACAAACCAAGAAATCTTCTCCAAAAGCTTCTCGAGAATTACGATTTTGCCACCATTATTTATTAGGCCCACAGAATATGTTAAAGATAACCCCGTTACTTAGATCTTACATAACTTACAGATTCACATCCGTTTCCCAAAGACATCAGTTGTTCTCCTCCCTCCATTCCTACTTGCGAAGAACAGCCACTGCCGCTCATTACCTTAAAAATGAGCAAGTAACAAAAGATCTGAGTTTTCGGTCTTTGGAATACCAAATCACTTACCTTAACCCTATTGACTGCAGTGCTTGATTCGACAAAGTCAATGCATGTGTGATCTCGAATGTACTTCAAAGCCGCTTGCACCGAAGCCTTTTTTCGGGCATCTGAATTAGGTTTTAAAATAACATTCGATTAATAATCGCACTTATAGAGGCGTCAAAATAATAGTACAAAGTGTTTCCTGTCCATTTATTGGTGAAGCCGCTGACTTGGCGTTTCCTTCGGCTGTCATTTTTCAGAAGGGAGCGTTGCCTTCTGAAGTAAATTTATAAAATATAAAAAAACACAACACTAACTCAGTGAGTAGCATGTCTCCATCAAAGAGATGCAGAGGTAGAACTGGCGAAGAGTCGGGAGCAACAATGCCAGCGGCATCATGAAGATTCTCGGATATTTGTACTGTCTGAAAAATAAAACTGAGTGAGACATAACTTTACCTTCAATGAGCTGATTAACCTCACCTCACCTCACCTCACCTTGACGAACATGAGACATCGTGACTTACATTAGAAAGGATTTCGGTCGTCCCCATCCGATGAACTGTTTGATTTCTTTTCTTGATCTCTGCTATCCTGGTTTTTCTTGCCTCCAAATTGTAATGTTTTCCACTGAGGGAGCCAGACATTCCATCTTCGTTGTTCTTGGTCCGCGGGAACGCGAGTAGAGAGATTGGGAGCAGTAGAATCAGCAACCGCATGGTGAGTGGTCTATTGAATTTGGAACAGCTTTTATACCCTTGCAAATGTACTTTGCTCCTCGGACAGTAGACCATCTGTTTCAATATGGTAAAACGGTAGAGATGTCTGGTGGGATCAATGGAACACGCTTTTTTAGTACTCGATAACATTTGACAATGTGGTCCCGAACAAAATATTGAGAAGGCTATCTTACGAAAAAATAAAAACGCTGGGGTCGGTACCTTCCAATTTTTTCTAAGCTGCCCGACGGTCAGGTAAGCACCAACTTGTCTTTTAGATATTACACTTAAACCAATTCGATTCCCAATTAACATACTCAAATTGTTCTGGATACGCAATTGCATTAACACGTCTAGTGTCTATGTGTATCTATTCGATAAGTTCTTTTGCAGCCAAGTGGTCTAATTGTCTAAATCGTTTCACCAAAAGCAAATATTTAACTGAGAACAAATTCTCTAGGGCTATGTAAAAGTCAATCCTTCTTAAAATGTCACACAATGGCTATTATACCGAAGTTAAAGTTCATTTAAAAGATCATAAAAACCGGGTCCTTATGCGCTTAGTTTCAACAGTCAACAAGCTAATCCTTTGTTCAAATTTCATCTTTACCAATAACATTCAAAGAGTTAGTTATTCCGGTTGTTTTGCTTTTTTTGGTTTTGTCAACCATTGTTTCCGTTCACTAAAGCTGAGCACATACACAAATACAGACAGATGTGGAACAGTGATGTGAACACGTAAAACCACACGTTCACTTCCTTAGAGGGAGAGGGAAAACTTGTTCGGTCAGTGATTTCCTTTTCGTGCGTTACGTGACATTTACACTAACAAAGCCCTGTTCATTCTCTTTCACTCACCCTTTCCCTCTCCCAAAATAAAAGCATGTCTTTGGGAAATGGATGTGAGTCTGTGAGTTACTCAAGATTTACTTTAGAATCGGGTTAACTTTGCTTATTCTTTCGGCCTCAGTAAGAGGGTCGTCGCGATAAATGTAGCAAAATCACAATTTTTTTAGCGAAATGTTGGTAAACTGACATAACCAACTTATGAAAACTCATTTTAATAGAATTCGTGTAAATAAAACGTCTACCTGAAAGATTTGAAAAAGGACGATTTTTGATCACTGTTCCGCAACTGTCTGTGTTTGCATAATTGTCCAGCTTTTGTGAACGGAAGCAATGGTTCTCAAAACCAAAAAGGGCAAAACAACCCAAACAACCAACTTGCATACACAGAAAAAAAGTAGACAAAGGAAAATTTTGTTGCTTTCGAAATTGTATTTGTATTTTTTCAAAGCGAAAGCGCTGGAGTATGAAACGTGGAACGAATTTTATTCAATTTGCAATTAATTGCTAAAACTCGCTACTAATAGATTAGTATTGAATTTTATGTTTTTTTTTTGTGAGGTTCTGAATTTTGAACAAAAGGATTTTTTAAAAAAGTGACTCCTTATGTACTTTTGTTTATTCCCGCGGGTATTGATTTGTCATAAATTTTTTTGCCGCTTACCGGTCACAACATTTTTACAATTATATTTGTTTTTGCGATTTCGAAATTGACAAATGATGTATAAAAACAGTCGTTTCAAAGTCCAAGAGGCTCGTGACTTCGGTTTTTGAAAAAAACGTAGAATTGATCTAAGATTTTTTCATTGGGGGGGTTGGCAGCTTCTTTCAACACCGCTCCAAGCAACGATTACGGTCTCCAATTAGCATGCAAATACTGTAAAATTTCAATCGGATCGTCAATTTTTCATTAATTTCCTTAGTACAATTTTTGCTCTCATTTTTTGCCCAACCGGTTTAATGAGTCATCACAGTAGGACTAACTACCAAAATTTCTTCAACTCTGAATGACCCATAGGAACTGAAGTATAATTGATACCCTTCAGGTTGGATCAGTGGCTCACGAATTTCTCCACGCGCTTGGCTTTATACATACACATCAAAGAGAAGATAGGGATGATTACATCAATGTCGACCTAACCAAAGTTAAACTGGCCTATGAAACGTTTGCAGATCGGTGTCCAAGAAATGAACAACTGAAAAATGGAGCCACTGTGAACCCTAGAACGTGTGGACCTAACTGCCCAGATGGCTACGGTGGTGCCCTGTGCGACCAAAAGGTTTGTTCGTAACCATAGTTGAAAACCCTGCGATTTTTTTGTTGTTGAATTTGTCACAAATGTGCTATTCATTTTTTATATATACTTTATCTTCATGCTCTATCGCCTTTCTAGCCTTGCATAAGTTTTTTTTTTAAAACCGCTTTTAATGATTCGTACGGTAGAATTGAAAAGCATTGCTGATTTTTCAGCCCGCCGGGTGTGGAAAAACCTTCACTGCAAGTGAAACTGGCAGCGAAAAACGTTCTCTTTTGGAAATGCCAACGACCTCACAATAAAAGACGGATTCACATGGTGTATTTATTGGATTACGGTAACTATATTTCGCCATTTAAATATATATTAACATATTTCAGTCTCCGAAAAACACCCAAATTGAAGTGAAGCTCATCGCCATGACGGGATCACAATGCCATTACGGTTGTCAATTTCATGACATTGAGTTCAAAGTTGATAAAGACCCGATGCTTACAAATCCAAGGTAGCGTTTTTTTTTAAACATTACGATGAGTTTAAATTTAATGCCTAACTGTTAAACTTCATTATGTCTAATTTCGCTTGAATTTCAGGTATTTAACTCGGACGTTATTCAAGTGTTCCAAAGTGAACTCAACCCTATGCCTATAAATCTATACAATCGTTACGGCGGCAACACCTACACTATCGAATTTCCTTACATTGTGAGTTCTTACTTTTAAATAACTTTACACCATTACAAACATTTTATAGGAAGCTCCTTCCACTTCATGTACTGAAAAACCGCATGTGATTACTACAGTGCCTACAGTACCTACGACTACATCAACGACTACTACATCAACGACGACTCCAACTACAACTACTATTGAATTTGATCCAAACATCGTGAGTTTCAATGCATTCAGTTTGTACGCACACACGTGCACAACCGTTCATATACACAAACGCCCATTCAGATACACAAACACACACATACAGAGAGGGAGAGAGAGAAAGAGAGAGAGAGAGAGAGAGAGAGAGAGAGAGAGAGAGAAACACACACAGGTACACACAACACACGCATATACAGATATACACACACAAAAACACACGCACAAGAGGATACATATACACACAATCACACAGCTACTTCCTTCTTTAGGTCAGCTACTCTTTGGTCCCTCTTCAAAGAATGTACAACACCTTGGATTGGGAAAGTTATGCTAGCAATTACTATTCCGATGAAATACTTATTGCTAAATTGGAAGACGAAGGTTATGGCATTGACGGTAAAAAATACACATTTCAATTTAAAAGTAATGCATAGTTGATATTGGTCGAATCGTCGACCTTCGACATGAACGCTGACAGATTACTTGCTGCGTGTCCTACACTTGTGAAACTGCGAGCACTTATCCATCCCATTCACAGTAGGAAATATCAATTCAATTTTAGACTTGAAATTGAAGATACTCAATTCATGACTACAATTGACAGCGAATCACAGGTAAAAAAAAGCAGGTTTTCCTTTCAATCTCCTCCGGAGATTGGTAAAAAAACAGTTTTTCCTTTCAATCTCCTCCGGAGTTTGGTACAAAAGCAGGTTTTCCTTTCAATCTCCTCCGGAGATTGGTAAAAAAACAGTTTTTCCTTTCAATCTCCTCCGGAGATTGGTGAAAAAAACAGTTTTTCCTTTCAATCTCCTCCGGAGTTTGGTACAAAAGCAGGTTTTCCTTTCAATCTCCTCCGGAGATTGGTAAAAAAACAGTTTTTCCTTTCAATCTCCTCCGGAGATTGGTGAAAAAAACAGTTTTTACTTTCAATCTCCTCCGGAGATTGGTAAAAAAACAGTTTTTCCTTTCAATCTCCTCCGGAGATTGGTAAAAAAACAGTTTTTCCTTTCAATCTCCTCCGGAGATTGGTGAAAAAAACAGTTTTTCCTTTCAATCTCATCCGGAGATTGGCGAAAAAAAACAGTTTTTACTTTCAATCTCCTCCGGAGTTTGGTACAAAAGCAGGTTTTCCTTTCAATCTCCTCGGGAGATTGGTACAAAAGCAGGTTTTCCTTTCAATCTCCTCCGGAGATTGGTGAAAAAAACAGTTTTTACTTTCAATCTCCTCCGGAGATTGGTAAAAAAACAGTTTTTCTTTTCAATCTCCTCCGGAGATTAGGGAAAAACAGTTTTTAATTTCAATCTCTTCCGGAGATTGGTACAAAAACAGTTTTTACCTTCAATCCGGGCACGCGCACCACACACGCACACACGCACACACGCACACACGCACACACGCATACACGCACACCACAGACATGGTCACACTATTTCCGTGACGTGATAATTCTTGATTCCACATACGTCTGCCCAAAAAACTTCATGCCATTGTCAGACCTATCGAAAATGGGATCGCTGAATGGACTTGTGGGCGAAATCATTGTGGTATCAATTTCCTGTTTGCAACAAAAGGGCCTACTTGGGATGAATTTCAATCGACAACGCAAATCCATCTTTTGCTGCTTCCGATTTGTGTCTTGGCTTTTCTCAACAAAGAAGAAAACCACGAAGAGGCCAAAGGACGACAACTTGAACAAAAATTCGGAAAACTATCTAAAAAAAAAAACAGGGAAAAGCTGACAAAAGCTTTTGGACAAAACCCTGAGACAAGGAAAGCACGACTGGAACATTTACTAAAAGGTGCGCCCCAACATGATCTGAAGGACGAGCAGAAGAGGCTTCTTGTTGAAAAATTGGCGGTGAACTTTGGCTTTTGGCAGGTACAAGATGATTTTTTTTTTTTTAGGAAATTCCGAAGATCCACACAGTGAAGCCAAATGAGAATGCTACTGGAGACTTATTCGAAGTGAACAAAAAAGAGGGAGTGTCTGACTACTTCTTCCAGGGAGACATTTACCTGACTGAGTAAGTCTTACTCTCACTCATAGTCTCTCTCTTTCATTTTACCCAGTAATTTGCAGAAACCAACTCAGCGAGATCGAAATGGAGCTCTCCCAGTCTCCAGACGTCCTTAACAGAGAGAAGCGCCAGGCTTCAACCATTGTCAAAAAATGGCCTGACAACACTGTATACTACTATTTCGATTCTTCCATCAGTATTTGTTTTCATTTAGGCTTAAATCACTCTTTTTCAGATGCCAGGAAGCGCGCCTCAACAGCGACTGCCGTTGAGTATCTCCAGTCCCGAACTTGCATCAACTTTGTTCAGAGCACTAGCGCTATAAATAGAATCAGAGTAAGGATAGGTTAGATAATTTTCCATTTGTATACTTTTGTAGACTTACAATGGAGCTGGCTGTAACTCTGCTGTTGGAATGGACGGTGGTGTTCAAGATATGTCAATCGGAAATGGATGTGAAGTGGTTTGTCAGTAGTGTTCAATTATTACTAAACTCGTTTACAGTTTGGAACAGTTGCCCATGAATTTGCCCACGCGCTTGGTTTCTTCCACACCCAATCCCGCTCCGATCGTGATGAGCACGTGATCGTAGATCTATCAGACGTTAAGGTAAAACCAGATAATCAGATAATCTTATTGTTATAGTCAATTTCAGCCAGTCAAACACGGAAACTTTCAAAAACTTCATGAAGCTGCAAACGCCCTCCACACTCCGTATGAATATGGAAGCTTCATGCAGTACTCAGCCAATTCGTAACTAATCTTCTAATTCATAAACCCTCTTGTTAAGTTTTGTCGAAACCAAAGGAAAACTTTCGATGGTACCACTTGACGCCAAATACGCATATACTATGGGTAACAGACAAATCTCCTTCTATGACATTCAGATGATAAATGATCACTACGGGTGCTCAGGTAAGATATCTTATCTTTTTTGCAAATGTAGCATGAGAGGCAGTCGCATGCCTTTTATACGTAGCGTTAAATGGCGGTGAAATAAATTTGAGGTTCTCCAGCATAAAACTGTACCGTATACATTAAGACAACTGCTACGCTTCAACTTCTACCAAGTGCGAAAACGGGGGAGTGCCCAACCCCAGAAACTGCAGTTTTTGCAACTGCCCCCTCGGATACGCTGGAGCCTTGTGCAACCAAAGAGTAAGCCCTTGAAACACTTTTACACCACGCTCTAGCCCGTCGACGCTGGTTGTGGTGAGACCCTCACCGCCAATGCTAACTGGAAATCTAAGGAGTTCCTTATCGGAGACCAGGATGACAGCACTAGCGTTAAAGATATTTTCACCATGTGTAACCACTGGATTACGGTAGATACCTTACCCGTTTAGGTCATTAGGGTACTTTAGGCCCCGGCTGGAAAGAAAGTTCAAACAAAAATCACTTCCATGTTTAATCCATGGATGTCCCTTTAACGGAATTGAAATCAAGACCGATGCCAATCCTCAAGTCACCAATCCTAGTTAAACTCTTAATTAGCCTAAACGTAGGAAGTTTAGGATTTGCTGCGAAGAATTCAATAATATTGTCTACACTAGTGAACTTAACCCTACCCCAGTCATAGCCTTCAATAGATTTTACTACACAACCTTTCAAATTTAATTTTTAACACAACGACACAACACATTTTAACAAGTGTGACCGGATTATACGAACTGCTTTTTAAGTCGCTCTTACAAAAACTGTCATAATCAATGTTTTTTTTGGAGGGGGGTCCGGGGCTGCAATGACCAGGCTGAGAGGTATTTTTCGATTGCTTCACGTAGTATTCCGATACTCTTACCATACTGAAAGTAAACCAATAAAGAAACAGAATAATTAAACAGAAACGAAAACAATGAAATTAAAATTCAGTTTTTTGAAGCAAAACAAATTTTTCCGGTTTTTTTGTTGGTAAAAATCTATCAATAAGTGCAAAACTTATTTAACGTGTTTTTATTGGCAGATACACATAGATTATTTAAATGAAACCAAAAAAAACAAAGTTCTAAAAAGTAAAACAAATAGAATTTCAAAAATAGACGCCGTCAGACCAAAAATGGTGATGATTTGTCGGTATGCGCGCTCTAATGCTATACGCAAATGAAGCAGAGGTGCGCTAATGCCGTTTCGGACAGGAAGCCTGTTTGGCAAAAACTGTAAATCGGTATCTTAGGTTCGAAGCCCTAAAAATACCTTAAATGTGCAATCCTATAGGTTTCCGACTGAAAGTGCTTTTAACTTGAAGCGTTTATACAACAACCTCACGTTCTTTTTGAACATTTTCTAGTTTTTATGTTATCATTAAACAGAGTTATTATTTGAACACAGAGTTATCATTTAATCATTTTATTCCACGAAAATGAGCTAATCACTAGCTTAGTTAGGATTCTCGCAGTATCCACAAGTCTTGGCACAGTTGTACTCAGCTTGCATTGGGTGCATAGTGTTGCACATGCCATACTGCCTCATCATTTCACAGCCAGTGTGTAGATCAACGCATTCAGGTGCAGCTTTTCCACACAAGCCACAGGAAGGTCCACAGTTGTATTTAATTGCCTGGAAGCCATATTCCGGGATCATCGAACAGAAACCGGCCAGGACGTTTTCAGCACATCCGTTTCTAAAAAAAAAGAGAATTAGCAATTCAATCAGCTGTTCTTACTGGTTCATATTGACACAGTTCTTATTGGTAGCCTGGGCTGTAGTAGTAGTTGTGATTGGAGCTGGAGTTGGCTTAGGTGTTGGAACCACTCCATTTCCATCCACGTAGCGGTATTCAAGTTTAAACGTTATGAAGTAAAATCTGTTGAAGGCTACGACCGGGGTGGGGTTCAATTCACTAGTGTAGACAATGTTGTTCAGTTCGTCGCAGCAAATCCTTAATTTCCTAGGTTTTCAGCTAACCGAGAATTTACCTAGGATTGGTGACTTGAGGATTGGCATCGGTTTTGATCTCAATTCCGTTGAAGGGACATCCATATTGGCACTGAGGATTAAACATGGAAGTGATTCTGGTCTGCACCTTTTTACCAGCTGGGGCCTAAAGTACCCTAATGACCTAAACGGCTAAGGTCTCTACCGTAATCCAGTGGTTACACATGGTGAAGATATCCCTAACGTTAGTGCTGTCGACCTGGTCTCCGATAAGGAACTCCTTAGATTTCCAGTTAGCAGTAGCGGCGAGGGTCTCTCCACAACCAGCATCAACGGGCTAAATCATGGTATATCAGCTTATTGATGGCTTACTCTTTGGTCGCACAATGCTCCAGCGTATCCAAGGGGACAGTTGCAGCTGTTGCAATTTCTAGGGTTTGGCACTCCTCCGTTCTTGCACTTGGCAGAAGTGGCAGCAAGGCATTTTTCTAAATGTATAACTTTTGTCGAATTTAGAAAAAGCGCATTATGCTGGCTTTAGTGTATGCCACTTCAAAAGCGGAATTGGAATCGGTTTGCATCTTCATAAAGTTCGGTTCGTGTTTTCATGAGTTTAATTCATCGGGTTGTGTTGTAGGCCATTGAAAGAAAACAACTTTTCTGCAAGTGTGCAAATTTTGAACACTCGAAGAAATAGGTTCTTGCCCATTCAGTAAAGTCCTTCAGGAAAATCTCGTTTTCCTTGCTTGAAAATCTCGTTTCAATGAATTTCAAAGAACCTCCTGCCTGATTACCCTGATGCTACAGGTCCCAAGAAAAGACAATCATCCTACCTGTGCATCCATAATGGTCATTGATCATCTGAATATCGTAGAAGGAGACCAGTCTGTTACCCATAGTATACGCAAATTTGGTGTCATGAGGCACAATCGAAAGTTTTCCCTCGGTCTCGACAAACCTTAAAAACGTCATTTCAAAACTAAAGAGTCACTTAAAAAGTTACTTACGAATTGGCTGCGTACTGCATGAAGCTTCCGTATTCATAAGGCGTGTGGAGGGCGTTCTCAGCTGCACGCAGTTTCACGAAGTTTCCGTGACGATTTGACTGAATTTAAAGCCTTAATTAAATCCTTATGTTGCTACTCACTTTGACATCGGATAGATCGATTGTGACGTGTTCATCACGATCAGAACGCGATTGAGTGTGGAAGAATCCGAGAGCGTGGGTGAACTCGTGGGCAACCGTTCCGAACTTAAACCAGTTTAGTGACAATTGAACACTACTGACATACCACTTCACATCCATCGCCGATTGACATATCTTGAACACCTCCGTCCATTCCAATTGCAGAGTTACAGCCAGCTCCATTATAAATCTACAAAAGTTTATATTTATAAAACCACGCTTACTCTGATTCTGTTTCTAGCGCTAGAACTCTGAACAAAGTTGATGCAAGTACGGGATTGGAGATACTCAACGGCAGCCGCTGTTGAGGCGCGCTTTCTGGCATCTGAAGAATAGGGGTTTAGGCTCAAAGGCAATTTATACTGATAGAAGGGTCGAAGTAGTAGTAGACGGTGTTTTCAGTCCATTTGCTGAAAATGGTTGAAGCCTGGCGCTTCTTTCTGCCGAGGGCGTCTGGAGACTGGGAGAGCTCCGATTCGATTTCGTTCAGCTGGGCGCTAAAATTGATAGAATGCAGAGAAATAAAAAAAAGATAGAGGAAATATATTTTAAGAGAGATATTTAAAGTAGAAAACTTTAGAAAGAGAGCAAGAAACTGGTAGAGAGTGATTTAGATTTAGAGCCACAGCCACAGCCAGCCACAGCGGAAAAGCGAGATTTCGATTCAGTGGGCAGCAGGCAGAGAAAGAGAGAGGGAGAGCGGGAGAGATGAAACTGAGACTGAGACTTACTCAGTGAGGTAAATGTCTCCCTGGAAGAAGTAGTCAGAGACTCCTTCTTTCAAGTTCAGCTCAAACAGGTCAACAGTCGCATTTTCATTCGGCTTCACTGTGTGGATCTTGGGGATTTCCTAAGAACAAAAAAATCAATCATTAAAAAAATAGATTTACCGCCAATTTCTTCTCAAGGCTCTTTTTCTGATTATTAGTCAGGCTTCGGTTGAGTTTCCTCTTCAGCATTCGTTCTAGTCTTGCCTTCCTCGCCTCAGGGTCTTGTCCAAAGGCTTTTTTCAGCTTTTCCTTGTTTTCCGGGGAAAGTTGTCCAAATCTTCGTTCCAGCCGTCCTTTCGCCCGTTCGCGGATTTCTTCAATGCTCAGAAGTGCCAAAGCACAGACGGGAAGAAGCAGAAAAAGGAGTTGCATGGTTGGATGAGAATTTTCCCATGGGGGTCCCTTTTATATCGGACAGGAAACTGTTAGCGCGACGATATCGACTACATGGCCCTTTCAACGAGCCCATTTTTCGCATCTGGCCCAACAAAGGCACGGAGTATCGCCGCCAGACACATTGAAAATGAAGACCAGCAAGATAACACAAATGTTCATCTGCATCGTAAGTGATGTGTACATGTATTGCTTGACTGAAACAGGAATTTTTCTACAACGACACCGTTGCAGAGTGTCAACGCCCTATCTATCTTCTCGCGAAATTTTTGTACAGCCTACGTTCAATCAACTTCATACGCAATGAAAATACATATGTTTATGATACCTACGGGCCCATGTTCAAGAAAAATCTGCTCTTGAACATGCTGAATCGACAAAATTTTTATTTGTCAAGCGCATTTTTGAGAACTTTTGTATCAGCCGATTTCTCATATGCAAAAAGCAAAGTTGTAAAATACAATATTAAAAAAAATGAAAAATCTTTAAACAAATTCAAATTTGTTCATTGAACAAATACTTTTTGCGTTTGTGCCCGTGAATTTTTAATTCTCCTAGAAACTGGATTTCGGTTAGAGTTTCAAAAGTCGTTTTTGGGTTTCACGGATGGTATTCAGCGAATTCTAAGTTTCTAAAAGCGCTAAAAATAACCCAGCACTTGCCCCCAAATATGAAATAAAATCCCAAAAAACCTGCATTCACCTAAAACACAAAGAGGAGTAAATAAGATAACTCTTCCTTTTTGTTTCGCCCCAAGCTACGGGCCTAGAAACTATAGTGAATAGAGTGAGCGAGAGAGAAAGAGAGAGAGAAAGAGAGAGAGAGAGAGAGAGAGAGAGAGAGAGAGAGAGAGCACGCGGAATATAAAGTAATGGAGAGAAGAGAAGAGGCTCAGCACTTCTCACCAAGTAGACCCAAACTCATTCAGAAAAAATAAAGGTCTTTCTACGAATGATATTTTTACAAGCACGAAGATTTTACAATTAGTATGAATGCATCTTATTCCAAAAAAGGTAATAAAGCTTTATTTGTTCGTTGTATATACAGTCATTCACTATTTCTTTCCTATACTACACATATTACAACTCTTCAAGCAATTGTTCCTGACCCAGGTATTCGAGGTACACAGATTCTGAAGAGCCCAAGATCCGCAATAGACGTTTCTGTCATCACAACCTAAAACATCTTTTTTATATATAGCTGGGGCCAAAGCGACATTCTGCCACAATTGCCTTATCGAAGCATACGTGCGATTCAAAGGCAAAAATAGTGCGCAACTAGCCGATACGCAGAGAAAAAACGGCTTTTTGGCAAATATGCTCGTTTGGCGACGGGTATTCTTTTATATGTTTTCTCACCAGGGTGGCAGTACATCTTGTTTAGTAGTTCCACATCCATCGCACTCATTCCATCCCTCTGTCCGAGTCTTTTCACATTGTTTGCAAAGTCAAATTTTGGCTTCATCGTCTCCTTCTGGGTGTTTATGGCAGCTGTGAATGCGTTGTAGTGCATAATACTACCGTAGTCATAACGAACACCATACCTTAAACCTTAAGCTTTAACCTTAAGTGTTGAAGGCTTTACGTGGTGAAAAGTTTTGCATCCACAACCACGAAAGAGTCGTACATTTGAGGATTGACATTGCTCCAATCGATTTGAATGTACTGGTCGCGATCGGGACGAAGGTGCTGGTGGGCCATTCCTAAGGCATGAAGGGTTTCGTGGAGGGCAACACCTTTGTTCTAAAAAAAATTGGGGTTTTCGATGAAGAGAAAAGTAAAGCTACGTTTTGGCAACCGAAGCTGAGGTAGATGGGGTTGGAAGGATCCGCTTTTCCGACGTAGGACAAACCACAGCTGGAAAGTGTGCGGAAGTGAGTGGGTGTGTAAATACGTGTCAGTGTGAGTGTGTGAATGTGTGCCGATGCGCATGTGTGTATATGTGCCTGAATGCATGGGTCTAGGTGTGCGTGTGTGCTTGTGTGCTATTCGACTGTGAGCCTGTGACCCTGTGAACCAGTTTGTTTATTTCCGAGTCTACGGGTGTGTTTGTGAGTGAATGAGTTAGTTAGTAGAACGTGTTTCACTTACAAAGTAGCCGAGTCCACCTTATAGTAGTGAATATAGTTGGATGTTCCAGCCTGTCTCATCTCCTGGAACCTCAGACACGACTTCTGCTGAATCTCCGCAATAGCTCCCCTAACATCGTTCTTATCAAGATCCTCTGAAATACAAAAACTTTGGTACTTATTTGCCCTAATTACCCAAAGACTCATCCAAGTAGTACTGAATTGGAATGTAAGGGTTCCACTGCTTGATGGGGTCCTCTTCAAAGAACACTGATGCTCTCTTGAGCCTTTCATCTCTCTCCTTCCTTTGTCTGTTGGTCAATTTGGCATCATGAGACGGGTCGAAGAGCTCAGGGTGAGGTACAGTCTCGGCTCCCGCTCCGGCTTTGCCCAGTTCGTTGAGCAGGAAGTTAGCTTGTTTCTCCGTTAAGAGGATGTCCGAATCGAAGACTCCATTGTCAGCAGGGACCACCTGCAAAGAAATGTGCGTGTGCGTGTGCGTGTGCGTGTGCGTGTGCGTGTGCGTGTGCGTGTGCGTGTGCGTGTGCGTGTGCGTGTGCGTGTGCGTGTGCGTGTGCGTGTGCGTGTGCGTGTGCGTGTGCGTGTGCGTGTGCGTGTGCGTGTGCGTGTGCGTGTGCGTGTGCGTGTGCGTGTGCGTGTGCGTGTGCGTGTGCGTGTGCGTGTGCGTGTGCGTGTGCGTGTGCGTGTGCGTGTGCGTGTGCGTGTGCGTGTGCGTGTGCGTGTGCGTGTGCGTGTGCGTGTGCGTGTGCGTGTGCGTGTGCGTGTGCGTGTGCGTGTGCGTGTGCGTGTGCGTGTGCGTGTGCGTGTGCGTGTGCGTGTGCGTGTGCGTGTGCGTGTGCGTGTGCGTGTGCGTGTGCGTGTGCGTGTGCGTGTGCGTGTGCGTGTGCGTGTGCGTGTGCGTGTGCGTGTGCGTGTGCGTGTGCGTGTGCGTGTGCGTGTGCGTGTGCGTGTGCGTGTGCGTGTGCGTGTGCGTGTGCGTGTGCGTGTGTGTGTGCGTGTGCGTGTCTGTTTGTCTGTGAACTCACAGTCTTCGACAGATTAGCTCTTTCCAGCAAACTCTCCTTCAGTTGTTGAGTTCTGTCAAACCTCAGCTGAATAGCATCAGACCTATCGACTCCTTTTCCAAACTGGGACTGCTCAAACTCATAGATTTTAGCCTCAATGAGTTGTTTCTGAGCAACAGCTTGTGGAGGTTGCTGCTTGCAACGGAATTTGGTGCACGCAGCCTGAAATTATGGTTTTCTACCTCGAAAGTGTCTCAACCTCGATATTCCTAACAGCTTTGTGATCAACATATCCAAGTTTAGTCATGGAAGGATGGAGAGTCTGCGCCAGTGCGGGATCAACTCCACGTAGAGGATCCTTGATGTTAACCCTATTTTGAAAGATTTTTGAAAATTAAAGTAAATCTTACTTGGGAACCTTCGGGATGAAGTCACTGACACTGCCCACGATAATGTTCAACATGTCGTCCAATTGAGAGAACATGGGGACTTGGTCACCTCTGAAAATAGGTATAGCTGTCGCCAAACGAGGATCGGATTCTAAAACCGCTTTTTCTCTGCCTCTGCGCGGCTCGTACACTATTTTCGCCTGAGTATCCTACGGCTGCTGCATTAAGGCCGTTTTTGGCAGGATGCTCGTTTGGCGACGGCTATAACTATGGTTCGTTTTCTATGGAAAGTCAAGCTTTAGGCTTTGGGTACCGCTGGGATGAACCTTATTCTACCCTGGCGCGCAAAGAGAGAGCCTGCTTATGGCTGAGGCGCAGAGGACAAAAAGTATCGAAGGAACAGCTTTAAGAGAGAGAGAGAAAGAGAGAGAAAACGAGAATTAGATAAAGAATAGAGAATGGGTACCTGCAGTGAGGATGTCCTGGGAAACGCCTACAGAATTTCCTAGCTCTGCGTTCCCAGTCTCTCTGTGAAGGCGGCGGTCCCTTCTTTAACGTTTTCATGTCAGTGACCACATCGACTTTGGTTGCCGCCTTGACTATGCTGATAGGAATATTGGCGATATCTTGGATTGTTGCCATGATTCCCCCGGGACGGTCTGAAATCCGTCTAATAAGAGAAAATACAGAAGAAGAACTAACTATTTGCCGCGTTCAGAACATTCTGTATGAGGTCGCCTCCGTTTCCTGGAAGTGAATGTTAGAGACTTTCCTGGACGCACACACGCACACACGCACACACGCACACACGCACACACGCACACACGCACACACGCACACACGCACACACGCACACACGCACACACGCACACACGCACACACGCACACACGCACACACACACACGCACACACGCACACACGCACACGCACACACGCGCACACGCACACACGCACACACGCACACACACACACACGCACACACGCACTTACCAGGCTGCCCTCCTAGAATTCCACCGAGCAGTCCTCCCATTTGATTACCTCCTCCATTCGGTGGTTGTCCTTGTCCTTGTCCTCCCCTGTTAAACCCTAAACCTTTCTACCTGCCTTCCCTGCTTCCTCCACCTACCATTGAACAGGTTCTGCAACCCCTAAAACTCTTTCTTTTACCATCATTTCAGTCTGAATCACCTGGTTGTTCTGTTGTTGTCTGCCGAACAGTCCCCATCCGCCGTTTTGACCTAAAGAAGCGGGTTACACTTTCTTTTCAGCGAATTGGGTTTATTGTGGACGGCGTTCCTTGGTCTTCTTTCACGCGGAAGCGGCGCGGAAGCGCCGGGTGTTCCTTTTGATTTGCCAAATTTTTCAAAACTCACGTTTCAGAAAAGATCCCAGCCGCCCGAAAGCGGTAATTACCTCACCTACTAGGCCCTCACCTTGGTTAGGTTGACCGTTGCCGAAGAGGCCTGAAAATACACGGTGAAAAATCATATACGTTATAGTGTCCGCCAATCCTACTTCGGCGACTCTTG
This sequence comes from Oscheius myriophilus, assembly GCA_964057215.1. NCBI lineage: Eukaryota > Metazoa > Nematoda > Chromadorea > Rhabditida > Rhabditidae > Oscheius > Oscheius myriophilus. The sequence continues at coordinate 20,155,918 of OZ059906.1, forward strand.
GAAATGAGTGAGATTATTCTGATGTTGTCATTCAAATTTCCCATTATTACATCATAATATTCGGCTACAAAAGGGGCGTGGCCCCATTTTGACTGAAGTAGGATTGGCGAGGAGTATATGATTTTTGAGCGACAATGCATTTTGGATTCACAGCTCACGTGCACATATGCAAACTGAAGCGGAAATCCAGTTTCTTGTTAAAATAATGACTTTTTGGTATCAATGTTGTTTGTTAGCAGCGCAACGTAATTTTCATAAAGGTTCACCCCGTGATTTCCCCAACTCGCCCATGGGAAACAGTTTAGTGAAGTTTGCAACAAAAAAACGGCCGTAGGCCGTCAAACCCAGAAGGCGAAAACCCACGCAGCGGGGCTTTGGCTTCTGGTTTTTCTACATTAGATTGCAGGTTGGTCCGTTTTGCATATGTCACGAGTTTTTTCGATGAATTTTTTAGACAATGAAGTGCTTTAGGTTATTTGAATGTACGTATTGTGCCTAACGAAAGTTCCCGTCCAACACTTTTCAGCGACATAGTTTTCACTCGTATTTAACCCCTGACGATTTAAAACATTGCAAGTGAAAATAAACTAAACAAGCGAAATGATACATTAAAAGAGGAGTGCTCAGACAATTATACGATGGCAGCGGGACCAAATGTATCTAGTCCTTAAAGGAAATCCCGTTTTTCTTGTTTCCTTTTTCAGAAACGCACGACAATTTAAATTGTTTAACCTTTCTGTTGGCCATAAAAAAATTACATGAAAAATACCATTACAAACTCTGCCAAGAAGTGCAAGCCATGCAGAAATGCGAAAAACTAATGTGTTTTTACCAAACTTCAGTGGGTTTTTTCAACTCATTTTGCTGTGTATTTAAAAACATGATATTTTTCAACATTTACGAATCTTTGTCTCACAGTAAGTTAAACGTGTTTTTGAAGCTCAAATAGACAATATTTAACCCATTTAAAAATCACTTAGAATCATTAGATCATAGAAATTCCCCAACACAATGTTATCCAAGGAATTGGACTTGGTATTTATAAGCCCTCAGGAGTTTTGGCAGTTACTGGTTCCACGTCGTTACGGATTCATTTTTCCGGTTGAAAACATAATTTTAAACTAAATCGTCAAAACGTTATAGACAAATTGGATAAAAGTAGAAAACATGGGTTTTTGTTTCTTTCCAACGGAAAAGTGACCGTTGAATATTTTCTGGCAATGGGTCTCGCGGCGAAGATGTCACAATTACCCAGGCACGCAAAAGAGAGACGATGTAGAATAACTGAGAAAAAAGGCTCCCAAAACGGAAATTTCAAACTTTCGACTTGTAAATACAATTTTTTAACAAAACTTGTAAGCTTGTCAACGACTTCACTTCTGTTTTTGAAGCTAATCATACAGGAATGCGCATAACAAACAATACTAGGCATAGGAATTCATACACCAGAGTCTGTGTTTTGTCATAACGGGTAAATCTTTTCCAGATTGCGGAAGTTAATTATAGGGAAAATATGAACACCTAATTAGTTATTATTCTGCAGTTTAGTAAGAACAAGAAGTTGAACCTGAGAGTAATCCCTGTGCACTGGCGCCGACGACCAAGCAAAGAAGAAGCAACATGGCGGTCACGACGATGCCATCGCAGCCGCCTTTTAAACGGGCCTTGGACGGCAGCTTATCGGCGACGATCAGTTACACCGAAACTCTTTTTACTGGCGGTGAGTCAATCAATTGTTCTATCAGAAGAGGCGGTCGAAGAGCACACCCAGGGCTGCTCGTTTCTTCCTCTTCAGAACACCGAAGTTGGAGGCGGAGGCGGACGAGGAACCACTCGAAGTTGAGGTTGCTTTCTGGTAGTTGGCGAGGGATTGTTGACCTGAACAAGATTTTTTTGACATGGAGACAAAGAGGAACAAAGAGGGAGAGTCAGAGAGACAGAGAGACATAGAGACAGAGAGACACAGATACACAGAGACACAGAGAGATATATAGAAAGAGAGAGAGATAGAGGAAGGGAGACTTGCCTCCATAATCTGTGACAACGGAAGACGAATGGACTGACGTCTTGTCTCCAGAAGCCGAAACACCGCCATTCACGGTCATATCTGAAAATCCATTTTTCTTGTTTTTTCTAACTATATATACTTCGGATGACTCCTCCATCGTTGAGGATCAGCCCAGTGTTGGTATTAACAGAGCTGTTTCCAACACCGCCTCCCCAAGCGTCCATCATGGCGTTTCCTGAAGAAAAGCATTGAAAAAAGTGAAAATAGACGCGTTTTAGATCAACTGACCATCAATGTTTTCAGTTTAAAGTAAAAATTCGTTCTTTGAACCTCAAAAAGCTGTTCCAAATACGTCATTGATGGTATCGCGAAAGAGCGGTCAATGAGTGACTTTGTTGTAAATTGGGCAAAAGTCGAACAATAAAACAATCGGGCGATCAGAAGAACGCTCCAAACAGGAAACTAACACCTACCATTGCTGCCGGCTCCATCCATAGCAATGAAAGAGTTTCCAGTCACATTACTGTTCTCTCCGGAAGCTCCTCCGGATGCAAGTGCGCTAGAGTCTAAAATCACTTAGATTAGGTTTAGAAGAGAACATACTGCTGTTAACCCCATTGGAATTTTTTAGATCTCCGTGGGCTCCGATGGACAAGGAGGAGTTGTTGCTTCCGGAGCCAATAGCCTGACCATCTCCTTTCACAACAACTCTGAACCGAGTTTTGAAACGATTGTGTGCATATGCGTGTGCGTGTGCACGTGCGTGTGCGTGTATATGTGATATGTACGCATTTAAATCAAAAACTTACGAAGCTTCTCCTGTCTGGGTGTAGTTTGTGTTAACAGTAATCGATGCATTCGAGTTCTCACTTCCTTTGCCTTCCACTCCTCCGTTTCCAACAGCAACTAAAGCAAAAAAAAAGTTACAAAGTATCAAAAAATTTGGTTTTCGGGTTGGATTATCATCAAAAACTGCACAATGTTTAGTGGGCTCAGCTTATGTGTGCCACCTGTGCCTGAAACTGCGCCGATACCACGGCAGTTGAAAAACAGGTTTTGCGAAACGAAGAAATTTGAATAAAAACTTAACAGTTTTGAGCAAAATGATTCCGCTGTTAGAATAGCTAGGATATGAGCGTTTTAGGGGGAGATAAGGCGGTGTGGTGGGAAAGCGAGGCGAGGGTACCAAAGTGCGGCCGGGAACCGCTCTTGTGCGCGCAGTAAACTACGTAAGGCTGGAAGCTGTCCTGATGTGGCCGTAGGCCGTTTTTCTCCTAGCGACCTGGCGGCGGCCGAAGGCTACCGAATTCAGAAGGCAAAGATACGCACGGTGAGGCTGTGACTATTGGTATATAGAAAATCGACCTTTTTTGTTCTCTAAAACCCACGTGTTTCTCCATTATTGTCGTTAACTTTAAGTCCATTTTGCACCGTCATGCTGTGGTTCTTTCCATGATCGGTGGCATTCATCAAGATATTTCCGTCAGCTCCTTTCTGAAAATCAAAGTCAGTTCATTGGTATAGCCGTCTCCAAACGAGCATCCTGCCAAAAACGGCTTTAATGTAGCAGCCGTGCGATACTCAGGCGGAAATAGTGTGCGAGCCGCGCAGACGCAGAGAAAAAGCGGCTTTTAGTAGCCGATGCTCGTTTGGCGACAGCTATAGACGAAAAATCTACCTGATTGTCGAGGCCTGTCTGGGAGTTCAGGTCGATGGCACTGCTTCCGTCCGAGTTGATCTTAGAATCACCAAAGGCACTGATTCCTGAAAAAGTTATTCTAACATGCTGAAAATCCGTTGCCTAATCAATTTCAAAAGTTATGAAATCCCCTCCCCTCTCGTCTCGTGACCGTTCATCGGTTTCTCTTCGTGTGCCACGTAATGCAAATGGCACTGTCTGCGGTGTAAGGAAAAAGAGGGCCGGCTGGGAGCGCATGCCCGCCGTTTTTGTCTCTTTCGGCTGAATGCGAGCAACATTTGTATGAGAGCACCGCGAAGATTTGCGACCGCTCCTCTCCTCTCGATTTCAACACTCTGATTTTGTGATTTCTTGGAGAAACTAGAAAATCTTAGGGCTTGTTTTTCCCTTACCCCCATCTCACTATAATAGGTGAACACTATAGTGCCCGCCAATCCTATTTCGAGATAAATGAGTCACATTTTTGTGCTATTGATATTCTAATTAGCCATTACAATATATAGATCTACAAAAATGTGTAGCCCATCTTTCTCCGAAGAAGGATGGGCGAGGTGAATAAATAATTTTGTCTCCCGGTAAAACCGTCTCTCCTATCCCGTTCCTACCACAACTTCCGTTTTCGGTTTACAGCCGATCTGCCTGTTATTTAGAAAAACCCCTTTACGAACTGTGTGTCACTTAGTTAAGAGCCACAGATATTGTGAATCATTGATTATAGTAATGTAAACAAGGAGATTCGCAATCTCTTCCACCGCCCCAACAACTGTTTTCGGCCGCATTGTAAAGGAACTCTAAGAGGACTGTTTGTTTTGAAAAGGTGCGGTATGCAAATCTTTCTTGTTCTAAAAATTTATCTTGTACACATTTCATGTTTTAGATTTTCGGCCACCATTTCAATTAGGGGCTTGTGACTTTCTACAAAATTATGTATACACAAGTACTTCTTTGATAATTTCTTCAGTTTCAGGCCATGGTCCACTGCGTTATCTGTGACGACCCCTCCATGCTTGCCGTCATGTTGGTAAGTTTTTTGTGAAACATTTTCGTCATTTCAATGTTGCATTAACCAAGGTCTCGTCAGGGGTCTTTTCTAACAAGGGAATGGATTTTCATCAGTGAACTGAGGAATATCGAAAAGTGTGCCCGTATACTTCAGTTTTAAGGTACCGTTTTCAGAATCTGCTTTCGACCCTTGGTTTTCGAGAAAACGCCATTTTTTTGTAGCCCACCCGACTGTTAAATACGCTTCCCGAAAGTGGCCGGCGCGCGGGTCATATTAAACTGTGATTTGGTGGTGCACTGATAGAGTGTCTGACTGCTATGCAAAAACTTTTTGGTTCGAATCTTTGCAATGTTGTTATTTTTGCTTTTATTATAAAGAACGCGAAAACGTATGAGGAACCTTTTCCGGTTGAACTGGTTGCACATTTTTCTTTTTATATCGTGTTAATATGAAAAACACATGAATCATTTTAAATCATATTTTTAATTGAAATTAGAAATACAGCGTTAAACACTAAACATAGCAAAAACATTTTCGCTTTCTTTATAAGAAAAGCAAAAATATGAACATTGCAAAAATTCGAACCAAAAAGTATGCATAGCAGTCTGACACACTACCAGTGCCCCACCAAAGCACATTATAATACGACCCGCGCGCCGGCCACTTTCGGGAAGCGAATTTAACAGTGGGGGTGGGCCACAGAAAAATGGCATTTTCTCGAAAACCAAGGGTCGAAAGCAGATTCTGAAAACGGTACCTTAAAACTGAAGTATACGGGCACACTTTGCGATATACCTCAGTTCACTGATAAAAATCCATTCCCTTGTAAGTCGCATGCTAATGAGGACATGGCAAGCATTTTGCACATGACCGTTGACTGGAGAGGTGTTCGTGAAACTGATTTCAATTGAAATTATTCGATTTGCATATCGTCCATTTCTAATCTGAAAAGGCCCTTGACGGCCCCTTTAAATTGGTCTCTAGTGGATAGCGTATGATTAGCTTGACATAACGTCACTAAACAGCAGATGTGCCTTTCTTGGCAGTCAAAAACTCTGCAGGTGGCTCGCCTATGAAAGGCTCTTGTTTTTGCCTACAGATTTCAATCGATTGGCAAGTGAAAGGCTGCGCGAGCGAAAAATTTGACATTCGCGATGAGCAGGCAAAATAGAGCAAAATAGAGTTTCAAATGATACAAGGAAAACGAGATTCTCTCAAGGACGGGGTACATTTGGATCCGCCACGATTATTTAATTGTCATCAGTGAAATTTAGCAGTGAAATTCTGAAACGACGTTTTACATAGAACGCTTAAACTGTGAAAATGCAATTTTGTAACCAAACAAGAGACAATATTTTAAAGGTTTTGTAACCGCAAGTGTGCCAAAGAAGAGAATCTACAGGGTTTTATTCAAATTGATGGTAGTTACAGTACCCCCGACGTCTATTACAGTACCCCACCCAAAAATCGATATTCGATTTTCAGTAGTTAAGATACATATGGGTTTGATTGAGCCATTTTCAAGGATGTTTTCGGGTGTCCCAGGCTAATGTCCTTGCTAAAATAGGATTGAAAAGTTTAACAAAACGATTCTGAATCTATTTTCAATTTCAGAGGCTTCTGCCGCTTCTCCCGAACGACCCCGTGAAGCTGTGTTGGGCGCACATCACCGAAGTCATCGAAAGGAATCCCCGGGTAAGTAGCAAATGAATTTCCGTGCATATCAAGTTGTTAAGCTGGCCAACTCCCCTCCTCTAAAGCGCCTTTTTGTTAATGACAACAAGGAAAACGTGAGTTTTTTGTCTTTTAAACGAAAAAAAAGTAAACTTTTAGATCCCCGTCGCTTTGTGGCGCTTCATCCCCTGAAATCGTCTAAGATGATTCTCCCTTCCAATTGCTCAACTTATCGAGTGTGACATATCGAGTTTTTTTAACCCTCCCCCTGCTCATGATTATTATATTATTTTTAAATTTTTGTAAAGTATTATGAAACTAAACAACTTTATTTATGAAACAAACACTTACCTGTGCTCGATCCGGAGCTATTCGACTGGACATGGGTGGCTCCAACCATGCTACTGTTGCCACTCGTGCCATTCACTTTTCCGTACATGTTTCCAGCCAAGTCGTGGTGGTTCCCATTCATGTTAGCGTTGCCATTAACCTAAAACCCCCAGTGGTGATGGCGAAAATTTAATTTACCTGGGAGTTGACGTTGCCTCCGCCCGTTTGGAATCCAGAAACTAGGCCGTTCATCTCGACTCCTGAAAATTTGTATTTAATTTTGAAATATCTCTTGCTAAAAAAAATCCATCCTGTATTTCATCGACACAACTGTATATAGTGTGTGTTTCCGATAAACGACACCGGATTTAGACAAAAGCTTAAAAGATGGTGCATTAGGTCCCGCCGCGATCGCTTATTTGTCTGTGCGCTCCTCTTTTACAGTGCCAATTCGCTTATTTTATTTATATTCACTTTAATGTTTCAAATCGTCAATGGTTGTAAAAGGAGAAAAACATCCAGTCCGCTCAAAAGTCGCCGACCTTTTTTTGGAAACAGACTATACAGTAGCAAGTCCATTTTAAGTTTTATTGGGCAAATTTGAAAATAGCCCTTATTTTAAATCAGTCAGGCTGAGGTCTGAAACTGGGAAAATTGCTTTACTCTTGGAATTGTAACCACGTAAAATGAAGAGGGGAACCTGTCCATGCTATAATCTATTTCCAATTTTGAGACGACGACTTTTGAATGACCGTGAATTTCCTTGGTATTTAACCATTGACGATTTGAAACATCGAAGTGAATATCAATAAAATATGCGAAATAGCACTGTAACAGAGTAGTGCGCAGACAATTAGACGATCGCGGCGGGACCCATTGTACCTTTTCCTTGTCTCAGTTTTGGAAATGCCCTATAATCATAAAACTCTCTCCATTTCACCGTTGAAAATGACACTCTCTAACCTACGTTACGCTATGGACAGGTCCATTTTCATTTTTCTGGGCTTCTGCCTTTAATGGCAAACGAAATTATTCAAATTTCTGTTTTTGTTTCTTTTTTTTTTTAGGAATTCCAAGCTAAAATATAATCTTGAGTTTCAAAACAACGAGAAGAAGAAGACAGAAAATCTACATATATCTGTCGCTAAATTGTAATCCTGCCAAAAACGGTCTTATTGCAGCATTCACGCGATACGAAAGCGAAAATAGCGTAAAAAAGCCAAGAATCGGAGAAAAAGCGGCTTTTTCTCGCAGATTCCCTTGTAGCGACAGCTATAGGATCCAAACGAGCATCTTTGCGAGCAACGAGAATCTTTTACGGTTTTGGGGGCCGAAACTTTTTTTAACTGCCATTGTTTCTTCTAATTAAATTATCTATTTATTGATATGTACATTTGGCACTTTGGGTGAAGTTGAAAATTGAAAATCCGTAATCCAGAGCGCGCCTACCGTAACCCGGCGCCCAAAAACGAATTGGCGCCAAAAGTTGCAGGATAGCGTCTTTTTGTTACAGGATGCTTATGGTTAGATATCGAGTTTTAAAAAAACTCTCAGACCAAGTTCTTTTTTTAAGGCCGCACTCTAAAAGAGGTTGTCAGGCGGGTTTTACAAGCTTAGCTTATTCACTTAAGCAAGCTCAACGCTTTAAATAACGAAAACATGGCAATCGTTGGGTTAAAACTTCCTTGTTATCGAGATTTTGAAGCTCAATTGGAATATGGCGTTGGTAGACGACTGTCATCTACAAATTCCGAGCGACTTTACGCTGCGGCTGCCCTGCGTTTACGCTTTCAAGTCTCAGAGTTTTGGCGTTTCACCGACAGCCGCTCGAGTTTTACGCAAACAGAGGGTCGTCAGTTTTTCGAAGAAATTTTAAAAAAAAACAGGTTAGAGAAAAAACGATTTTGGAAAACTCTTCTCTTAGCTGAAGTAAAAGGCATATCTCGTTTTAATTTACCAAATTGGTGAACTTTTTTCTATTTAAAGTGAATTTTTTTAATATCAAATAAAGTGGTAAAAGGAAATTTTCTTTTTTTTCGCCATCGTACCATTATCTGCATTTCCAGCACCCAAGTCCACATTAGCTTGTGCGTTTCCATGTCCCTCAGCAACTGCAGATCCAACCAACTGGGCAAACAGAGTGTCCCAAGTTAAGACCTAAACCCATTTACCAATTGGAAAGATTTATCTACCTGATTGGATAAAACTTCTGATTTTGATCCCAATGACCCTGTGGCTCCGGCCGTAGCTTCGTTTTGACTGTTACTCAATGGAGATAGCTGCCCATCGACTGTCAGAAGGGCTCCACCGTTGGCTGAAACTGCGGTGTCTCCAGTTCCAGTAGCTGTTCCCTGAAGTTTTGTTTTGCTAATTATAGAAAATGGATACTTGTTGGAAGGAGGACACGGTTTTGTTGTCTCCGCGGATTGCAGCAGAAATGTCAGAAGAGGCGGAAGACTCTTGGCCTTGGGCGTTAACGTTTCCGGTGGCATTTAGTGCTGAAAGTAATAAATGGACGACTTTTTTTTAAAGTGACAAACTAACTTCTCAAAAATCAACTTTTAATGTTTTTCTATAAACTAAAACCGTTAAGGAGAATTAAAAATAAAGTACTGTCGGGTAATTCATTCATCACCAACAGGGATCCCATTGTAAGGGCCCTCTCTTTCTCCGCCTTTTCTCACCCTCGTCCCTCTAGCCCATATTCAAATGAGCCACCACCTGTTGGGAAGGTTCTAGAATGGCCATGACGCCACCTGATAGGAACATTCAAATATTACGGACAGCAGACAGGCCTCTCTATGTCGGCTCCTTTGATATGGATTCTCGAAGCTTCTCGCCCCACCCACGCCCGAGGGTATATAAAGCAAAGCCATCTGCCCGAGAAAATCCAGGAGCAAGCTCCGCCACGGCACGACCGGTCTACTATCTTTATTATTGGATATGCCCTCAGTCCAATCAACCGTGTTATTCCACTTTTTTTCTTCTCTTGTTATGATGATCACACCTGAGTATTCCTGGACCTTTAGGGTCCTCTCTCTTTCTCGATCTCTATCTCTCTCTCTGGATCTTTCTTTCTTTCTCTCTCTCTCTCTCTCTCTCTCTCTCTCTCTCTCTCTCTCTCTCTCTGGATCTCTCTCACTATCTCTCTCTCTCTCTCTCTCTCTCTCTCTCTCTCTCTCTCTCTCTGGATCTCTCCGGATCTCTCTCTCTCTCTCTCCCTCTGGATCTCGCTGTGGATTTCTAGGGAGTCCTTCCAGAGGCCTTCAGCTTACATACGACATGTAAATACCGTAACCACCACCACCAGTCAATAAGTATATAAACTGAATCCCGTCGTAAGGAACTCAAAGAAGAACGGAGAGTTTCATAGCAGATTTGCCGTCTTAAACCTAATTTCTCATCGGTAAAAAAAATCTATCAAAAATATAGAATGCATTAATATTGACCCAGGATGACCCGAGTTTCAGTAACCGATGGTCACATACCGCAACGCAGCTCCGATTTCATCCCAAAAATCGAAGGTTGCCAAAATTAGTCAAAATCATAACATTGTCAACTTTTGGGGTGAAACCCAAAACGTCGCAAAAAGAGACAACGACCATAACTAGTTGGGAATTGTTCGTATTCAAACGGCGTCCAGTTTGTGTTCTCAAAAACATTTGCTGGCAATTGGAAAAGTGCAGGAGAAAGTTTCCATCGGATGGTTCGTCGAAAAAAAAACATCATAAAGGTCCCTACTGTTTCGTTTGAAATATTTTCTCACCCGAATTGCCCACAACTCCAGAAGCCTGATTCTCCAGCGACGCTTGGTTAGCTCCAGTTGCGTTTCCTCCAGAAGACACGTTCATGCCAACCACTCCATCCGTATTCTGAAAACCTAAATTTTTATCCTAAGTTTAACAGCTTACTTTGTAATGATGAGCCATAGCATTGGTCTCCACTTCATCTGCCACTCCATTTGTCTGAGACTGTGATCCAACCACTGAAATTAGTTTTGGTGGCCATTTGCGAAAAAAACACAAAAGATAAACATATTGCAAATGTTTTTGTGAAGCTAGATTAAAAATAATAATTACCTGTTTGTCTTTTCACCCGGTTATAAATAGATGCATCGACAAGAAAGCAAGAAGAAAGAGTGAGGATCAAAAGCAGCCCCCTCATTGTCTTCTGGGCTGAATGGGGCCAAGCTCCTGAAAGTAAAAGATAAAAGAAAAAGTCATGTTAAAATCCGAAAGCATTAAAAGAGGTAAACAACGTTTTGTCGCCAAAGCCAGCACGGGAAAAAAAGCGAGACGCAGAATGGCGCGCTATTCAAACGATAATTTCGACAAAACTTCAGACGCCTCTAATTTGGTTCATTTTGCTCCAAAAAGAGAAAATGAGAATTAGATATTCTCCTTTATAGCAAGCCCAGAAAAAAAATTTCACGCGGTCCTTCCACTTTAATGAAAAATTCGTGGGTTTCTTAATGAAAAACGGGAGTTTCGAATTGAAAGGACCAGTTGCGCGCAGCTCAAACCCATACGAAGTCGGAAGCAACGCAATAACTGTGACAGTACGCGGCCGCCGAAAACGGTTTTTTCTCTGCATCCTCGTTATTAGTGTGCTCTCTCGCCTGAGAATTGCTCGCCCGCGGCACAACGCAGTTTTTGGCAGGATTCTGGCGACAGCTGTGTATACATGTCATTGATATCTTTTGTTAGGATACTTAGAAAAGTTTTTGTGTATTCCAAAACTCTTAGCAAGGGTAGCGAAATTTTGGTGAACGGGGCAGATAATGACAGTAATGTAGTTTTCAAAATTTGAAAAATATTACTGTGATTTTCATATAAGTTTATGCGGTAGAAGGTTATATTCATAGCCAATTCAACATCGTCCAAAAATGGGCGACGCCTCTTTTTGTAGCCGACTATTTTGATCAAATACTTGGAAATTTGAATGTCGACATCAGAATAATCTAACTCATTTTCAAAAATCCCGGAGTGGGGTTGAAAGCAGTAGAGTTTATTAGAATTAAAACAAAAGAAACATTTTTCTATTTTCATTGTTTTGAAATTCAATGATACGCTTAGTTTCTAATGAATAACACAGTGTTAAAGAATTTTGAGCGATGGGTCCCGCAGCGATGTCCCATGTTCTACCCGGGCGCGCACAGATAGTACGCGGAAAGAAGAGACGAAGGGAAAAAATCGAGCAGAAATGTTACGAAAATAGAGTGAAAGTAAAGGAGGTTCCAAGAAAATCATTAAAAGTACAAAAATGCAGGACCAAACTCGAAAAAAAACCGAAGTGAAAACCTGCTACCCGGAATGAACGGGGAAATGCACACTCCCGATCGGAAGTAGATCAGGTAGAGTAAACGCGAACTGCCAATTAGAAGAGCATAAACAAGTGCGAGAGTTCGTCGGTCACCGACCGAATTATGACCGATTTCAATTATATTTCGATAGTTACAGGGAAGTTTATTGGCTACATCAACAACAGCAGCACAGACAAATGAAGGCTATGATGAGGAGGAGGGTGAAGGCACAAGGAAACAGGATACTGTGTCTCCAATACAGATGACGGACGTAGGTAACCACGGTGAAGGATTCAGAAGACTTCGAAGACTCCTGGGCTGGTCGGAGGAACACCTTCCGTCCGTTTAGAGGCTGCACTGGACGTATGTTATAAGCAAGGGGTCTTCCAGGGTCGGAGGAGGTGAGATTACGAAGACGACTTATCTGAAAGTAATCGTCTGTTCACCCTCTCTCTTTCTTTCTCTCTCTCTCTCTCTTTCTTTCTCTCTTTCTTTCTCTCTCTCTCTCTTTCTTTCTCTCTTTCTTTCTTTCTCTCTCTTTCTTTCTATCTCTCTTTCTTTCTCTTTCTCTCTATCTCTATCTCTATCTCTATCTCTATCTCTATCTCTATCTCTATCTCTATCTCTATCTCTTTCTTTCTATCTCTCTTTCTTTCTCTTTCTCTCTATCTCTATCTCTATCTCTATCTCTATCTCTATCTCTATCTCTATCTCTATCTCTATCTCTATCTCTATCTCTATCTCTATCTCTATCTCTATCTCTATCTCTATCTCTTTCTTTCTATCTCTCTTTCTTTCTCTTTCTCTCTATCTCTATCTCTATCTCTATCTCTATCTCTATCTCTATCTCTATCTCTATCTCTTTCTTTCTATCTCTCTTTCTTTCTCTTTCTCTCTATCTCTATCTCTATCTCTATCTCTATCTCTATCTCTTTCTTTCTATCTCTCTTTCTTTCTCTTTCTCTCTATCTCTATCTCTATCTCTATCTCTATCTCTATCTCTATCTCTATCTCTATCTCTATCTCTATCTCTATCTCTATCTCTATCTCTATCTCTATCTCTATCTCTATCTCTATCTCTATCTCTATCTCTATCTCTATCTCTATCTCTATCTCTATCTCTATCTCTATCTCTATCTCTATCTCTATCTCTATCTCTATCTCTATCTCTATCTCTATCTCTATCTCTATCTCTATCTCTATCTCTATCTCTATCTCTATCTCTATCTCTATCTCTATCTCTATCTCTATCTCTATCTCTATCTCTATCTCTATCTCTATCTCTATCTCTATCTCTATCTCTATCTCTATCTCTATCTCTATCTCTATCTCTATCTCTATCTCTATCTCTATCTCTATCTCTATCTCTATCTCTATCTCTATCTCTTTCTTTCTATCTCTCTTTCTTTCTCTTTCTCTCTATCTCTATCTCTATCTCTATCTCTATCTCTATCTCTATCTCTATCTCTATCTCTATCTCTATCTCTATCTCTATCTCTATCTCTATCTCTATCTCTTTCTTTCTATCTCTCTTTCTTTCTCTTTCTCTCTATCTCTATCTCTATCTCTATCTCTATCTCTATCTCTATCTCTATCTCTTTCTTTCTATCTCTCTTTCTTTCTCTTTCTCTCTATCTCTATCTCTATCTCTATCTCTATCTCTATCTCTTTCTTTCTATCTCTCTTTCTTTCTCTTTCTCTCTATCTCTATCTCTATCTCTATCTCTATCTCTATCTCTATCTCTATCTCTATCTCTATCTCTATCTCTATCTCTATCTCTATCTCTATCTCTATCTCTATCTCTATCTCTATCTCTATCTCTATCTCTATCTCTATCTCTATCTCTATCTCTATCTCTATCTCTATCTCTATCTCTATCTCTATCTCTATCTCTATCTCTATCTCTATCTCTATCTCTATCTCTATCTCTATCTCTATCTCTATCTCTATCTCTATCTCTATCTCTATCTCTATCTCTATCTCTATCTCTATCTCTATCTCTATCTCTATCTCTATCTCTATCTCTATCTCTATCTCTATCTCTATCTCTATCTCTATCTCTATCTCTATCTCTATCTCTATCTCTATCTCTATCTCTATCTCTATCTCTATCTCTATCTCTATCTCTATCTCTATCTCTATCTCTTTCTTTCTATCTCTCTTTCTTTCTCTTTCTCTCTATCTCTATCTCTATCTCTATCTCTATCTCTATCTCTATCTCTATCTCTATCTCTATCTCTATCTCTATCTCTATCTCTATCTCTATCTCTATCTCTATCTCTATCTCTATCTCTATCTCTATCTCTATCTCTTTCTTTCTATCTCTCTTTCTTTCTCTTTCTCTCTATCTCTATCTCTATCTCTATCTCTATCTCTATCTCTATCTCTATCTCTTTCTTTCTATCTCTCTTTCTTTCTCTTTCTCTCTATCTCTATCTCTATCTCTATCTCTATCTCTATCTCTATCTCTATCTCTATCTCTATCTCTATCTCTATCTCTATCTCTATCTCTATCTCTATCTCTATCTCTATCTCTTTCTTTCTATCTCTCTTTCTTTCTCTTTCTCTCTATCTCTATCTCTATCTCTATCTCTATCTCTATCTCTATCTCTATCTCTATCTCTATCTCTATCTCTATCTCTATCTCTATCTCTATCTCTATCTCTTTCTTTCTATCTCTCTTTCTTTCTCTTTCTCTCTATCTCTATCTCTATCTCTATCTCTATCTCTATCTCTATCTCTATCTCTTTCTTTCTATCTCTCTTTCTTTCTCTTTCTCTCTATCTCTATCTCTATCTCTATCTCTATCTCTATCTCTTTCTTTCTATCTCTCTTTCTTTCTCTTTCTCTCTATCTCTATCTCTATCTCTATCTCTATCTCTATCTCTATCTCTATCTCTATCTCTATCTCTATCTCTATCTCTATCTCTATCTCTATCTCTATCTCTATCTCTATCTCTATCTCTATCTCTATCTCTATCTCTATCTCTATCTCTATCTCTATCTCTATCTCTATCTCTATCTCTATCTCTATCTCTATCTCTATCTCTATCTCTATCTCTATCTCTATCTCTATCTCTATCTCTATCTCTATCTCTATCTCTATCTCTATCTCTATCTCTATCTCTATCTCTATCTCTATCTCTATCTCTATCTCTATCTCTATCTCTATCTCTATCTCTATCTCTATCTCTATCTCTATCTCTATCTCTATCTCTATCTCTATCTCTATCTCTATCTCTATCTCTATCTCTATCTCTATCTCTATCTCTATCTCTATCTCTATCTCTATCTCTATCTCTTTCTTTCTATCTCTCTTTCTTTCTCTTTCTCTCTATCTCTATCTCTATCTCTATCTCTATCTCTATCTCTATCTCTATCTCTATCTCTATCTCTATCTCTATCTCTATCTCTATCTCTATCTCTATCTCTATCTCTATCTCTATCTCTATCTCTATCTCTATCTCTTTCTTTCTATCTCTCTTTCTTTCTCTTTCTCTCTATCTCTATCTCTATCTCTATCTCTATCTCTATCTCTATCTCTATCTCTTTCTTTCTATCTCTCTTTCTTTCTCTTTCTCTCTATCTCTATCTCTATCTCTATCTCTATCTCTATCTCTATCTCTATCTCTTTCTTTCTATCTCTCTTTCTTTCTCTTTCTCTCTATCTCTATCTCTATCTCTATCTCTATCTCTATCTCTATCTCTATCTCTATCTCTATCTCTATCTCTATCTCTATCTCTATCTCTATCTCTATCTCTATCTCTATCTCTATCTCTATCTCTATCTCTATCTCTATCTCTATCTCTATCTCTATCTCTATCTCTATCTCTATCTCTATCTCTATCTCTATCTCTATCTCTATCTCTATCTCTATCTCTATCTCTATCTCTATCTCTATCTCTATCTCTATCTCTATCTCTATCTCTATCTCTATCTCTATCTCTATCTCTATCTCTATCTCTATCTCTATCTCTATCTCTATCTCTATCTCTATCTCTATCTCTATCTCTATCTCTATCTCTATCTCTATCTCTATCTCTATCTCTATCTCTATCTCTATCTCTATCTCTATCTCTATCTCTATCTCTATCTCTATCTCTATCTCTATCTCTATCTCTATCTCTATCTCTATCTCTATCTCTATCTCTATCTCTTTCTTTCTATCTCTCTTTCTTTCTCTTTCTCTCTATCTCTATCTCTATCTCTATCTCTATCTCTATCTCTATCTCTATCTCTTTCTTTCTATCTCTCTTTCTTTCTCTTTCTCTCTATCTCTATCTCTATCTCTATCTCTATCTCTATCTCTATCTCTATCTCTATCTCTATCTCTATCTCTATCTCTATCTCTATCTCTATCTCTATCTCTATCTCTATCTCTATCTCTATCTCTATCTCTATCTCTATCTCTATCTCTATCTCTATCTCTATCTCTATCTCTATCTCTATCTCTTTCTTTCTATCTCTCTTTCTTTCTCTTTCTCTCTATCTCTATCTCTATCTCTATCTCTATCTCTATCTCTATCTCTATCTCTATCTCTATCTCTATCTCTATCTCTATCTCTATCTCTATCTCTATCTCTATCTCTATCTCTATCTCTATCTCTATCTCTATCTCTATCTCTATCTCTTTCTTTCTATCTCTCTTTCTTTCTCTTTCTCTCTATCTCTATCTCTATCTCTATCTCTATCTCTATCTCTATCTCTATCTCTATCTCTATCTCTATCTCTATCTCTATCTCTATCTCTATCTCTATCTCTATCTCTATCTCTATCTCTATCTCTATCTCTATCTCTATCTCTATCTCTATCTCTATCTCTATCTCTATCTCTTTCTTTCTATCTCTCTTTCTTTCTCTTTCTCTCTATCTCTATCTCTATCTCTATCTCTATCTCTATCTCTATCTCTATCTCTATCTCTATCTCTATCTCTATCTCTATCTCTATCTCTATCTCTATCTCTATCTCTATCTCTATCTCTATCTCTATCTCTATCTCTATCTCTATCTCTTTCTTTCTATCTCTCTTTCTTTCTCTTTCTCTCTATCTCTATCTCTATCTCTATCTCTATCTCTATCTCTATCTCTATCTCTATCTCTTTCTTTCTATCTCTCTTTCTTTCTCTTTCTCTCTATCTCTATCTCTATCTCTATCTCTATCTCTATCTCTATCTCTATCTCTATCTCTTTCTTTCTATCTCTCTTTCTTTCTCTTTCTCTCTATCTCTATCTCTATCTCTATCTCTATCTCTATCTCTATCTCTATCTCTATCTCTATCTCTATCTCTATCTCTATCTCTATCTCTATCTCTATCTCTATCTCTATCTCTATCTCTATCTCTATCTCTATCTCTATCTCTATCTCTATCTCTATCTCTATCTCTATCTCTATCTCTATCTCTATCTCTATCTCTATCTCTATCTCTATCTCTATCTCTATCTCTATCTCTATCTCTATCTCTATCTCTATCTCTATCTCTATCTCTATCTCTATCTCTATCTCTATCTCTATCTCTATCTCTATCTCTATCTCTATCTCTATCTCTATCTCTATCTCTATCTCTATCTCTATCTCTATCTCTATCTCTATCTCTATCTCTATCTCTATCTCTATCTCTATCTCTATCTCTATCTCTATCTCTATCTCTATCTCTATCTCTATCTCTATCTCTTTCTTTCTATCTCTCTTTCTTTCTCTTTCTCTCTATCTCTATCTCTATCTCTATCTCTATCTCTATCTCTATCTCTATCTCTATCTCTATCTCTATCTCTATCTCTATCTCTATCTCTATCTCTATCTCTATCTCTATCTCTATCTCTATCTCTATCTCTATCTCTTTCTTTCTATCTCTCTTTCTTTCTCTTTCTCTCTATCTCTATCTCTATCTCTATCTCTATCTCTATCTCTATCTCTATCTCTATCTCTATCTCTATCTCTTTCTTTCTTTCTCTTTCTCTCTATCTCTATCTCTATCTCTATCTCTATCTCTATCTCTATCTCTATCTCTTTCTTTCTATCTCTCTTTCTTTCTCTTTCTCTCTATCTCTATCTCTATCTCTATCTCTATCTCTATCTCTATCTCTATCTCTATCTCTATCTCTATCTCTATCTCTATCTCTATCTCTATCTCTATCTCTATCTCTATCTCTATCTCTATCTCTATCTCTATCTCTATCTCTATCTCTATCTCTATCTCTATCTCTATCTCTATCTCTATCTCTATCTCTATCTCTATCTCTATCTCTATCTCTATCTCTATCTCTATCTCTATCTCTATCTCTATCTCTATCTCTATCTCTATCTCTATCTCTATCTCTATCTCTATCTCTATCTCTATCTCTATCTCTATCTCTATCTCTATCTCTATCTCTATCTCTATCTCTATCTCTATCTCTATCTCTATCTCTATCTCTATCTCTATCTCTATCTCTATCTCTATCTCTATCTCTATCTCTATCTCTATCTCTATCTCTATCTCTATCTCTATCTCTATCTCTATCTCTATCTCTATCTCTATCTCTATCTCTATCTCTATCTCTTTCTTTCTATCTCTCTTTCTTTCTCTTTCTCTCTATCTCTATCTCTATCTCTATCTCTATCTCTATCTCTATCTCTATCTCTTTCTTTCTATCTCTCTTTCTTTCTCTTTCTCTCTATCTCTATCTCTATCTCTATCTCTATCTCTATCTCTATCTCTATCTCTATCTCTATCTCTATCTCTATCTCTATCTCTATCTCTATCTCTATCTCTATCTCTATCTCTATCTCTATCTCTATCTCTATCTCTATCTCTATCTCTATCTCTATCTCTATCTCTATCTCTATCTCTATCTCTTTCTTTCTATCTCTCTTTCTTTCTCTTTCTCTCTATCTCTATCTCTATCTCTATCTCTATCTCTATCTCTATCTCTATCTCTATCTCTATCTCTATCTCTATCTCTATCTCTATCTCTATCTCTATCTCTATCTCTATCTCTATCTCTATCTCTATCTCTATCTCTATCTCTATCTCTTTCTTTCTATCTCTCTTTCTTTCTCTTTCTCTCTATCTCTATCTCTATCTCTATCTCTATCTCTATCTCTATCTCTATCTCTATCTCTATCTCTATCTCTATCTCTATCTCTATCTCTATCTCTATCTCTATCTCTATCTCTATCTCTATCTCTATCTCTATCTCTATCTCTATCTCTATCTCTATCTCTATCTCTTTCTTTCTATCTCTCTTTCTTTCTCTTTCTCTCTATCTCTATCTCTATCTCTATCTCTATCTCTATCTCTATCTCTATCTCTATCTCTATCTCTATCTCTATCTCTATCTCTATCTCTATCTCTATCTCTATCTCTATCTCTATCTCTATCTCTATCTCTATCTCTATCTCTATCTCTTTCTTTCTATCTCTCTTTCTTTCTCTTTCTCTCTATCTCTATCTCTATCTCTATCTCTATCTCTATCTCTATCTCTATCTCTATCTCTTTCTTTCTATCTCTCTTTCTTTCTCTTTCTCTCTATCTCTATCTCTATCTCTATCTCTATCTCTATCTCTATCTCTATCTCTATCTCTTTCTTTCTATCTCTCTTTCTTTCTCTTTCTCTCTATCTCTATCTCTATCTCTATCTCTATCTCTATCTCTATCTCTATCTCTATCTCTATCTCTATCTCTATCTCTATCTCTATCTCTATCTCTATCTCTATCTCTATCTCTATCTCTATCTCTATCTCTATCTCTATCTCTATCTCTATCTCTATCTCTATCTCTTTCTTTCTATCTCTCTTTCTTTCTCTTTCTCTCTATCTCTATCTCTATCTCTATCTCTATCTCTATCTCTATCTCTATCTCTATCTCTATCTCTATCTCTATCTCTATCTCTATCTCTATCTCTATCTCTATCTCTATCTCTATCTCTATCTCTATCTCTATCTCTATCTCTATCTCTTTCTTTCTATCTCTCTTTCTTTCTCTTTCTCTCTATCTCTATCTCTATCTCTATCTCTATCTCTATCTCTATCTCTATCTCTATCTCTATCTCTATCTCTATCTCTATCTCTATCTCTATCTCTATCTCTATCTCTATCTCTATCTCTATCTCTATCTCTATCTCTATCTCTATCTCTATCTCTATCTCTATCTCTATCTCTATCTCTATCTCTATCTCTATCTCTATCTCTATCTCTATCTCTATCTCTATCTCTATCTCTATCTCTATCTCTATCTCTATCTCTATCTCTATCTCTATCTCTATCTCTATCTCTATCTCTATCTCTATCTCTATCTCTATCTCTATCTCTATCTCTATCTCTATCTCTATCTCTATCTCTATCTCTATCTCTATCTCTATCTCTATCTCTATCTCTATCTCTATCTCTATCTCTATCTCTATCTCTATCTCTATCTCTATCTCTATCTCTATCTCTATCTCTATCTCTATCTCTATCTCTATCTCTATCTCTATCTCTATCTCTATCTCTATCTCTATCTCTATCTCTATCTCTATCTCTATCTCTATCTCTATCTCTATCTCTATCTCTATCTCTATCTCTATCTCTATCTCTATCTCTATCTCTATCTCTATCTCTATCTCTATCTCTATCTCTATCTCTATCTCTATCTCTATCTCTATCTCTATCTCTATCTCTATCTCTATCTCTATCTCTATCTCTATCTCTATCTCTATCTCTATCTCTATCTCTATCTCTATCTCTATCTCTATCTCTATCTCTATCTCTATCTCTATCTCTATCTCTATCTCTATCTCTATCTCTATCTCTATCTCTATCTCTATCTCTATCTCTATCTCTATCTCTATCTCTATCTCTATCTCTATCTCTATCTCTATCTCTATCTCTATCTCTATCTCTATCTCTATCTCTATCTCTATCTCTATCTCTATCTCTATCTCTATCTCTATCTCTATCTCTATCTCTATCTCTATCTCTATCTCTATCTCTATCTCTATCTCTATCTCTATCTCTATCTCTATCTCTATCTCTATCTCTATCTCTATCTCTATCTCTATCTCTATCTCTATCTCTATCTCTATCTCTATCTCTATCTCTATCTCTATCTCTATCTCTATCTCTATCTCTATCTCTATCTCTATCTCTATCTCTATCTCTATCTCTATCTCTATCTCTATCTCTATCTCTATCTCTATCTCTATCTCTATCTCTATCTCTATCTCTATCTCTATCTCTATCTCTATCTCTATCTCTATCTCTATCTCTATCTCTATCTCTATCTCTATCTCTATCTCTATCTCTATCTCTATCTCTATCTCTATCTCTATCTCTATCTCTATCTCTATCTCTATCTCTATCTCTATCTCTATCTCTATCTCTATCTCTATCTCTATCTCTATCTCTATCTCTATCTCTATCTCTATCTCTATCTCTATCTCTATCTCTATCTCTCTCTATCTCACGGTTCTGTGCCTGTTTCTATATATTGCAAGCTGCCCCTTTGCCGGCTATATTTTTCATTCCTCTTCTGATATTTTCTGTTTTCTTTGCATGTCTCTCTCTCTCTCTGATTCTTGGCTGAGTCTATTTTTCATGCTGTGAATTTCAGTTATTTCGGATGTCTTTCTCTATCTTTCTGTCTCTCTTGTCTTTTTGTTTCTGTTTACCTTGAAGCATCCGTATGCAACTCACTTTTTCTTTTAATTTATCTTGTTCTCTGAGTCTCGGACTCTTTCTGTTTCTTGTGTCTTCATTTCTCAAGGTTTATATTACTCGTTCTGTCACTCTCTTTTCCTGTTTCTCTTTATCTGTCACTTTTCTAGTTTTTCATCTCTGTATCTCTGTCAACTTTTCCGTCTCTTTTCATCTGTCTTTATTCTCTGCTTACCTGTTCTTTTGTGATCAAAATCGGTTCCGTCAGAATCGTCCACACAACAGCTTCTGAGCAGTCAGGAGTGGTCAAACTGCCTTCGTATCGGTAGAACGTTTCCGTTTGCTTCGGAAGAACCCTCGCCACCCGGAAGTCGGCCAAGACTTGTTTTTGGGCTGAAATCGGATAAAACCGAGCCGAAAGTCGTAGGTAACCTGCAGTGCCGATGTGGTCAATTACGTCTTCCAAGGGCGATGTTTCTGATTTTTCGTTCAGCGTAAGAAAGACTCCAACAACTGCTATTCCATCGGGATGCTTGACTGCTTCTGAGATATTGAGGTCGGAACGGGTGTGGACCAGATGAAGCTGAATCGTGTATTATAAAATCACATTTCTGTTTTCTCACCTCTGCTGCGTACTGTTGGCCTCCGACCATGTGCTCCGATCCTTTGTAGTTGAAACTGCCCCAGTGGAGGTGGAACTGTAGCAATGTGTATTCATGAGGGAGGCCACCGTTCGTGATTGACGGCCTTTCATTTCCCCATGTATCGAAGCCTTTTACCACCACTGAAAGAGGTTGTTTCTCTTTCTCACTCTTTGTCACTCTCCCACACTCTCTGCCACACTATCTCTCACTCTCTTACTCTCTCTCTCTCTCTATCTTACTCTCTCTCACTCTCTCTCTCTCTTACTCTCTCACTCTCTCACTCTCTCACTCTCTCTCTCACTCTCTCACACACACTCTCTCTCTCTTAAAACGTACTTGAACGTCCGTCATTTTCCACTATAACGTCTCCCGCTTGGTCATAGTTATGAAACTGAATCTCCTCCAAATCCACAACTGTCACATCCTTCATCCGAATGTCGATTGGACTCTGAATCGGTACTACATTATAACTTTGCTTTCCAACCTGTCTGTGTCCATTTTTACAAGTAGCCGGCCAAACGTTCAGTTTATGGTAGCCCCAGTTCTGCGACCCAGTAACAACTAAAAGTTGAAAGTTCTTTGTTGTTGATCTGATTACCCGATGTAGACATAAGTAGCAGAAGAAACAGCATGTGTTGGTTGGAATAACGATAGACGACTGACTGCGTCATTTTAGAAAACAATGGAGAATTCTGAATGATTCAGTCATGGTTATAAGAGACAGAATAAATAAGTAGACGGGAAATGGAGACTTACAGCAAGAGTAGGGCGCAAGACGAAAGTAGCCAGCCGAACGGCGGCACCGCACTTCTGAAAATGGCCTGCCTCTCATGATTTTCAGACGTTATGAGTCATTCACGTAAACGTGGAAATTTCGAATTAATCTTTTAGATTACTTAATTTCCAAAATTATAAATGACTTTTGCCAGAAACGTAAGTGGTGTCTTTTCTCTGCGTCTCTTCATTCAGCATGTTCTCTCTTTTGAGCGAACGGGTTATGTTGTCGCTGCGGAACCCATTTACAAACGGTTTCGCGCTTGATTATGTGTTCAAAATTTATTATTTTAAGAAAACTAGTTTGAGAAAAAGCATCAGGTATCAGTCAAAAGAACACAGCTTGCAAAAAAACCTCGAGAAAGTTGTTTTCGCACTTTTGCAGGAAGTTAAGGTCTTACCTACCAGAACAACAGATTTATGAGTGACAACAGAGATAGTGACGACTTCCTGTGACGTTAACAAATAGACTGATAGCTGTGAAATTGAGATCTTTGGAATAGTGGAACAACTCAAACCTTTGCTACTTAATGGGTTGATTCAGAGTATGTTATGATTTGGTTCCAGAAGAGCCACGGTTCTAAGTAACAACGCTCACTTGGTGTCCGCATGATTACAAGTCCCAAAGTCTCTGCTTCGTTTGATAATTTATCCCGATATTTACAGTTTAACAACGTAATACGATTTTCATAGTGGAACGATCTCCTCAAAGGGGTGGGGCCTAAATTCCCCATCTGCGGAGCCATAAGACAAGAATTCTGTAAGAGTCGAGCTGTCTGGAAGACCCTGCGACGCGATGTCATGGATTTTGCCCAAACTTTGTCAAAAACGTTTATTTGATGTAAAAACACTATTTTGAAGCTTTTAGACATTTATCGATTTTCGGTCCCGGGTTACGGTAGGTCACCCCTGGCTAGTGTAGTTTTGCTCAACTTTGTCCAAATGCTGCAATCTATGTACCGTTCAACTTCTTTTGGCTTAGTGACCAAATTATGTTATTATTGTTACCCGAAAAAATCATTTTTTGAAAAGTTAGAATTTAGTATTCGTCAAAAAAGTCAAATTTCAGTTGTTTTTCGATTTTTGCGAATATAAGCACTCAAATGTGAGCATTCTCATTATTTTTATCGAATTCTACGTAAAATTTGCAACAACATAAGTTTTTAAAACTCAAACATTTTGCGACCTTTTTCATGGACTTTTCCATGCTTTTTTGCGCTTCTTCGCATTATTTGAGTACTTCGGGTCACAAAATGTTTCAGTTTTGAAAACTTATTTTGTTGCAAATCGTACGTAGAATTCGATAAAAATTTTGAAAATGCTCACATTTGAGTGCTTATATTCGCAAAAATCGAAAAACAACTGAAATTTGACGTTTTTGACGAAAACTAAATTCTAACTTTTCAAAAAATGATTTTTTCGGGTAACTCGAAAAACAAAATTTGGTCAATAAGCCAAAAGAAGTTGAACGGTACATAGTTTGCAGCATTTGGACAAAGTTTAGCAAAACTACAGTAACCAGGGGTGAAAAGTCAATTAAACGCTGGATCAATAAGCACAGGAAGAAAGAGAAAGGGGATATTGGAGACTTTATGCAAGTGGGTGTAAGTCAGGATGTGCTTAAAGGGACCGTCAGGGATCTTTTTATTTCCATTTTCATCGGGTAGGGTCGAAAAATGTACCAATTATATATGCTAGGAACACTGATACTTTTTCAAGTAATCTCGTCCTATTAGAATGACAAATCGATATTAGACTGGCTTGTAAACATAGTGCATGCGTTACGGCCATCTGCAGAATATGCAGACGGTCGGCCGATTTTCGGCATTTTTAACCCAGAAATCTTGAAAACGCAGAATTTTGGTCTCTATATTGTATAGAGTTTTTTGATCAGCTGATTTCTGTCCTTCAAATGAACCAAAGTTGCCAGAGGTCAGATGCTTTAGATGGTTGGAAATGAACCGTATGCAAATTGCGCCATTCCAATTGAAACGATTTTCGCGAACACCGCTCCAGCCAACGGTTATGCAAAAAATGCTTGCCAGTCTTTATTGGCAGGCTCCTGACGAGCCCTTCAAACGGCAGTTTGTTTAAACAGTAGTCTTTTCCACTTGTTGAAAATTTGGCTTTTGTTATCGCTAAGTTTTATGTACTTGATGGCTTGCTAATCTAAAACCTAGCATGTAAGAGAGGAAACACAACGCGACACGAGCAAAGAGATTCAATTGTTCCCGCCAAGAAAGCCCTGTGAAACACTGAAATCAACTTTTAAAGAGCATGTTCAAAGCTAAAATTGAAACTCTAATCTGCATGTCAACTCATACAACCTCATTAGCATATTTTAAGATCAACAAGCTCATCTTCGCTGCGTTCATTTCGCTTCCTCTCCCATTGAACGGCGGTCTTCACTCTATGTTTCTCTTCTTCTGCCATGTCTTCATCAATGATGAACTCTCAACTTCATCCTTTACAAAGTAAGTATTTTATTCATATCAACATTGATTGGCATAGGATTGGCAGACTTCGGCCGCTTAAGAACGCGGGGCGGCTTGCGAATGGAGGTAGTACGCAAACATGTTTAGCCTATTGTTTTATACGCAACTTTTGATTTATAACAGTTCGAATTGAATACTTGTCGTTGAAAATCGATGAAAACGTTGGTTTTTCCGTCCCCTATACCGTTGGCTTTTTTAAGAAATTCACTTTATTTGCAACTTTCTTGAAGCGGATATTAAACTTGAAATACGAAAGTACACCCTTCAAGCTAACATAATTGCGCTAATTAGCGGTAAAAATGTGTTAATCACTACCGAAGACGATGACGGGCACAAAATGTTCTTCTCGAACTGGCTTGGTCTGAAGAGCACCTTTCGGCCGTTCAAGGGCTGGGTGGGACGAAAATTGTGGTCCATCAGTTGGAGATCAGGGGCTTGGAGTTGTCGAAGCAGTGTTACCTCAATTAGTTCATTGTGCAACAAAATGATGGTAAAACCTGTGCCCTTGTCATAGAAATCGGCTCGGAAAGAAGAGTCCAAATGATGGTTTCAGCGCAAGATGGGGGCGTGGTCAAGCTGCCATCATAGCGGTAGAATGACTCTGTGCTCTGTGGGAGCATTGGTCTAGTTCGGAAGCCAGAGAGACTTGTACGGTTATCTAAAAGGGTACTTTGAAAATATTTGTCAGCAGGCGCCCGCCGCCGAGGCACCGCGCCCGTACAAAAGCACGGCCGACGACCGAGTAAGAATGGCAGCGTGGCGCAGCGCCAACTAGTTTCCCCAATAAACTGAAGGTCACGGGTTCGATCCTCTGTGGCTTTTTTCTTTTTTCTTTTTGCATTTCTTAAGTTAGGGAGATTAACTATTTTGCTCAAGCAGAACGTAATGCATCCATTGAACTGATGCTTGTTAGCGAGGTAGTCTAGAATGCAGAAGGGTGCCAACACAAGTCTTCCGTGCGGAACTACCACGAGGTGTCTGTGTCTCGTTACTTAGCGTTCTCTTTCGTAGGATTTCTAAATTTTAATGTGTCCCCTGCTTCTTTTCCGAAGTTTCAGTTGATATAAACGCTTTAATTGCAATTTAACCTACTCCCTTTGATGTGATTAGTCATTTTCTGCTCTTGAATTATCAATGGATTCACAAAAATACATTCCCATCTTGAGCGGGCAATGTAACGGGATATAATCGATTTTCTTGTTTTCACATGTAATTGCGATCGATTTTTGATGGATTTTCGGTCCCAAGGGCGCTACAGACCTGTTTTCGTTTTGAGAAGTTTAGTTCATACGTTTTTCCGTGTTAATATACTGATTTGGTGATGCGATTTGGTTTCTAAGAACGCTCAGAAAGGCTACAGTTCTTTAAAACTTCCGTGTTCTCAAAACACCAACTATGTAGCGATCGCCAGACGGAAATCGTCGAGAAACGGCTGTTTTTTTTCTCTCCGTCTTTGCTTTTTTTTCGCCCGCGTATCGCACGACTGCTGCATTAAGGCTGTTTTTGGCAGGATTCCACTTTGGCGACAGCTATAGATAAAAACTCACTAGGAACAACTATGGCCTCCATGACTTTGTCCAACGCAGACATGGCTGTTCCATCCTCATCGACCACCATGAATACTCCGATGACAGCCAGTCCGTCAGGTTTAGTCAAGGCCTGCTGCAGAGACAAATCTGACCTTTGGTGAACCAAGTGAAGCTAAAACCGGGTTGTATTTAATTTAGGGGGATAGTTTACCTCAGCTGGGTAATGAAGCCCTCCTACTTTGTGTTCGGAACCTTCGTGGTCATGGCTGCCCCAGTGGATATGGAACTGGATCAATCGATACTTGTGCTTGAGGCCTCCTCCTTGGACATAAGGTTGTTTCAAATCCCACTTGTCAAAACCAGAGACGGACACTGCAAAAAATAATTTATTTTTGATTCATTCTCCCCTAAATTCAGGCTTTTTGAACAACACTACACGCCCATCTGTAGAAACCGTGCACGCTTCTTGCAAGCTGCACGATGTTTAGCAACCGAACGACTAAGGCGCGCCGGTAAAAATCAAGCCTGGGTCCCAACGCAAAAACTCATATCTTAATTCACAGTGAACATATTGATTTCATCTTCCGCAATGGTACCACAACAGCAAAAAATATGCGAAATATTTGTTTTATTGATCGGTTCTCGGCGCGAAATTCGTATTTTGGCTGACCTAAAGCAATCAATAACTACTTACAAGTGTGCCCGTTGTTTACAACTTCGACCCTTCCCGGGTGGTCGTAGTTTACAAAATGAAGTCGAGTTAGGGAAGCATAGTCGACATCTCTCATACGGAAATCCACAGGACTCTAAATATGACTTTTGAAATTGAGTTCGTAAAGTTATTACTTGAGCAAGTCCTGTTTGACAAAGATTTGGCCAGGAATGCGGTCCGTTGTGGTCTCTGTAGCCCCAGTCTTCTCCTTTTGAAGCAGTGCCAATACCTGAACGTGTGTGTGTGTGTGTGTGTGTGTGTGTGTGTGTGTGCGTGTGTGTGTGTGTGTATGTGTGTACAATTTAAATAACAGTTAAACTAACCGAAGCAAGAAGCGATTAGAATCAGTATCCGCAGCATTCTCTGAAAGGCACATAACTTTTTTCATTCTAACAAATGACGTTTGGGAACAATTACTTGCTAATAAATTGTATTAAACTTAAGTAAAACACAGAAATCACTTGCTTCCAGAGAAGAAACTTGTTTCGTATTGGATTTAGTGGGTGTGTAACGTAGGTGACGAATGAGAACGGAAGGAAGAAGGCATCAGCGATTAGACACGAACCACTCTAACCGAAACACTTAGATGAAAGGATCATAGATCTTTCGCAGATCCTGTACAGAAAAACTGAATTGTTGAAATTAAAAGAACTCACACAGCGAACTGTGTTTGTATCAATAAATGCAAAAATAAAGCCCCGGCCGGGATCGAACCGACGATCTTCTGATTAGAAGTCAGACGCCTTATCCTCTAGGCCACGCGGGCTGCGGCGGACTCGCCGCCGCGACCCTTTATAGCCACACGCCAATTATGGCCTACATTTTTCAAAATGTATTTCATTTATTCGAATCATGGAAATGCATATGGAACCTGACTCACTAGACAATCATAATTATTATGCGTTCTTTTCTTTTAGAACGAAAGAACACTGGCTAATAATAAAGAGAGTGTGCTAAAGAAAATGGAAGCCGATGATGGGCACATGAGGCTTCTGTCGTACTGGGTTGGTCTGAAGAGAACCCTTCGGCCGTTCAAAGGCTGAGTGGGTCTCCAGTTGTGGCCCATCGGCTTGAGATCAGTGGCTTGGAGCTGGCGGAGCAGGGTCATCTGAAATTTTGCCGTTTTTCTGTTATTTAAAGGAAAACCTGAGATCTGGTCATGGAAACTGGCTCGGCTAGAAGTGTCCAGATGACTGCTTCACCGCAAGAGGGAGTGGTTAGACTGCCTTCATAGCGGTAGAAGGAGTCGGTGCTCTGAGGGAGCATGGGACGGGCACGGAAACCGAAGAGACTCGTGTGGTTATCTGAAAAGATTTTAAAAACGGCTAATTTTTAATTTGAAAGTTATTTTTAAACAAAGATTTATTACGGTCAAAGGTGTTATGCACCTCACACGAAAATCCAATTTTAAAAACATTTGAACGCTCCCCTTCCCAAATATAATTTGCGAGCATTGCGCGCTTATAGAGCGTTGCGCGCTTATTGTTAGATTCGTTGAAGCGAAGCGTGCACTTATTGCAAACGACCCTGAGGCGGTGGTCAAGCCCCGCCCACCAAATCGAAGTCGCGCGCCGCAGTGAGCGCGCGGAAAAGCCCACAACTCGCTTCAAACTGCACGAAATCCAACATATCAAAAAATCTTTGTCAATTTAAGTAAAATGCTTCAGATAATTACTTGATACGGAAGCAGGTTTCAGATACTGATTTGATACCTGACTCGAAAATACCATGAAAATTTCTGAACCCTTCCCAAGTATAATTGTTTTTGTCGACATAAATGTCACATTATTCCATTTAAACCCACAATAAGTGGCATGTTTATAAGCATTAGAGGTGGCCACCACGCCCTGTTCTGAAGCCCAAAACTCTCGGAAAATTGTTTGCAAAATATAAAATTGTAGGATACTTTTCATGCCCTAATTGATGCAAAAAAGGTGATTTCCGCTCAATGATTAGCTTAAGCAAAGCGTGCACCCAAAGCCAAGCCCCTCCCATCCGCCATTATTGTCGCGCGCCGCGATGGGCGCGCGCGGAAACGGCTATAACTCGCTGCAAACTCATAAAACATTCCACAAATTTGAATCATTTTGATAATCTACAGCTAGGGCTACACAATTGCGCAAGAACCAACATTAAAACCATTTTTCCTATCTAAATTGTTGTTTAGACCCGTAATGAAACTCACGAGGGACAGAAATCTCCTCCATGACCTTGTCCAAGGCGGACATGGCTGATCCGTCATGATCTACCAACAAAAATACTCCAACGACAGCCAATCCATCTGGCTTCGTCAGTGCCTGCTGCAGAGTCAAGTCTGACCTCAGATGAACAAAGTGAATCTGAATCCATTTTGAGGGGTTTTAAAACACATCCTTACCTCTGCTGGGTAGTGAAGACCTCCTACTTTGTGCTCTGATCCGTGATGATCGTGGGAGGCCCAGTGGAGATGGAACTGGATCAGCTTGTACTTGTGTTTAAGGCCTCCTCCTTGAATGTATGGCTGTTTATTTTCCCATTTGTCGAAACCAGAAACGGATACTGAAATAGCTTTATTGAATTTCGTCTATCTGTTCGATAATTAGAATGTTTTTGTGGTTTTGGACAAGCGTGCACGCCTTTCCCAGCTGCTCGATGTTTAACGGCGTGCCTTAATAAGCCAAACGATTAGGGCTCCGTTAAACATCGAGCAGCTAAATTTTCTTTTATTCGGTTGTCGACAGGCGTTTTGGACAACGTTTTCAATAACTACTGCCCGACGTTTAGCAGCCGCACGATTAGGGCGCGCAGCTAAAAATCGAGCAGAGATTGAAATATAGCCGTCCCTAGCCATTTAACGCTAAATGTCTTGCCATGGAAACAGTGGGTAAATTTACCCGCTGACCGATGTTTAGTAGCCCAGCGATAAGGGTGCGCCGCTTAACATCGTGCGATTGAAATTGGGGCACAGCTAAACATCGTGCAATGAAATTCAGCCGTCTGCAGCTATTTGTGCCCTTTATTTAATGCCAAAGTGAAAACTAATCAGAGGAAATTTTTGCTTTCGAGTGGAGCGAATAATTGGGTCCCGCGCAAAAATTCCGCCCGCCCGCCCAAATTTATCTTTTGCGCGCTACCTGTTAAACAGTGGGCGCACGGCAAATGCCGGTTTCTTTCGTTTTTTTTTTTAAACTAAAACGCCTAATCAATCTTTCGGCTAAATCAAAAACTTACAAGTATGTCCGTTGTTTACAACCTCAACCTTTCCAGGGTGGTCATAGTGGACAAAATGAAGCCTGTGGAGTAGAGCATAGTCAACATCTTTCATCCGAATATCGATTGGACTCTTATATCTTAGTGTTCTAAAGTACTTAAAGCTTTAAAACCTGAGCTAATCCAGTCTGGCAAGCTCCAGGCCAGGAGTGAGCACCATTATGGTCCCTATATCCCCAGTCGTCTCCAGATAGCACTCCTAAAAAGGTCGTACTTGTATAAATAAACAGAAATACCTATGAAAATTGAAGGTAGGAGGAGAAGTTGCCGCATTTCTGGAGAAAACCCTGGAAATTCAATTAAGGTTTTTTTTTAGAAAAGAATTGAAACTGAATTGAAACCGAAGTTCAATAAGAAAATACTCAGAAAATTCCGGGGGGGGGGGGGGGGGTTCGTAGCAACCATCACATGCTTCCGAAAGAAAAAAGAACCTTACCCTGTAATCCTGTAAAAAAACTCGTTTCATCACTGTCGTCTCAAGTGATCTCTGTGAAATTGTACGCACTACTTCCTTTTTGTATTGCAGAATCTGTATGGTTCGTATCAAAAAAAAGGTCCCGCCGCGATGACCTCTGATCTACCCGGGCGCGGCGAAGAGAAACCGAAAACAGCCTGGGGTTACTATGTGTTATTTATCGTTCGGTAGCCTAAACTATAAGAAATAATAGAATGGCGTGAAAATCTACTAATAGACAAAAAATACCGACTTATGTGCATTTTAAGTTTTGAGGAGGCGCAGCCATTGTGTTGTCGTTTCGTGGCGCAGCGGAATGGTTCTCACATGCCAAACTGAAGGTCCTGGGTTCGAACCCACCAGTGACACTATTTTAGTTTTTGGGTTTTTGATGGCGTGAGCAACGCTTTATCGAACCATTCACACAAATTTTTTTCGTTCATATGCTAAGCGAATGGGGTAGGTCAGTTTTAAAACGTTAGGAGGATCAGTTCTAGATTTAAAAAAGTGTTTAATAGCCGAAATAGATCCCAAAACACTCAAAAAGATGGGATAGGAATAAATTGAAAAACACTTCAAACCGAGAAATGTCAATAGCAGATGCCAAGTTTCATATGCAAGTGAGTTCGATTTTTTCAGGGGACATTTTGCAATTTTGGCTTATGTGAAAGAGAAAAATCCGCTGATCAAAAATTCTATACAACATAGGGGCGAATACTCTCCGTTTTCGAGATTTCTGGCTTCAAAGTGCCCAAAACCGACCGACCGACTGCAGATTCTGCGGATGTCCGCAACGCCTGTATGCACGATGTTTACAAGCCAGTCTAATTTTAAATTGTCATTCTAATAGTACGTGAAAAATGAAGAATTTTTCATAGATCATTAGTATATTTTTCGACCGTACCCGATGAAAATGAAAATGATAAGGTCCTTTAAGGTACAACCCAACGTTATTTAATGTTCAGGATTGGGTCTCGCAACGATGACTTGTGATCTACGCATGCGCACAAAAGAGGGACCACTCTAAATGAAGAGGTACAGAGAAAATGCGCTAAAGCTGGCATTTTACGGATTTGGTAGATCGAATCAAAGGAAACTATTGTCATTTTTTAAAAACCGGTCTTTGAAAATAGAAAAGCATAGGGGGATGCGTGTTACGAACGAGATTTAGCAATTGGTTGAAAATGATTAAAAAAGTTAAAGGGGGCTTTGGTTGGCTCCGAAGCACCATGAATATAACGAAAAGAGAGGAACTCTGTGAGGATTCCTCTTCTCGCCTAAGAAACTACCTCCAAACTGTACGTAGGCGTGCCAAATGACCCAAGAAACTGCGACAACGGGTCAAAAACGTCATCAGCGAGATTTCTAAAG
The DNA here is from genome assembly GCA_964057215.1 of Oscheius myriophilus. NCBI lineage: Eukaryota > Metazoa > Nematoda > Chromadorea > Rhabditida > Rhabditidae > Oscheius > Oscheius myriophilus. The sequence continues at coordinate 20,188,776 of OZ059906.1, forward strand.
AAGCTCTGATTGTGAGGTTGAGTCACTCATGGGTTTGCAGGTGTGCTTATGACACACGCTGTCATGTGCATGTGTGGGGACATCCCCGCATAAGTTGTAAAGCCGCGGAATGACAGAGATCTCCGGTTTTGCGGAGTTTATGACGGACCTCTAGAGATTGAAGGAGAGGGTACGGCAATTTGTCATCTCACCAATTAATTGCCTGGGGCAACAAGAGAAAGAAAGAACTGGAGCGGTACTTGGGGTAGGAAGTACGTACAGCTACTGGGATAAAGCCATAAATTTTCGCCGATGGGAACTGATAAAATATTGGGTGGTAAATATAGATAAGGAATACGAACACTGCCATGGGGCACTCTCCCTTTTTCTCTGTGTCTCTGTGTCTCTGTCTCTGTGTCTCTGTGTCTCTGTGTCTCTGTGTCTCTGTGTCTCTCTGTCTCTCTGTCTCTGTGTCTCTCTGTCTCTCTGTCTCTCTGTCTCTCTGTCTCTGTGTCTCTGTGTCTCTCTGTCTCTCTGTCTCTCTGTCTCTCTGTCTCTCTGTCTCTCTGTGTCTCTGTCTCTCTGTCTCTCTGTCTCTCTGTCTCTCTGTCTCTCTGTCTCTCTGTCTCTGTCTGTATCTCTGTATCTCTGTGTCTCTGTGTCTCTGTATCTCTGTGTCTCTGTGTCTCTATGTCTCTTTTTCTTTCTGTTTCTCTGTCTCTCCCACTCTCTCTCTCATACACTGAAATGGGTAGAATATCGATGGCTTATTAGCCTGTCTGGCGCTAATGAACATCGAAATTTTAAATGATGATGGATGAACCAGCGGCTGCAAATGAAGGCTGACTTTTGATTTCTAACAACGACGGACGAAGGAACGTTTTTTTATCAAAGGTCCATGACGCACATAATCAGCGAGAGATGTCCGAGATGACAAGGTGATCCGTCAAATTTTGGCGATTTGCTCTTGTGGAACTATTACGCCGGGTCTCATTCTTGTTCTTTGGGTGTTGCTCTCGAAAGAACGATAAAACATCGAAGGTTCTTTTTTAGAGGACCTAGCAAAGAGTGGAACTAGGTCTCTCTCACTAGGAAGAGGAACTTTTTTGTATCCAGCCGCCAACTCGATTCGTCAACGGCGATGGGCCGAGCGACGGAAACGAGCCGAGCAAGACGCAACATCAAACGGAGGGTTCATCTTTGAGAGAGCGGGAGGTTTCGAAGAAACGGACGCAACAGTTATAAACAAACAGTAGAAAAAATATAGAACGAAACTTTTATAGTGCCCGCCAATCTTACTTTGACGACTTTTGGAAATGAGTGAGAATATTCTGATGTCGAAATTCATATTTCCCATTACTACATCATAACATTCGGCTACAAAAGGGGCGTGGCCCCGTTTCGGCCGAAGTAGGATTGGCGAGGATTATAGGTGCAAATGATAAAAAAAATATTTCCAGAATGGGGCAAAATTTACGGAAATACCAATAAAAAATCTATTGGTCATGTTGGGCTTAAAGTAAGACCTACATAAATGTTTAGGTAAGACAAAGACCTACAGTAACTTACAGTTAAGGTAAAACCTAGAGTTAGGATTTACAGTGACCTACAGTAATGTTAAGGGATATCCAACGTTAGAAGATATCCTAACCTAAGGTTAAGGGAAAACCGACAGTAACCTACAGTTAAGGTACACTAACGTTAAGGTAAAACTGTTAAGACCTACAGTAAACTATCATTAAGGTAAAACCTACAAAAATGTTTAACAAAATCCTACCCTTCACAGCAGCTAAGGTACACTAATTTTATGATAAGACTTAGAGTGACTCACAGTTAAGGTAAAACCTACACTAATGTTAAGGTAAGACTTAGAGTTAGGTTAAAGGGCTCGTAAGGGGCCTTTTCCAAATCGTATGCTAATGAAGACTTGGCAAGCATTTTGCGCACGGCCGTTGGCTGGAGCGGTGTTGGGGAAAATGATTTCAATTGAAATGACTCGATTAGCATACCATTCATTTCCAATCCAAAAAGGCCCCTGACGGTGCCTTTAAGTAAACCCTTAGAGTTTGGAGCTACAGTAGCCTACAGTTAAAAGAATACCTACAGTAATGGTTGCTTAGGACAAAAACTTTTTTTTAACGCCTAAGGTTCATTACGGCACCTAAGAATCGTAACAGCTCCAAGCGCAGAGGCTAACTTCAGCTTAAACAACCATAAGAGTCTTATGGTTGTTTAAGCTGAAGTGTAGTTTTAATCCTTGGGTAATCATAATTTTTGTGAAATATTTTGACTGCCTAACAAAATCAGCCTATGACTTGAAATGAATTAACAATTTCTAAAAATATATGCTCGTCGTACCACTATTTTACTGTTGTGCTCAAAATTAAACGTGATATAAGATACGCAGGCAATGTAAACAGCCAAATAGTGTATAAGGCGGTTTCACTCCAAGAAAAAATGTTTCTACTTTAACCTGCGCTAGGGTCGTAAATCGAAAATGGTCAGAACGGAGCGCTAATCGCGAAAACATTTTTCGTCGCCATGAAAGGTTGCGAAGATCGTAATCTGAGCAAAAATTGGAGCGCCCTTGGCGCCTCTTTGCCGTTGTTTTGCCTTTGAACTCGAGTCAGTTGAAGGGATTTGACCAGCACGGGCAGCTGTTGAGTAGCCCCGGATGGATGAGGCCGGAAGGAGGCCGAGAGATGGACTTCCGACGGAGCAGAGGTAGCTATCAGGAGACGAAATTAGCCTTATCGGAAGATGGATGTTACGCAAATGCGGTAGAAATACAGATGTGACGCAGGAGGGGATAAGCGAAGGGGAGTTTGAGTGTGGTTCAACAAAAACCGTCCTGTGGGGTTCCACCAAATGGTGTTCTAGGAGGTCCTACCAGTGTAGTCTTGCGGTTCAGTAAACGCTACTAAAAACGCTAGAAAAGTATGCATCGACGGCGAGTCGAACGAGACCTCCAGCTTATGAAGCGAGCACCTTGCCTTTAGGCAACGCGGCACGTTTGTGGCGCCCTGGCGCGGGGCTTTCAGAGCGCCTGGCTCCAGCGCGGGGACGCGCGCCGAGAAAATTGATTACAACTCGAAAACTAGCAGTCAGGTTATACCAAAGACGTTTCATTAAGATCTACAATTCTATACAAAAAGAAAAACAAAGGACTTCCAATTGGGTCTCACCAAGCAGATTCCTATGAAGGGTGCCGAAAAAGGTTTCAGTGGGCCCTAAAAAAAGTCTCCTAAACGCACCAATAAAAATACTTTGGGTAATTGAACTGGCGGAAGCAAAATGTAGCAAACTTGTGGACAGCGGGTAGTTCAGTCGAGAGGCTACACTTGCGTAGCAACCTACTTCAAGAAACAAACAAAGAACATTTCTGCAAGAAAAAAGGAAGATGTAGTCGAGAGAGAGAGAGAGAGAGAGAGAGAGAGAAAGAGAGTAAGAGAGAAGTCAGAAAGAACTGTCAGAAAGAGTCAGGTACAAAGACAGAGATTTCGAAAGAGAAAATGGGTGCCGAGCCTGTTTTTTTGAAAATAAAGTCCCCATTGCTTTCCCAAAAGCCGGAGCCTCTTTCCACTTGGACAAAGACTCTTCTAACACAAAGATGCCATCTGAAGAGGAGAGGAAGGCACCATTTGCACAAACGATTTTCGCCGCATTGTGCCTTCCGAAATCACAACAACTCGGCCTGGGCAGGAAACACGATCAGCCTACTGACATGGGAAATGCGCATCCAAGCCATGGGAGCCACGGCTCGTATATGCAGGGATGTTGATCTTTCGCTTTGTTCAGGACAAATCATCACAAAGTGTTGTGGGAATCTGTTTGGAGAGAGAATGTACACTCTCGCTCTTGGGGTTTTCTTTTCAACGCAGCGATAAGCCCAAGCGGATTGGAGAAGAATGAATGGAGAGACGGTTGAAATGCAGACAATGGGTGAGGAAAAGTTTAACAGAGAGAGAGAGAGACAGACAGACAGAGAGACAGAGAGACACAAAGACACAGAGACACAGAGACACAGAGACACAGAGACACAGAGACACAGAGACCCAGAGACACAGAGACACAGAGACACAGGGACACAGAGACGCAGAGATACAGAGGCACAGAGGCACAGAGACACAGAGACACAGAAACACAGAGACACAGGGACACAGAGGCACAGAGACACAGAGACACAGAGACGCAGAGATACAGAGGCACAGAGGCACAGAGACACAGGGACACAGAGACGCAGAGATACAGAGGCACAGAGGCACAGAGACACAGAGACACAGAGACACAGAGGCACAGAGGCACAGAGACACAGAGAAACAAAGAAAGCAGCTGAGACAGACTTGAAAGAAGGAAGAGACAGCCCGAGTCGGTTCGAGTATGATCAAACACAGATTGTTTACGAATAAGATCACGCTTATGGGAAGAGGACGGAGTTGTTTTAGCAAAAGCCCTCATTTGAACACCAATTGAGACCTATTGAGGCTATGATGAGGTCGTGCTGTAAGTCGTTCCAACCCAACAGGAAGGTCTAAATGGTAAGACATAAGGAACAAAAAGACGCTTTATGAAGGAGAAGAAAGACTATTGTTTCAGTCGGACGATGAAGCGATTCAGGAAGCGGGAGATGTTTCACCGGTGAACTTGAGTGAGTAGGCAGATCATCCGTCACCTCCTGCAGACACAATCAGTCAAATGTTGCCTCCGCCAAAGATCCCTCCCGCAGGAACTCCTCCAAAAACACTGTGATTGAGAGAGCTGCCGCGTGTTCCAGGTGTTACATAAAGAAAGAAACTCACAAGCGCGGTTTTGTGGGAAACTCCAGAAAGTCAGTCAAGGGAGGGACTAAATCACTTGCACATTCTCTCTCGCTCTCTCTTTCTCTCATTCTCTCACTCACTAACCCGCTCATTCTCTCACTCACTCACTTACTCAATCGGATTTTCTTTGCTAACTGGCAGTTCTATAAGCGTCATCCGTTTTTTTGCTTTGTTTGCCATGTGCCGACTCAAGGGCTTACGCCAAAGATCTTGCGGTCAACGGCCTGATAACACTGCAGGAAAGCAACAGAACTCTCCTGACAGCAAAGATGATTAGTAGGAGACAGGAACAGCTGCAGCTGCGGAAGTTGTAGGGGGAGGACAAGGGTTTTGACATTTCTTCAGTAATGGGCACGTACGAGACTAAAGTTCACACAGAAACATACACACACACTCACACACTCACACACTCACACACTTACACACTCAGATTTTAAAAACGTTTGGTGGCGACATGGTGCATCAGCCCTGATTCTTGCTTTTTGCCTCCAAAAAGGGTGATATGTAATGTTCAATTTATCTTCAGTCACTTTTCCAATGTGTTTTCACTTCCAATTCCATTAGTGTTCTTAAAAGTAGCTCCAAGTGGCCGAAATTACGGCCTGCCTCCGCGAGAAGTACGTGTTTTTCCGTCCTCCAGAGCCCTCAAGGCCCAATTTTTCCCCGTAACAGCCCCAGGCGATTGTTTATGAGAGCTCTAATCGTCGTTTTCATGCTATAACTAAGTTTATGTGTGCGCTTGTGGAAATCAATGCGCAAGCGGCCTCGGCTGGCCATGGACCCCCGAACCCGTTCCTCTCTTTGTGGCGGTATCTCCAGTGTCCACTGTTCCTCTTTACTCAACTCTCAGTCTCCATGGAGCGCGCCTGCATAGCGCTAATTACCTCGTGGAAATCCCATTGGTCGGCTGTTTACATGGCATTATCGGACATACACAATCGACTCCAGACGGCCACCCGTTCCATCCAGAAACAACTACTATTCTTCTGGCTTTGATGCTTTTTAAAACTAAATGCTGTATTTCAAGAGGAGACAACAGCGTTGCTTCTGACGAAATTAAGAAAAAATTTAGGTTTTGAAAAACCGTTTTGAAAAAGGGCTTAAAATCGCTTTCGAAAATCATCTTTCATCATTCACCAAATGTTTTCTTGTTTTAAGGTTGTTGCAATATCAAAATGCAGTATGTATTTTAGCAATCACGTTTTAAAAATTACAGTTTTATAAACTAGAATACGACTAAATCGAAGTGTTATAACTCACTTTGTGTAACTGCCAGTTTTTCCAAGCTCCAAGAAATAAAATCTGTGTGTGGTACCCATTTCAATAGAACATTCAAAACCATATTTGGTTCGATTTCAAATTTGACCTCAGGATGGAACTTCAATGTCCAACAGTTTTCAGCGGACAATCGTCCAATTGGAACCTTAAATGATCAGTTCGGTACCTTTTTGCAACTTTAGCTAATATGAAATAGTGAATTTAGCTTTGCGAAAAGACCTTAAAGGGACAGTTAGGGGCTTTTCATTTTATTTTCGATCGGCTACTGTCGAAAATTATGCGGATTATGCTAAATTGTCTTGCACCTCCTCATTTCTAGAGCTCTCTCAGCCAATTAGAATAAAATTTGGCTCATTAGCATGCCTTGTAAATCCCGGACACTCAGGACGTACTGGCCATCTACAAATCTGTAGACGGAGACCCGTTCTTGACGACTTTGAAGCGTATTTTCTCGAAAACGGTAAATTTTCGACCCAAGTCATGTATATTTTCATGATAAACGAATTTTCATCTTTTAATTGAGTCAATGTTGTGAAACCCGCCTGCCTGTCCCTTTAAGAAGCCTTAAATGTTCTGTTTTTTAATATATTTTGATTTAAAGTCGTCGAACCCGGGTGGCATCCGCGGAAAGCCCTGTGACAGTCGCTTGAAGCGACTTTTGTCCGCGAACAATGATATAGTGCGTTTCCTAAAAAGAGACAAGCAAAAACGTGTTTTCCTAAAGGACTAGGTACATTTGGTCCCGCCGCGATTTCTTAATTGTCTGCGCACTCCTCTTTTACTGTGATATTTCGCTTGTTTAATTTCTGTTCACTTCAATGTTTCAATCTGCTAGTGGTTAAATACGAGTGGAAATCAAGTTCGGTGGAAAAGCGTCGACTCTTTATTGGAAATGGACTATAGTATTTCCCATTTCCCTGTAAGAAAATCTTAGAAATCTTCAAAACGGGAAATTCATTTTGGGCTGGGTGAAAGATTCTACGTAAGTGGTCTGGCAACATCTTATTTCTCCTTTCTTTATACAGCAAAACCAGGTCTATGGGGTAATACACAAATAATCAAACGCTACCGTGTTTGTCTGTGTGTGTAGTGGATCAGCGGAAGTTCACGCGTTCATTTCCCCCCGAGGGGAGGGTGAGGTCGGCCATAGGCCGAGCTTCACGTGCTTCACGGCCGAAGGACGAGTAATGAATGGCCGTAGGCCATGAATCTGCGGCCACAGGCCGTCTAATTGAGCGGCCGAAGGCCGCGTGACGGTGCGGCCGCAGGCCGCAAACCAAGAGGGTGCGCGCCGTAGGCGAAGGTACCCTCCTGGTATACAAAATTTTTCGTAACACACATTGGGCTCGAAATGCAAACTTTAAAGTCTGCTTTTAACCCTAGATTTTGAGATGTTGTTTCTGTAATCCTCATTGAAACTTCTCTTTCGACGAGATACAGTGACTACTTTCCTTAACACTCTTCTTAAAGGGACAATCAGGCGGGTTTCACAACATTGGCTAAAGTAGGAGAGAAAAATTCGCTGATCCTGAGAATGTGTATAACTTTGGGTTGCAAATTTACCGTTTTGGAGAAAATACGCTTCAAAGTAGTCAAAAACGACCGACCATCGGCAGAATGTGCGGATGGCCTTATCGTCTTCGTGTCTGGATTTTACAAGGTATGCTAATGAGCCAACTTTCATTCTAATTGAATGAGATAGCTCTGGAAAAGGTAGGGCGCGAGACAATTTAGCATAGTAAATTTGCAAATTTCCGGACCGTATCCTATCGAAAATGAAATGAACACATCTGCTGACCCTTTAAAGTCGGAGACCAGCGAAAAATGAAAAGACCTGTCCATTTTTAGCATTAGTCTCTCTGCATTTTACCATTGAAAATGACACTCTCTCATCTTCGTTACGTCATGGGCAGGTTCATTTTTTCCCGTTCGTGGTGAGCTTCTATCGTTAAATGCGCCCTCTTTTTCACCTAAATCCCAAATGCATAGGTTTGTGCCCGTCTAGATGTGGCGACTCAACCTATGCATTCCGGCGGACATTCCTTTGCCCATTTCTTTGGGGGAAAATGGCTAAAATTGAATCGATGGTTCGATTTCACCTTTTTCCTGATACACTGTGACGTTTCCTTTTGTGCTTCACTATTCACCCACTCGATAAACATAAAATTTGTTCCCACGCCGATTTGGACCAAAAAGTTTTTTGTTTGTTATTTCAGTGGATTCGCATTTTTGCCTTTTCCCGCCTTTTCAAGGCTGTTCTATCTGCCGATATTTAGAATTCGCTTAACCCATTTTTAAAAAGAGCCTCTTAAAAGGATCGTCAAAGCCTTTTTGCTACAGACGAACGTAGTAAAAACCAACGTGGCACTCCCTACTATTACGATCGCCCGCGACTACCCCTTGAGGATTTGTTGAAATGAAATGGCTGCGAGGATCGAACCTCTCGCTGCGAGACGCAGACAGAATGAGAAACGCCGTTAAGACCCTTTTTCTACAGCATACTCGGCTACCAGCTATATTTTTCATGCATTTTCATCTATTTTACGACAGTTATTTAGCGTGTGATTATTAAAAATAGTGAAAAAATAGAAAAACGATTAAAATACACTTTTTAAAGCTTAAATTAAAAACCAGGTTTGAAATTCCACAATAAAAATTTTGCCAAAGTGCCAGCTTGCCGAACACCGGGATGTCGGCTCTGCGTATGACCCGTTGGCTGAAAGCCGTTGGGACAAAATATTTCACGTATTCATCCTTAAAATACTTTTTTATCGGATACTTACATAAAAAATGGTTATGGCAATATAAAATAATAAAATATGAATAAGCAAATAAAGCAAATTTACAAAAGGGCCCTGACGACCCTATTAAAGGGATGATTATGACTCCCAAATCTACCATTTTCGAGAAAATATGCTACAAAGTCGCCAAAAACGGGTCTACGTGAACATATTTGTATATATTTACAAAGTATGCTAATGAGAAAAATTTGGATTAAATAGTCCTAGAAATAAGGAGGAAATGGGAAAACATTTAGCATAGTTTAAAAATGAAATAAAAAGCCCTCTTACTGCCCCTTTAAATGATCTTAGAAGTCACTTTTTTATATTTCCTTTGAGAAATCTATTGTTTCAAGTGAAATTGTTCCGGATTCATATTTCTCCTTGGTTCTTGTTGATCTGCATCAGAAATTATACTAAACATAGCCGCCAATCGGCTGACCCGGGGGTCTGAAATCCGAGCCTCGTTAACACAGCGCCGTTCGTTGCCCGAGGCGGCGGCGGATTCGCCTTGCGACCGGTTGGAGTAATGAGCGGAATTGGTGGTTCTGCTCGTGAAGAGTCCTCCAAGTGCGTGGAGCCATCGATTGCAACCGCCTTCTAAACGAGTTACGGCGCAATTCGTGGCCCTCCGAACACACAACACCCTCCGATGATTACATTGCCAGTGGCTACAAGTGACACTTGGAATTGACACTGGCCCAGTGGAACATATACAGCCAAAATATTTCGGGAGTTCCTTTCTTTTTGCTGTTTAATCACTTTATTCACCTCTGTAGTGTGTGTGTGTGTCTGTATGTGTGGATGTGTGGATGTGTCTTCTGAAGAGAGACTTCTGATTTCCCTGTCTTAAGCTTTTCCCGGTCACTTTCTGACCTCAAATCGACGGATATTTACCCTGTCAATGTGTCCGTCTGTCAGTTTTTGTGGTAAACGCAATGAATACACTCAGATCGAGCATTCCGCGATTCTTGATTGGTTTTTCTATACTCCTCGCCCACGGACCTTTCCTAAAGTTTCGATGGCCTGCACATCTAACGCGCGAAATAGTGTGCAAGTCGCGGAGACGCAGACAAAAAGCCGCTTGTTTCCCGCTGCCGGCTAGGAAAGCTCGCTGGGCGACGAGTATACTAAGTTTTCTTTCACTTTGCATAGTTGTAAACTTGTTAAAAAATTGTCCGATTGGCCCATCTTACTCTTTATTTTTCTAAAATTTCAGCGCTCTTTTATCACATCCACTTTCAAAAGTTGAATTTGCCGGTTTGGTAAAGTATTCTTCATTAAAACTAGTTTGGAAAAAAAAAGGTATTTTCACTTCTCTCATCATTTGTGCCAATCTGCGACTTTGAGTTTTTGATTCATTGCACTGAAGCTGTATCCTTATTTGTTGTTATTTGTTGGGGCCTCTACTGACATTAACTAATATTGACTTTTTGCTATGAAAAGGAAAAACCTCGTAAACTTGTTTTTTTTTCAGATTGTTAAAACCAACTTATTTGAATTTATGCCGTTTCCGCTATCCTAAAACACAATCCTTTTTGTATGAAAACGACTGCAAAAGGTGCACGGTTACACGCCCGAACAATGGCACGGCTACACGGCTGAAGCGAGACAGCATGACAAGCCGAGAGACGCCACGGTGGCGCGCCGTTCAAAAACTTCTGCAAAAATTTCAGCCGCCATAAGTCGGTACATTTTGCTTCAAACACTAAAAAGGGATAGTTTTTGGAATCAGAAAAATGGCATCTACACCATTGTTACAAAAGAAAAAATTATGCTTTTTTTGCAGTCCCGCTTCTGCCATATTGAAGGAGTTCAGGTACAAGGTCAAAAACGGCAACTGCAAGTCGCGAGACAGTACGCGTAATTAAGAGGACAGAGAGATTTATATTTTCGCCAACATTGAGATATTAATACTGATTCCTTTATTCGAAATTGTTAGAAGGCCGAATTATCCGTTTAAGGGGAAGGGCCTCGTAAAAGTGAGTTTTCTAATCTTTTTAGTAACAACTTCAATAAAAAGACACCGATGTCACGATTCTGAAACATACCCCTTTTTTATGTTTTGACCTGCAGGTGCACACGTGTGAACAATGCAAAGGGTGCATTGTTTTACGGCAGAGAAAGGCGAGAGAGCGCGAGAAAAAAAGCGAGACGCAGAATGGCGCGCTGTTCAAACGATAATTTCGACAAAGCTTCAGCCGCTATTAATTTGGTTCTTTGCTTAAAAATAGGCTCATAATTTGGTTCATTAGGTTTTAACAAGAGAAAATGGGTCACTTTTCTGAATCAGGAGAGTGAGATCTACTCATATTTTTTATCCAGAATTTTTTTTGCATGCGGTCCATCTCCTTAAAACACAGCCTATTCTAATCCCAACCCTTGACCAAACTACAATTTCATCTCATGTCTTATTCCGTCTTTGAAACCCGATCCCACGAGGGCAATGAATCGCCGAGATTGTCCTACACATTATTGGTCTCTTGAAGTCTCTCTCCCGTCGCCACTCATTTATAATCTCAATACACTTCACTTCCCTTGGTGTTAATGTCATTTCCTGATCGCTAATCCCAGACCCTCTGCCCTTCGGAACCCTTAATTCTCCGTCCTTCGGAGGGGAGGGAGAGTCCATCCGCTGTTTTTCCGCCGCTAATTGCACGTGTAGCCTTTGTGGCGTGCGGCTCGTGCACAATTCATGGCATCGATCTCCGACGCCTCCTCTAAGTACTTCACTTTTACCCACACCGCCACTTTTCGCCCCCGGGCTTCTCAGACATCGAGAATTCTTTGTATTTCAAGAAAAAAAAAACAGTATAAACTCTCGAAAACTTAGAATATTTTCAGAAAAATTCCTGGTGTTCGGTCGACGCCAGTGGCCGAATGGCCCGCCTGGACCACGCACAACCGAGGTTCGTTTGGGTTACTTATGACATTGAAAAATCTTTTTCTTACTAACTTTTTTCTAAAAAAAAGGGTTTCAAAAATACATTTGCAATTTTTGATTTATACTCCGCCAATTTATCGCTCTGTGGGCGTGGCCTAAAAAGACAGATATTTTAAAGTGTCTCATTTCGGACTCGCCCGTTTGCTGCATTGTGGGTGTGGCTTAAAAAAACAAGTTAAGTATTTACATGCACACCTTTAGCCCCATATGGGCGTGGCCTAAAAAGTCCTTAAACAGAATTTTCAAAATTTAAACGCCAGCGCTGACCGCTAATTTTAAGATCCGCCTCTTTGCGACCTTGGGGCGTGGCCTAAAAAGATCTAACAATCTTTTTCATACACTTTTTTGCCGCTCCTGTGGGCGTGGCCTAAATATGTATAACTGGAGGAAAGTTTTCAAAACCTAAATACCTGTTGTGATCTTTGAGTTAAAGGTTCGCCCTGTTCAGTATTGTGGGCGTGGCTTAAATGGGCTTTTCACTGACTTTTCAAACCCCCTTTTCGGCCTTGGGGGCGTGGCCTAATTATGTAAAAAAAACTCATTTTCGAACAGCAAATACAAATTCTTTATGATTTATAACTACGCCCGTTTCAGTGGGGTGGGCGTGGCCTAAACGAATTTTGGCCAAATTGTTCAAAAAGCCGTCTACCGTCTGGTGGGCGTGGCCTAAATCAGCTTTCAATTTTGGATTGTTTGTTAATTAGTTATAGTTATTTTCCCGTAATCTCTTGTCAAAGGCCAAACGAATTTGCTCATTTGTGTTGGATTTCAAAATTTCCGACCACCCATTTTCATCCAGAAGAAAATAAAAGTAATTTGGGTCCGATAGCGAGAAAATGATTGATCTTGGGTGGGCAATCTCTCGTGGGCGGTGGATCTTAAGGCCAGCCGGCTGCCAATTGTCGTTTTGCAACAAGAGCCCCGGCTGATGGATCGATGGACCGATCGCCCGCGGCAAACATGAGCACCGTATCAAAACACTCGACGATTTACATGCCCGCGTGCAAGGCTGGATTTTTGATTTCGGACATCAATATTCATTCCGTTGGCTTTGAATCCTATTGACATTGGTCTTTGATAACTCACTATTTTCACAGGCATTTGGCCGTTAAGCCCCAGATGAAACCTGCATATATACTCCTCGCCAATTCTACTTTGACTAAATAGTGGCCATGTCCTTTTGTAGCCCAATATTTTGATGTAATAATGGGGAATTTGAATATAATCATCAGAATAATCTCATAAAATGCCAAAGAAGTTGGGTTGGTGGTCACTATAGCTGTAGCGAAACGAGCATTGGCTATTAGAAGCCGCTTTTTCTCTGCGTCTTCGCTTCTCATACACTATATCTACCAGCTCTATAGCTTTTGTGCCCACCTAAAGGTCCGATTGTCCAAACCGACAAAAACGATCCATAGCTAACCTAGATTCCTTCAGCAGTAGGAATTTAGGTTAGATATGGAACGTTTCTGAGAACGAAACACGATTTGGCCATTTTCTAAAGGACTGCGGTCATTGCATCCCACCGCAAAAAGTTGTTACAGCCGCTTCTCTTTGAAATCATCTTGGTCTCACAATTAGGTGCGACGACGAGCCCACACTGAGAAAAAAAAAGATGCTTCCCAGGTGTGCCAACTTTGGAAACAGACCATAGCTATATTCTACGAGTTAGGACCTTAAAAGACCTTAGGGTCCTTTGCCTTACTGAGCAAGTGCTAGGTCTAAGGGACATTTTTTAAAAAAACGCGCCAAAACGTCATTTCATCGTGTTTTTCAATAGTTTTAGTGTCGACTTTAAAAAAATTCAGATTTTACATAGTAAAACATAATTAAGTCGTAGTGAAGTCGTCCTGCGATACTCCTGCGAAGAGAGTCGCAAACTCCCGGAGAAAAAGTTTTTTCGGCTCTGATTTGTATGCAAAAAATAATAAATTTGGGGAAATAATGTTGTTATTTCTCTATTATAGCTGTGGCCAAATTAGAATCCTGCAAAAACAGCCCTAATGCAGCATTCGTGTGATACGCAGACAAAAGTAACAAGGAAAAATCGGAGACGCAGAGAAAAAGTGGCTTTTTCTCGCCGAGTTCCGTGTGGCGACGGCTATAACATTATCCTTAAGACCTTAAGAAAGCAACAACATAAATTTACATTTCGGTTCTATTCCACGGGATAATTCAACTTTAAATGAATTTTTGGCTTTGAGTCCTGTCGCGATGACATGTGACCTACCCGGTCTATAAAGAGAGAGAACATGCTGAATGAAGAGAAGCAGAGAAAATGACACCAAAAGTATGATAAAACGGTAAACTTTGATTTTGAAAACCAATTGTTTCGTTTCGAGGCATGTTCAATCATTCGGACCTTTACGGAATTGTATCTTTTCCAATTTTTATACATTTTTTCAAACTTTAGAAGCATCGAAGTCTCGTAATCCGCATACATCGGTCCCACGGGGAGGGTGCTCCATTATCTCCCTCAATGGTCTCCTAGAAACGTTTCGAACCAGCGAAACACCCGCCGTGGCTTCCATTTGTCTATTTTTACAATATTTCTTCTTTTCTCGAACCATTTTGTTCTCTCAGCACGTGAGTCACTCGTCTGACAAATGTGCGGAAAGACATCGTTGTAAGAAACATCCTCTGCAAAGTGCAAAGGCTTCTTCCGTTAATATTTCTCTCGGGATTTTATTTTCCAACAACATGTTGACAAACAACTGAATTAGTTACTGTTTGATGATGTTTTCTTCATAATATTTGAAATAGTTGACCTTTGTGACAAGTACACTTTTAAGCTTGAACCAAAAATATGACCGAAGTCTGCTCTGGGTCACTAATTCCAAATTTTTCTTGCTAAGAATGAATTTTCGTTTAACTTCTAAATTGAAAAAGTACTCCACAAACTGTTTTTTTTCTGCACGTCTAAATATCGCACTTTTGCCCCCGTTCCGGGTAGGTCAAGGGTTATCGCGTCGGGACCCAGAACCAAAAATCGTCCTTTAACAAATCTACCCAGCGCTTCGCGCTGGGTATAATTGTGTGTTATGGATTGTAAAAGATACATATTTATGTTATCTAATTTTAAATATTGTTTTATTGTGAGGATAATACTGCAAAATACTTTAAAAGCTCCACGGCTGGTCGCTTGTCGAGCCGACAAAATTTTTCCTTAGCTAGTTTGTGATATTTTCAATATTTTCCAACCTTTCGGTACCTTAGTAAATATGTTTTATTAAATAATGCAATAGCTGTTTTCGGTTGAAAACAATAAGTATAAGTTGGTACATAAAAAACATGGAAAATGGTTTTTATCCTTGTAGTTTACGCCAAAAACAATTTTTTAACGAAAATACAAGAAAATGATTTGTTGAAGTTTGAAAACTGTATTCCCAAAAAGTTCCTTGGCCTTTCCCCGTCACTTTGTAGTTCAAGTTTTGGTAGGTCAGCTGTTTGTTTTTACCTCCAGAAAATTTTTCGTGGCGGGACCCAAAGGCCAAAACCTTTCAATTCTGGGTTATCCGTTAGAAACCATCTAAAAAATCGTTTTCTATTCAATGCGAAACGAAATTTTACTGATTCTTTGGGTTATATGTAGTAGGGCAACTCCAGAAGTACTATAAAATGGGTTTGTGGTTGTTGGTTTACGCTAGCAGCCTCCAAAAGTTCTCTTCTTTTTCCGTCACTTCCCCTCGGGTAGGTCAATTGTGTCTATTGACCTCCTGAAAGCCGAGTGGCGTGTATTTTCCGTGGCCAACAACGCCAATTAATCTGCGGGCTCAAAACCGCTGAGGGGAGGCAGTGTGTGAAAAGAGGAGGATCCAGACCGACGGACAACTGGCCAGGATTCGAAACTTCCCGCTTCATCCGAAACCCTTCGGAGACAAAGCAATGCACTCTTCGGAACTCGTTATTTTGTCTCATTTGCAACAAATTTTAACTATTTTGGCTCAAATTATCGTATTTTGTTCAAATTTTTGTCTTTTGCTTCTAAAAGCAGTTTCCCCCTCCCATAACCATTTTTCTTATGCATCATATGGCAACTACACTTTGAGGCAAATTTTGAGCTCCTCTTTCATTTTCAATTTGTTCAACATGCCGGCTAATCCCGGAAAATTTACTTCTCAACCTATGAATTTTTTTGTTGAAAGGAGCTTCTTTGAAAAGCTTTTTCAAACAAAACCTGTTTGAAAAGCTTTTTCAATCAACTATAAAAGTGAACTAGTTCCGTTTTGGAAAATTTTACATATCAAATGCAAACCTATTCTCTTTTTTGTCGTTCTTTCTCTAATTCGCTAGAGTTGTTTAAAGTTGCTTGCCCTTGTATAGTTTTAAAAACGACACGATTGGGGTTTTTTGGTTTTATTGAATTGGTCGTTAAAATTTGATATCTTGAAAACAAAAAAGCATCCGCATACTACACAGATAGGTACCGTTTCCAAAATTGAACAAAAGCAGGCTTTTGGATCAGAATTTTTTGAGACAATTTTTGTGAGGCTTCGAGACAGACCCCATTCGAAAGTCCATGAAAAATTATCATAAAAATTTTTTTGAAGCTCATAATTTCATCTTCTATGAGCGTGTGAAACATGGAGACGCAGACAATTTTCTGGGTCAACTGCACACGAGGGGAATATGGGTTTTCTGCAAGCAAAATGGAAATTTTCTGTTTTTTCATTAGAATATCGAGAGTGAAATCGTTTTCCATGCTTTCGAAGAGGAAATTTTTTTGAACTTCAACCAAAACATTTTCCAGGATACTTTTTCATGGGTTTTCGAACTCTGTATGTCTCGATGACCCAAAAAAAAAATTTCCATACACACCCTGATTTCGTGGATTTTGCGAAACGACTTTGTATTTCAACACACGAATCTGTCGAACGATCAATCGAACGTGTACCCCTGCTGAAGTCCAAATTGCTTTTAGAAAAGAAAAAAGGGAACTATTGCGGTGGCCACACGGAAATCGGCGAGTAAAGCCGCTTTTTTTTCCATTTTCGCAGGCTTATCGCACAAATGCATTAAGGCTGTTTTTATAGGATTCCAATTTGGCGACAGCTATATACTTATTTCCCCGCAATGAACCGTTTTTCGGCGACTGTTGAGAATCAGGCCGCGCTGATAAACTTATTTTAACCTGGTTCATTGATTTTTCTTACAACTTAGACATTTAAATTAAGCTGTTCTTTTCCCCAATATCTTTTTTTCAGGCCCGGGATGTCGATTCCCCGCGGGGTCGGTGCCCCGCCGCCGCCCGGCCTCGACCCCAAACGGGGCAAGTTGATGTGCATCAAAGTTCGTCTTCTGGACGACACAATCGCCGTTTTTCACCTAGGGGTACTGTAGCTTTTGAAATACTGTAACCATTCGTTCAGCATAAGGCAATGGGACAGACTCTGTTGGAGGAAGTGGGGAGACATTTGAATCTACTCGAGTGCGACTACTTTGGCTTGGAGTACATCGATGAGGCCAAAAGCAGGGTTGGTTTTTTTCCAAATTTATAATTTCAAAATTGAAATTTCAGTGTTGGTTGGAGAAGGAGAAGCCTATTCTGAGACAGATCGCAGCCGCCGGAGGAGATGCCAAATTCTACTTCATCGTCAAGTTTTATAGTCCGAACCCGGTTGATCTGGAAGAGGAATATACTAGGTAAGTGGTTTTAACGTTGTTTACGCTTTAAGGCTAAAAGTTTTAAAGGTTCCTTATCCTAAAAAAAAGCTTGAACTACAACGCTTGAAAAAAGCTTGAACTACAACGACAAAACTCTGAAAATTTTAGTTCATATCGATTTTTCATCGATTTTTTAAAGATGTGGGATACCAATCTTTTTCCAGAAACCCCAAAACTGCTTGAATCTTGTTTCTAAAAAGAGAAGAAATATTCCGTTTGCGTGAAGAAAATTATAGCAGAAGTTCCAAACAGAACTCTGCATACCTCAAAAATACTGAAAATCGGGTAAAAATTTACATTTGTTTTTCACAGTTTTCACGTTTTGCTCTGTAGATTCGCAAATTCGAACCGTAATAATTGTATTTCAATCATTGCGATGTGTAAAACAAAAAATTAAAAATAAAATTACATGGGAGCCCCTCATGTTGAAAATCGATTTTGAAGCTGATAGTGAATTTTCCGCAGGTTAAGCCGAATGTAATTTTAAAAACTTGTTTAATGAATAGAAGAAATAACGCACTGAGGTGACGAAAATAAAAATAGAAGTTTTTCAAAAAAAAAACAAAGAAAAAAGTTAAAATTTGGTAACAAATATGTACCTTTTAATATAAAGATGAGCAAACTCTAACCGTAAAAATTGAATTTTACTTATTTCGGCGCACAAACCCAAAACAAAACTGGGCGCATCCGTTGCAAAAAAATTTTGAAGGTCATATTTCGTTTTTCAAAACCAAAATACGGTGCCCTACCGTAATCCACGCAAAAATCGTCATACATCTGAAAGTTTTAGAAAC
The DNA here is from genome assembly GCA_964057215.1 of Oscheius myriophilus. Lineage (NCBI taxonomy): Eukaryota > Metazoa > Nematoda > Chromadorea > Rhabditida > Rhabditidae > Oscheius > Oscheius myriophilus. The sequence continues at coordinate 20,207,035 of OZ059906.1, forward strand.
GTTCATTGTAAAAAAAAAAGATTCAAGACTACGTTTAAGCCACTTTTGAGGCTATTCCCTGTATTGTAAAAAAAGGCTTTTTTGAGGTTTACGGAAACGCTGAAAAAATACAGAAAAATTCAGATACAGTAAAAAATATAAAAATAATTTTTTTTAGTCTTATGCCTGATCCTTCCTAATTTTTATTAATCGCTGATAAACATGACAAAATATCCACAAAAAATAAAGTGTCGCCTGAAATCTTTTGCATAGCTGGAAGAGATGGGCTTGGGTACCTACGTATTTTGGCGTTAGGTTGAAAAAAGTTGCAAAAAATTAAAGGGACAGTCAGGCGGGATTTACAACATTGGCTGAATTAAGAGAGAAAATGTCGCTGGTCAAGAAAATATATGTAACTATGGGTCGAAAATTTACCGTTTTCGAAAAAATACGCTTCAAAGTCGTCAAAAACGGGTCTCCGTCTACAGATTTGTAGACGGGCAGTACGCCCTGCGTGTCCGGTATTTACAAGACATGCTAATAAGCTGAATTTCATTCTGGTTGGTTGAGAGAGTGTTAGAAACAAGGAATACATTTTGTTAATTCGCATAATTTCCTATCGTAGCCGATCAAAAACGAAATGAAAGCCTCCTTACTGCCCCTTTAACAGACGGGCTTTTATAGAGTCCAAGGCACCAATCGGGGCGCTTATGGGTGCAACCCCCCGAAAACCAGCTATGCCTTTTTTATCCCTATCTCCTACACATGGTTTCGATCAATTTAAATCCCCGTAGCATCCAGTCCTCTAAAACAAAAATTTCTGCGCGCATTCCCTCCGTCCGAACATGTTGTTCGTGAGATGAATGGCCGCCGCCCAGGGTGTCCATCCGTTCTGTCGTAACGTCGTAAACGTGTCGCTCATCGGATTGTGAGAGCCAGCCGAAAAACAGAGGAGGCCTTGGGGAGAGATTGGGGTCAAAATGTTGAGTGCTTATCAACCTTACCAACCTTAACAACCCTAAGGTTTCAGGTATCTTTTCACACTACAAATACGACGGGATCTCGCACACGGGGAATTGCAATGCGCTGAGACAACGGCGGCATTGCTGGCGGCATATCTGGTACAGGTGAGGGATTTCGAACTCTTTCCCTCTCTGTCTCTCTGTCTCTCCGTCTCTTTGTCTCTTTGTATCTCTCTCTCTCTCTCTCTCTCTCTTTCTCTCTCTCAATACCCTCTTTTAGAGCGACTGCGGTGATTTCTCCTCCGATGACTACCCCGATGCCAACTACCTCTCTCACACCCGTTTCGTTCCCAACCAAACCATGGCCTTCCAACAAATGGTCATGAACAGCCACAAAAACCTAGTGTAAGTCCCCCTTAATTGCCCCTAATTATCTTTTTTTTAGTGGAATGAGCCCAGCTGAGAGTGACCTAGCCCTGCTAGAAGTGGCAAGACGGTGTGACTTCTACGGAGTTAAGCTTCATCCTATGAAAGATCTCTATCAAAACGAAGGCCACCTAGCTGTCATGCATCTGGGCATAAAGGTTAGTCGTTTTAGGGCCTTAGCTTAGGTTTTTTAGGTCTTTCAACAGATGCACTGCATTTCAACATTTTCCTGGGCCAAAATCAGAAAACTCAGCTTCAAACGGAAAAAGTTGTTGGTCAAACTACATCCCGACAACTACGTAAGTGGGACAATCTAATTTTAACGAAAGAACCTTAGCAGTACAACAAGGAAACGGCAGAATTCGTCTTTGACACTAGGAATGAATGCAAGAACTTTTGGAAGAAATGTGTTGAACACCATGCCTTCTTCCGATGTTCAGCTGCCGACAGTTTGAGAAAAGATCACCGGTTCTTTAGTAAAGGGAGTTCGTTTAGGTAAGTTAGGAGATGACTCAACTAGGGTTGGTTTAGGTTTTCTGGGAGAACGCAGAAGCAACTGATTGACTATGTTAGGGAGCATCATAAGAGGAGAGAACCGTTTACGAGGTAAGGAGAGAGAGAGAGAGAGCGAGAGAGGGATCTAAACTGAGACTGAGACTGATGTTGAGAAACGGGGGCATTGCGAGAGGCACTAAGACACTGATAGTGAGATACGGAGACTTCGGAACACTAAGGCTATCATTGAGGCAGTGAGAGTTTAAGATACTGAGACATTGAGGTACTGAGGCAGGGAAAGGCTGAGGCGCTGCAAAACTGAGACAATATGAAACCCCCGAAAGACGGAAATACTGCGACAATTGCACAATGAGAGACTGAGAGACCGAAAATGAAACATGATGAGACACGTAGATATTGAGACATTCTTTAGAGGCAGAAATCTTAAGACACCTAAACAGTGAGACCCTGAGACACTGAGGCACCGATATGGATATATGTATGATACGAGACTTTGGAAAACTAAGACATTTTTTGAGGCACTGAAATACTGAATCACTGAGTAACTGAGAGTTTAAGATATGGAGATATTGAGGTAGTAAGGCCGACAGAGCTTGAGGCCCTGCGAAACGAGACAATATGAGACTGAGACGAGATATTAAGATACTAAGGCGCTGATGTGTTAAAACAGAAAGATATTCAGTCTCTTACATGAGACACTGAGACATTGAGATAAATAAAAGAGATCAAAACTGAGACCTAGAACGTCGATGAGAAACTGATATGCACTGAGGCGCGGAGATTTGTTGAGACACTGAGACACTAATCACTGAGGCACTGAGATCTTGAGATACTTTGACAAGGAGGAGATAGTGAGAGGTTGGGGCACGAACTGAGACAAACACACAAGGCATGTTACTGAGGTACTGATGCGCAGACATTCCTGAGATACTGAGACATTGAAATACAAATCCAGTTGCACAATGAGAGACTGAGAGACTGAGAGCTCGAGCTTGAAAGAGAGGCACATCGTCACAGAGACAAAGATCCAAAGAGGCAGAAAAATCGAAAAGCTCAGAGTCTGAGAGACGTGGAGACTTAGAAACTTAGAGACAAGAGACTTATAGACTGAAACTGAGATAATGAGTTACTGAGGCGCTGACATGAGATAATGAGATACAGAGACAAAAAGCCAAACATACCAAAAAACTGAGAGACTACGAATGAAAAAGACTTTTGCACTAAGACACATAACCTTTTTGAGGCTTTGAAACACAGAGTCACTGAGACATAGATTAAAGAATTTCGAGTATTTCAAAAGCAGACATTATTGATTCAGAATTTCTTCAGCGCCGAAATAAATTCATTTCCAGGCCCCTCCGCTCGGCTGCTAACCAACGCGTGTACTCCTCCGCCACCATGATCAGCGACCGTCAGCGAAATGGGCGAACCCACGTCTCAATGCCTCATCTGCCTCCTCCCGAAGCCCTCGACGCCAGGACGCGTCGTCGAGACCGATGTACCTCCGATATGGACCGAGCCAGAGCCTCACCCCGCCGGGAAGCGCCTCCAACCACCAGAGAGACCGAGAGTATGTCCCTGTCCCTGCCGAATGTCTTAGACGAGCTGCCCCCGGTGTCGATTTGTGAAATCCCTCTAGAACCCCCTAAAAGTACCTCCGGTGACAATTTCCATCAGCAGAGAGACTATGACGCAGTGAGCGAGGACTCCTACGGCCTTAGCGACAACGAAAGAAGTGCTAGGAGCGACGTTGGCGTTGGGTCGAAGACGAACTCCCAGTTGTACCAAACCACCTTCACAGCGAAGAGAGTCGGCAACGTGATCGTCAAAAGAGTGGTGTCGAAGTCGGCTGCAAACACAGATGATGAAGAGGAGCCTCGAAGGAGGATAAAGGAATTCCCTTTCAGACAGGCCCAAATGGTGCCCATAGAGATCGACGGTCCCAATGTGAAACCGAAGCCTGTTTATACCCCTTCTGGGACTCTTTTACTCAAACCGAGGGTTATTTCGGTGGATGATGACTACGAACAGATCAAGGTTTCTCCTGATTTTGGGCTCTACAGCACGGTCATGTCTCCTCCATCCACGTCGAAGGAGAATGGAGAAAGTCCGAGGTTAGTTTTGTCTTTATTTACTAATATTTTCTTTATTTGACACTCTTTCGTTTTGAATGTCTCTCGACTTCTTGATCTACGCCTCTCTGTCTCTCTGTCTCTCTGTCTCTCTGTCTCTCTGTCTCTCTGTCTCTCTGTCTCTCTGTCTCTCTGTCTCTCTGTATTTCTGTCTCTCTGTCTCTCTGTCTCTCTGTCTCTCTGTCTCTCTGTCTCTCTGTCTCTCTGTCTCTCTGTCTCTCTGTCTCTCTGTCTCTCTGTCTCTCTGTCTCTCTGTCTCTCTGTCTCTCTGTCTCTCTGTCTCTCTGTCTCTCTGTCTCTCTGTCTCTCTGTCTCTCTGTCTCTCTGTCTCTCTGTCTCTCTGTTTCTCTTTCTTTCTCTCTGTCTCTGTCTCTCTCTCTCTCTTTCTCTTTTTCTCTGTCTCTGTCTCTCTCTCTTTCTCACTTTCTAACTCTCCACTTTTAGGGACGAACATCAACCTTACGCCATTCCCATCAAGCGGAAAGAAAAATCCGAAGAACCAGCAGTTTCCCAAGAGAAGAAAGATCCCGTGACCTACGGAGCAGTGGGTCCCCTTCCAGGAAAAGTGTTGACCAAGGAGAGTGTGGTTGTCACCCCTGAGGGCATTAAATCAAGAGGTCCAAAACCCGCTGTTCCTCCGAAGCCAAAAGTTCCTCCTCATCAAGTGGTTCACATGGAGAGGAGCATGGAGCGGAGTAAGAGCGAAGAAACAGATGTTCCTACGAAGAAGTTGACGAGACCTTCTTTGATTTCCGTCCAAAGTGAGGATACTCCAGACATTCAGAAGTGTCATCTTCTGAATTCTGAGATCCCTTACACCTTGACACTTCGCCATGTTGATGAGACAAGCTCCCTGAGGCGAGTTACAAAGAGTCCGGAGACCTACCAGAGGCGGAAGTCTCTGGATCTTGTCCCGAGGAAGCGTCTCCCTTCGCCTGGGAACTTTTCCAGTCAGGACCACACAGTTGAACCGATGACGCCTGATGGAGATGTGTTGGAGTACCTTCTGAGGAGGAGAAGTATGAGCCACGAGAGATCAGCTCTCAGAGGAAAAAGAGGAGACCCCCGACGTCTCACTCAGCCGGTGAGATTTGACCTACCGCCGTCGCCTTGTTCTCCGACCAAAGGGGGAAGCACCCCTTTCATCTCATTCATTCCTGATGACATTGCCTACGACACCGTCAGCGAATCTAGGAGTCTACATGATGGGATGGACAGGTACGGGATTTTACAAGATTTGCTTTACAAAATTTTACTCTACTAAAATATTTAAAACAGCTAAATTTACTAAAAGCTTGAGTTACAAGGCCATAAAAAAGCGGCCTTGACGAAAGAAGCCTATGATTGCTAAACTAACTGAAGTGAGCAAAGGATATGTAAGGAAGCGGCCTAAGGCTGCCCATTTCAAACGGAAAATATTCCTTGCGAACGCAGCCTAACGGTGAAGTTTGGTACGGAACATTAGTAGTTTCTAACGATAGTGGCCGAAGTTACCAGTTTTTAACAGATGCGGCCTTATGTTGCCGGAAAGTGGCCTAAGGTTACCAAGTCATTTTGTAGTTTTCTAGCTTGTCATTTTCTAGTTAACAAGAAAGCGGCTTAAATTTTTGTGTTTCTAACGGCTTGTGATTGTAAAAATCAATCTGAACCCCAAAAGCTTTAGTTTTATGATCGGAAGTGGCCTGAGGCTGCCAGTTTCTAGGAAAAGCGGCATCAGGTTACCAGTTTTTACATATGCGGCCTACTGCTGCCATTTTCTGACGGGAAGCGGCCAAAGGCCTCAGGCTGCCAGTTTTGAGCATAGGCGGCCTCAGGCTATTAGTTTCTAACATATGCGGCCTGAAGTGTAATTTTCTGACGGAAAGTGGCCTATGGTTGCCAATTTCCTTCTAACAATTAAACTTTGGCTGCCGCGGGTTTGGCTGCCGTTTTTGAACGATATGCGGCCTGACGTTATCATTTTCCGTCCTAATTTTATCATCTATTTAGAGGTTGAGAGAAAGTTTGCTTCTTTAAAACGAATGCGGCCTAAGGTTGTACGACGCATAACACAGCGGCCAAAATTGCGAAGTGGTGTACGAAGCGGCCTAAGTCGCCAGTTTATAACGCAGGCGGCCTAACGTTGCAAATTTCTACTTGAAGAGGCTAAATAAAGCCAGTTTCTATTCGAAGCGGCCTAAGGTTGTCAATGTCTTTTGAAAGAAACCTGATGTTGCATTTTTCTAAGGAATAAACCTTTTTCTGGGGTTGCCCGCTTTTATTTAACGAGACTTAGGGTGGCCAGTTGCTAACGGAAGCGGCCTATGGTTGCCAATTTGTATGCGGAAGCGACCTGAGGTTGCCGATCTCTTTAGCAAGCGAACGAGGATTGACACGTTTAAGGCGGCCTGAGGTTGGCAGTTTCTATCGGAAGCAGTCAGAGGGTTCTAATTCGTATATGAAGCGGCCTAAGGCTCCCATTCTATCGAAAAAGTCCAATATTAGCCAGATTAAAATAGAAGCGGCCTAAGGCTAGCATTTTCTATTCAATGCGGCCTAAGGTTGCCAGTGGGCGATTTTCTCAAAATTTTACACAATAATCAAGACCAAAAAACCTATCAGAACACCTTTCAGACTGGAAAAACACGAGGATTCTGAAGACAGTGACCCTCTGCCTCCACCTCCGGCTACCGTATCCGCCCCTGTCTCCTCTGCATCCAGTCCTTTAAACCCTCTTGCCTCCTCAGTCAAAGTCCCTCCTCCTCCGCCTCCGAAGCCAAAAGGAGCTGCTGAGAAGGTCGTAGAGATCAAGGCGAGTGTGGAAATGCCTCTTCTGCCTCCTGAATCGCCTCTTCCCTCTGGAATCTCTGATTCGCCTCCTTTCATCGACGATTCTCCCAAAGACTCGGAACGAAACTCGGAGAAGGGAGTGGAACCGGAGTCTCATCGAACAGCCACCGGTCTCATCTGGACGGACTTCTGAAGCTTTTTCTTCTAAAGCCTCCTCTTCTGAAGCCTCTTCTTCTGAAGCCTCCTCTTCTGAAGACGTCCTCTTGTTCCCCTGTGTCCCTAACCCTCTCTTTCTCTGCTTCTGGCTTCCTATCGCTTTCCCCTCTTTTTCTCCACAAAGCATGCCTCCAAAACTGCCCCGAAAGCTGCTCAAGCCGTGCCTTCCCCTCCCAAAAACCTTTGTCTCCGTGGTGCTGTCAATCGATTTGTGTCAATCAATCAATAAATTGTTTTGCCCGGTTGTTTTGGAACCAGAAGCCTAGAATTAGTCTCTGTGCGAATTCTCAAGCCCACAAGCGATCTCCCCCCAATTTGTTCTTTGAGCACTTGTTCCTCGTTACATTGTATAATAAACTATTGTTACTTTACATTCGTTTTTCGCTTGTTTAATCAAGATTTAGGTTAGAAACTATTCAAAGTCAGGACTCATAAATTCATTGCTTCAGGAAAATGCAAAAAGGCATCAAAGTTCTGTAGATCTGTTCCTACAAAACGGAAAAAGTTGGTACAAGCTGAAGTTGCTGCGAGAAAAATATTTTAACTTGAACTTCTTTCGCTTTAAAAAAATGTTTCAACGATATTAGCCAATGTTGTGCCGTTTTAGGCGCAATTTGTCACTTTTTGTACTGCGGCAGGGAGCGGTTTTCTTCGTAACAGGACGGACCGAGCACAGAAATGCAGTTTGTCAATAAATCCCGAACCCGCGATTCTGAATATCCTTTTGCTCTATGGTCCAGCAAATTTGCAAGGAATGCTTGGCGCCCTTTGAGCGACATTTATATCCACTCTTGTTTAGCCTATGGCGATTTGGCACAGAATAGAATCAGAATAAGCAAATTATCACTCTAAGAGACGAGTGCGCAGACAAATAAACGGTTCCCTGTGGGACACAACGTACCTACTTTATCCTTAAGGAAAATGGGTTGCCCTCTACAATTTTTGAAAACGCACCATTTATAATTCGAAGAGGCTTCCTTGGGCCAAGAGGACATCTGGCCGATCCGTATGACCGTTGAGACCACGGGCGGGACATGCTAAATATTGAGCTGCGAGAGGGATGAGAGGAGCGTTTTTGGTAAAAGTTATGAACTCTTACTTTGTCGAGCCAATCGACCGCAGAAGTAGTGAAAGGTTGTGGAAATGAAGGAATTTTTTGAGATCACCAGTATTTGAATACGAGATCGTGCGAAACGTACCGTTTCGGACTTTACGCCTGTTAATTTTGTCGTAGTGTGGTGAAACAATTATTCCAGCAGCAGTTGCCATTTAAAGATACTGATCGTATACCGTAGTCCTCCGTTAAATACGTCGTGGCCCTTCTCAAAGATTTTGTTCGTGCCCGATGTTTAACCGATGTAGTGTATTGGTAAACTGCATACGTGTTGAGCACAACTAAAATCGGCCATTCACCTTTCACAGCATTAAAAAAATGACTTGAACCTCCTAACTCTTCTGAAGTGGGTTAGTTTCATCTTCGTGCTTTCAAACGCTTATTTAGCTTTAGAACACGCATCAGGCTGAATGGTATTCGTTTGAATAGTTGCTTACTTATACTGTGTTGTGGTTTAAACTTGTTGCTATCTGAAAACAGTCTAAATTTAAAACAAAGCCGGTTTTTAGAGGTGCCTCGCAAACGGGACGTGATCTACGGAGTGAACTCGACTTTTTCTGCTGAAGATGTCAGCCAACCGCCGGCTTATACCTCCACAATCAAGTAAATTCATGTTATTGTTGTAAAAGAACCTGTTTCAGATGCAGCCTGTCCACCAGTTTGACTTCGGAACGGATGTGTCGGGCCGAGTCTAGCGATAGTGGCGGAGTTTCGTTGTATCAAGAATCAGGCAAGTATTACACATTTGCACACACACACACACACACACACACACTCACACACGCACTTTTCAGAGAAAATGAAGGCCTCAATCGCTCAAAGTTTGGACGACTTGGAACCAGAAACGAGTTCGGAGCAATCTGAAAGTTACCTCGAAAGGGAGGACTCCCTTCTTGGAAGAAAAGCTTTCGGCGCTCGTTGGCAAAACTGCCTTCCCCAAATCGTCAGGGGCCTTCAGGACCAGGAAAGGACCTACCTCAGAGATGTATGCCTAGTCTCACAGGTTCAAATTCAAACTTTGAATTTTAACTTGAAAATCTTCAGAAACTGTATGACACAGTTCAACCACAACTGGAAAAGTGCCGAGTCTTGGCTGAAATGTTTACGGCTCTCAACGAACTGAGGGAATCACAAAAGTCTCTAAATGAGGAGTTGAGTGAGATGGTCAATGGGTAAGAGAGATGTGGGTTTATGGTTGCTAACGTTCCATTATTCAGCTGTCGTTGGGAAGACGTCCCCTCGGCTCTCCTCCGCACCGCCCATAACACTATCCCAATCTACCTCTCACTCCTTCAACAATTCCCCATCTACCTCTCAGCTCTTGATGAATTGAGCAGGCAATGTGTTGCCTTCCGCGCCCAGCTGCTGTAACTCTTCTTTCTTTTACCATAACGACCTTAACATTTAAGAAAACTAGAGTCTTCTGAAGAATACTACCTCCCAATGAACTGGCTTCTCCTTCGACTAACCCATCGATTGGTATCATGGCAGGCGGTGTTGGCTCGCTTTGTTGAGCAACAACTGGAGGAAGGGAAGGAGGAAAAGGAGCTTCTTTCGGCGAGAGTGGCGTTGGATAAAGTGTCTCAGTACGCGGAGAAGAGCAAGGCTCAGAGGCTCAGTTTGGCGGAGTTTGTGGCAATGCTCCAGGTGGAGAGGGATGTTGGGAGACCCGGATTACTCTCGCATCCTAACAGGGTGAGTTAGAGAGACAGACAGACAGAGACAGAGACAGAGACAGACAGAGACAGAGACAGAGACAGAGACAGAGACAGAGACAGAGACAGAGACAGAGACAGAGACAGAGACAGAGACAGAGACAGAGACAGAGACAGAGACAGAGACAGAGACAGAGACAGAGACAGAGACAGAGACAGAGACAGAGACAGAGACAGAGACAGAGACAGAGACAGAGACAGAGACAGAGACAGAGACAGCCTCAATTTGCAGCGTCTCCTTCGCTTCGGTTGGGTCGAAAGATGGACCCAAACATCCTCTCCCAGCCGCCTCCTCCTCCTAGCGAGTGACCGTCTCCTCTTTGCACATAGAGCAGCGGGAGAGACTCCATTCTCCGTCCACGCCGAAGTTAAACTCAAAGGCCTTCTGGTTGAAGACGGAGACACCTATGGCGTAACTGGGAGAACGGATACAGTAACCCTGCACAGTGGGGACAAGTCTGTGGTTTTCATGACACCGAATAAGGAGGAATGGGTGGAGGATATAAGCAATGCTGTTAAAGCAGCGGCTAAGACGAGGTTGGAACCACCACCTCTGCAATTGGAAAGAAGGGATGAACAGGATATTGCACTTTACAGTGAGTTCTTTCTCTCTCTCTCTGTCTCTCTCTCTCTCTCTCTCTGTCTCTCTCTCTCTCTCTGTCTCTGTCTCTGTCTCTCTCTCTCTCTCTGTCTCTCTCTCTCTCTCGCTCGCTTAACCCACCTGTTCAGACAGCACCAGTCAAGATTCCTCCCGTCAGAAGCCAAGCCCTCTTCAGGTGTGTTGGCACCGTCATTGCTCACTGTCCGTGGCTGATCTTCACAAAGTGAGTTTAAAAAATGCTGTAGTGCAAATTCTTCACAAACGATTGAAAATTACAATGGACAGTTAGTTACAGAGTGCGTTTCATAATTTTAAGTGCACCCCACAATTTAAGTTTCGAAATTCGAAGAAAATGAGACATCGCAATCTGTACAAAAAACGTAAATTGATTATTTTTAACAGAAACATGCCAATTTCTCAGTAACCCATATGACAAACTGGATATATTTCTGAATTTTAAGGGTGCTCTTAGAATTATGAAACGATCAAAAACTATGAAAATCGGGCTTCAAATGTTTTTAATTTTTTTTCTGAGATACCCATTTAGAGTATTCTTGTTCGCTGAATCCGCATTTTTTGTCCAGAAAACTCCAAAATGCGTGTGAAGCCCAAAACTCCCAAATTGTAGATAGAGTATGCTAATAATTATGAAACGCACTGTAGTTATTTAAATGTGAGTTAAATTACTCCCGACTTCCTGTAATACGTAACTGCAGTGTGAGTATTAAAAATGTCTGACTGTAGACAGGGTTAAATTTAAAAAAAACGGACCAGCGGACGGAGCTGCGTTCAATCAGGCTGAGAATGTGCAAAACGTGCATGGCTCTGTGTGTAAACTTCTTGGCGTATTGGCACGAATTTTATGCAATTGAAGCGCGCTTAATTTCTCATGAAAAGTCTCAGTGACCCGTCCTTAAATAGGTGTCCAAATTTTGTCTTCGGATCATATTTGACCCAGATTTTCCAACTGACAACTCGGGTCACTTCAAAAATAAAAAAGAGAACTGGAGTTGTGACAACGCCCGCAGCTTCCTGCATGTTGACAAAGAGTCCCGCCACGAAAAGCGCTGATGATTTGCCAAAAACCGTGTATTCAACACATTCGAGTCTTGGCACTTTGCCACTGTTGTTCGTGGCGGGACCAAATGCAACCTATAACACTTTGCCGTGTTGAATCTTGTTGGACAAGTGCCGGGGCTTACGCGAAAACCCACCGTAGAAAACAATATATTTTTAGATCGTGTCGAGTGGTCACTGTGGCTATCTCCTTCGAAAACTCCGCAATTCCTCCGGTTGGCAGCGTCTGTGGGTGATTCTGGCCGGCCACTGTCTCTTTTTCTACAAATCCCACGAAGATGTGGCCCCTTTGGCCAACCTCTCCCTGGTTGACTACGGCCTAGGCATTCCCACTCTGGATGATGCAGTTTGCCAGGAAAACTGCTTCAAACTCTTTTACGCCAACTACCGCTACTACTTCAGAGCAGAGGGGGAGTACTGCTTCCAAAGATGGATGGATGCCATCAAAGCCACTGCCATCTCCCGAAAGAACGTAGATGTTATCACCTCCCTCTCCCTCCACATCTAACTCTCTTATTCCCTCCCGGTGCCTCCTCACATTGCTCAGGAACAGAGATAAATAAAGTTCATCAAATAAAAAAAGGAGAGATGACCTGTTGACCCATAATTTGTTTATAAAACTATGAGGGCGACCTACGGGGGCTACACCGACCAGAGTATTATTAAGGCATACATACAACGTACAAGCTGGCGCTTGAAGGAATCACAGAGCTTGAGTCAAGTAATAAATAGACAATAGTGGAATAAATAAAGTCAGGCGGGGATCGACAGGGAAAAAACAATGAAGAGGCCGGCTTAGATGGGCAGCTCCATGGCGGCGCGCTTGTTCACGACGCGGGTGATGTAGAGGTAGAAGAAATCGGCGTAGAGGACCGTCTGCACCACTCCGGCCACGGTGGCGATGGGGTCGAAGAAAGACTCCACGTAGTACCTGGAAGAATAACTATTAGTGGATGTAGATATTGGCAAATATGTAACAAGTAAATACAACGCAACGGTCGTAGACAGTCAGAGCTATTTTTAATAAGCGAGTTAAGTATTTTTGAATGAACCAGCCAGCTTCCCGATATCAAAAAAAATTGCTATGAATTGTGCATCCCAATGACCTAAAAGGGGGGGGAGTTCACAACTCGAGCCCAAAAGCGCCGGAAAAGGGTGACTACAAAATCATGGCTGGACAGGAAGCGTTAGGGGGCTCGATGCGTAAGCCCCCCTCCAAATGGTGCCTCGGAGGAAAAGTGAGCCCCCTTTTAATTTCTATTTCCATTTACAACGAAGCGCATATTATGTAGGTAACACGAACACCTCTTGGCCAGCAATTTACAAACGGCACATCCGACAGTTGATGAAGAAAAACCGATGCCGCAAAATCCATTACGATGCGATTTATGTCGTAAAACACGCCGTGAATCTGTCGCTAACGCGAAATTCGAATATTAGGTGTTGTTCTTGTGTAAACTGAAATATAGAATACAAATTTTTGTCGAGGATTACGACACTCGAGTATACAATAATCGAATATCAAGTATGACGGACGGCAAAACATTGGCAAATATGAAACGATTCAAATTAACGGCCCATGGAGGCCAAAAACAAAACTGGAAAGACTTCAAAGACTATCCCTGTTATCGAGTGGTATTCTCGTAATTGGTCTCACAAGAAACTCCCAAAGTTGTGAAACCGATATGTACTTCAATTTGGCCGTTTTCCGACATGTACTTCAATTTGGCTGTTTTTAAGAACAATCCTTTAACCGGGACGCATTTCCCTGCAGTGGTATCCTGCGCTTTTTGAACCCATTCCACAAGACTCGGCTAATTTTGACAGAGAATTTTTGTCAAGAAACGAATTTTAATTTTTGTCATGAAACGAACTACGATTGACTCATTGGGAACACTTTTTAGCATTTGGTCCACCGCATAGGCATGCCAAGTTAGAAATATGTTCGTACTAGCTTTCCTTATTGCTGAATGCAGAAATAATTAAAATCCCATTTAACCCGCAGGAAAGTACTGCTTTCAATTTCGTGAGAGTACGTTCAAACAAAAAGTGCGATTACACACGGGATATGATATGCCCTCCTGTCGCCAAGGTGACCGACCGCAACAGCTGCCATTCGCCGTTTCCGTGACAAACGCAAAAGTTTACCTGACGATCCAGTTGACAAGATAAAGGGCACGGTAGGATCCGAGGGCGAAGAGGTAGTGGGCGGTGATGGTCTCGGCGGATCCGGTGGACTGCAGCATGAAGAGCTGGGGCATGATGGCAACAGATTCAAGGTAGATACTGCGATTTGTATATTTACAAAAAAAAAATAAGAATAAAACCAACCTGAAAGTCCACAGAAGTTCCATGACGGTGAATTCGTGGTTGATCAACAGGGCGAGAAGGGCGGAGGGAATGAGCAGCAACTCTACCCGGAAAACGTCGCTCTCACGCTCATATGTGCCTGAAAATCAGGAATAATAGAGAATTAATGCAACACATCTTCCAAATAAAAAGAAAAATAGACTTACTTCTGAATTTCACCAGCATAAGGTAAACGGTGGCGAAGGAGGAGCCAAGGAAGAAGATCTAAATCACAACAACAAAAATCTGCAAAAAATGGCGGCTCAAAACGAGGTTTACACAAAACAACAAATGCTGAAGCTGACCTTCATCACAGAGTTGTAGGCAGAGACGTACGTCGAGAACAGATCCAGATATCTCGTGGCGAAAACGACGCAGAAGAGGATCTGCGACCGGGCGGAAATACCCGCACAAGACCTGGTCTTCCATATCTGAAAAAGAGTCGAATAAAATATTGAGAATAAATTAATTTAAAAGCAATAAACCGGAACATCCGTTAATTTCCTGATTTCCAAACTGTTTCGAGCGGTTTCACGAACGATTTCTAATAATAAATAAATCGTACATGTTTCAGACGGAATCCATACTGGTAAAAAATCGAAAACACAGAATAATGAGACCAACCTTGGCTAACAAGATCAATATGGCCACCAGGTGGGACATATCCGCGGCTAGACGAAACAGATTCATTTTCCCTGCAATTAAAACATTATTTATACATGATTAAACAAAAACGAATATGAAAAATTACAAAAATACAGGATCTGAATGCAGTTGAAAACCGAAACCTTACAATTCAACCAATTAGGTTTTTACAGCTGGCAGGTGGAAACCGGCGCCGGCACATAACCGCAGGCTGATCGTTGCGGGACCCACGTTCTGTCCTCTGGCACTTTGCCAGAGCGGGGAGGTGCTTCATTTTTCAGCGCAACATTGAAATGACTTTCGGCTGTTTACGCCAGCCGGCTGGTTGCTACCACTCTTCTGCAATTTTATCGATTTTTTACGCTTCAATTTTTATTCACTCTTTACCACAGTGTAATTCTGGCACTTAACTTTCTGTTTACTGTCATTTACCCAATTTTAATGCATTTTTAATTACTGTGTATGTTCAGTCATGCGTTACACGCATGCAGTGCTCGCCCGTATTCCGAGCACGCTAAAATTGGAGAAAAAGACGAAAATCGACATGGACTTGATGCGGAAACAGCACGGCGACCTCAGCGAAACCCTCCGCGAGTCGGGTATTTTCTTTAATTTTGTTTTATTTTCATTGTAAATTTCCAGGAATGAAGATAATTGAGCTGGACACGCCGGAAGACGCCCCGTCGCACTGTCTCCACGTCGACGACGCGGCTGTGATGATCAACGGAACGGCGCTCATCTGCCGGCCAAAGAACGCCGGAGTCAACCTCGTCGAGGTGGGAGTTGAATTCAAAATTCTCTTTATTTTTAAAACTCTTAAGGTCACTAAGATCCTAACGGCGTTGTCGTGGAACGTGGTGCAGTGTGAAGGCCTGCTCGCCAGCAAACCCGTGGTTCTCATGGGCAGCGACGTCCTCTTCACCGGAAAGGAGATTTTCGTCGGAGTGAGGAAGCAAGGAACCAATATGGAGGGCGCCATTGTAAGTTTTCGTGGAATTATACTGACTCACTAGTTATGTAATCATCAAGTGATGAATTTATAAACATTGCCCGCACAGTGGACAATGTTTATGTATTCAATTGGAATGTGTTGTAAATTCTAAATGTCTGCACGCCAACCCTACATTTGGCGGTTTTTGGAAATTATTATTCTGTTTCCAATTTCCCATTATTACATCAAAATAGTGCGCTGCAAAAGGGGGGTACATAACTGCTTCTAACTCGGTATGTTGTCGCCAATGTTAAGCGGTTACCGAAAAAACACTCTGTAAGGTTGCAGGGGTGGACGAGGGCCGTCACTATAGGGCTTTGGGCCCTAAAAGCCCTAGGCCCTATAGGGCCGGCGCTAGGGCCAGGGCGTCCACCCCTGAAGGTTGGGTACACCAACTGAATGACACATGGATATTTTGGTTGGTAACTGGGTTCAAAACAAAACTGGAATTTTGGCAAACCCGCCATACATTAACAAGCTACTCGTGGGATCCATTTGCGCGACCCCTTCATTACACATTCTACGCATGGCTCAAGTCCCCCAAGTGAAAAATTCGGCTCGGCGCGACCCCCTCAACCGAAAGTGACGGTCGATGTTTCTCGCCCCTTTTCCTGAATTTATGAAAAAAGTCGCGGCACGAAAAGCCCGGGTAATTTCCCAAAATCGGGTTTTGGCACTTTGCCAATGGTCCGAAATCGGGGTTGAGCGCTTTTCCAATGCTTCGCGGCTGGACCACGTGCAACTTATAACATTTTGATCGGGGCAGTTGGCAAAGTGCCCAGGCCGTTTTTGTTCGGTCACTGGAGTTCCTTCAAACGTGGGGCCACATATTCCCCTGGCAACGAGCTTGCGGTACCTACATAAGTCGGCGTATGATTGAACATCTTAGCAAATAGTATGTCCTGGGGTTTGGTTCATAGGTGGACATGAAGTGCTTGTGGTTCCTACGTATTTCGGCGTTTGGATGAAAATAATAACAAAGGCTTATAGGGGGGCTTATGTTGCCTCCAAATCACCATTTTGGGAGCTTACGTAATTAGACCCCAAAAGTTCTCTGTCCAGCAATGGTTTGGTTTCGGAGCAATATCTGTGGATCTTACCAGGCATGGGCCTAAAGTTTGTGCTATATCCTGGACGCACCCCCTTTTGTAATAAGTGTGGGACTTCGTGGCTGGTATACCGTAATTCGTACTAGCCGGGTGTCAATAGGGGTTGAAACGACGTCATTATGACTCTTAACCCTTCGTTTGTAATAAAAGTTTGAAAAAGCAAGGTAGATTCATGGCTGAATCTTACTGATCGAACCGCCGAAACACGCTAGTCCAGTTATACCACGTAGTCGAGCCACATTTCCACCCTGAATTCGTGTCGCAGGGGCGTATATTCTTCACCAAAACTACTTCGCCGATTTGGCTGCGTACATCCTAGAGTATTCTTCAAGTTTTAGATTCTCGGCGGTGTGTTCTGCGACTTCCCGGTGATTCCGATCCACATGTCGGACAAGGCCCATTCTCTCAAGTACTACGTGTCCCTAGCCGCTCCCAACATCCTCGCCGTCGGCGCTGGAAAGGAGGCCCAGGCCATTCTCAAGGTAAGCACTCTATTTTTATTTTGTTTCCCATGTAAAATATTTAGAAAATGGAGCAGGAGGCGACTTTCATGTACCAGATCATCACAATCGAGGACGAGGAGGCGGTGGCTTCGCTCTGCGCCAACGGACGCACCGTGTTCCGACAGGACCGACCCGATCCGGCTAGTTTTTTACTGATTTTAAGCTTTTGAAAAAGGACCATCATGGTCCATTTTCAAATTTATTTTAACTGGGCCTGATGAAAGATTTCCTAATGGCCCCTTTGAAAGTAATTAGTCCAATACTACCAAATTCTCGATAAAAAATGTGTCTAGATGAAAACATAGCAGACAACTTTAGGCACGGGTTGTTTGAAATGGGTCCCGCAGCGTTTGGATTCTCATGAAAGGTCTACAGTATCATTCAATTAATCGGTGTTCAAATTTTGTGTCTTCGGGGGATTTTTGAATCCCCGCCATGCCGAGTTCCAAAGTTCTGCTGTATTTCGTACTGTACTTTGGGTCAAGAACGTTATTTTCATGTTGGTTACACCAAATTTAACTATTTTGGTAACTTGTGATATTTTAGAACACATTCATTACAAAAATTTTAATCGGCCTGGCCCGTTTACCCTGGACCAACCATGGCAACGGGCCGGCCCGCTGACAAAATTTTCACGGCCCGGGCCCGGGCCCGACCAAAAATTTATGCCTTATTTCAATGTAAAAATCAACAAAAAAAAATTTCGGGCCGGCCCGTTCCCAAATTTTTCTTGGCCCGGCCCGGGCCGGCCCGCGATTTTGCCATGGTTGCCCTGGACCACCCAGTCAGATTGCCACCCACACGACCAGGGTTCGATCCCGGTCGATGACATTTTTTTAATACGAATATTGACTTATTTGTTAGTAACAGACATTATTTACTTTCGGGCCGGTCCGTCCCGAAACATCCCACAGGCCGGACCGTCATTTGAGAACGTTGGTAAGAACTATGCCAAAAATTTCGTGTGACTCAAAACAAAGTACGCAATTCAGCAAAAACTACCAAATTTAGGGAGACTAGGTTTTGGGATGGTTTATGGTCCCGTAACGAAATTTATCCCATCCATTTGATGTCTCAGTTTCCGTGAAGACCCTTATTTTTCAGAACTTTACGAATCTGCAGCGGGCGGGAATGCAGCTTTGGGCGTCGGACATGTCGGAGCTTGTGAAGGGAGGCCAGCCGTTCACCAGCTACTGCCTTCTCATCAGGGAACCCAAACTGAACCACCCCCACCCTGCCTGACTCCCCCTTTTTCTTACTGTATATAACCTTTAATAACCACCCGTTTTTTTCCCCGTCTACTTGTACCGATTACCTCTCGTGTGGCATTGTAGCATAATTGTAGGTGCTGAGACTAACAACCATTTAAAAGGCTTTAAGACCACGAGCGAGAACACAAAGTTTGAAATAAATATTTCTTTTCTCGCATAAAACGGGGATGAAAGTGAAGGGAACTGCGGAATCAATTGCAAAAAGACCTGTGTAGACCAGCTGGGTGGCGGAGTGAGGGCGAGGGAGAACAAATCGCATCGGGAAGGAACGAGTAGTAACAGATAGAGGGGGTTATCGCGGGGAAGAGTTTAGGAGACAGACGGCTGGTTCACCTGGGGACTCCACGCCGGGTCGCCAGCACTCGCCATCATGGTCGAACGGTCCGCCTGAAAGAAAAAGTTTTATTGAAAGAAAGAATTTCATTTTGCAAATTTCATTACAATTTGAATTTCTTAACTTACTTCCACAAGGCAGGACTTCTTGGTTACTTTTCGTGGAATTGCAAGAGAGCCAATTTTAGTGGGAAAGTATATTAACTACCTTAAAAAAGTCGCAAAAGTCGGCGGTAATGACAAAATTTCAAAAAAAAAAATGCTAACAAAATTTGAACGCCTGATTACGGTAGCTATGATATTTTTTTCTCAAAAATTGGCTCGCTGCCAATCATTTCTACGGAAATTCTGAGCGGATCCTACAGTGTCCTGTATATTAAAATAAGCTAAAATATCCCAGTTTGCAGCCATAGAAACCATGGGCGGTATAAAAATGAAAAGAAAAAACTTTTAAACCCCATAAAAAGAGAACTGGAGCTTTGCCAAAGCCCCGCCCCTCCTTGAGTTGGACAACTGCCAATCCCAAGAGTGTGCATATTCAGCACACTCGCAGGTTTTGGCAAATTGCTAGCTGATTTCGTGGCGGGACTATTTTCTAGACAGCCGCCGCATTTCTGGGCTATTGGCAAAATGCCAAAGCCATTTCCCCTGCCCCACGAGTTCCTTCAAACACTAAAATGAGACCGTGTTACTATTTTCCGACTACGTAAATATAAGAAAATAAAGTAATTTGTGAATTCTAAATATGAATCATATAAATAAATATAAATAGGCTTCAAATTTCAACATAAACTTTTGTGAAGTTCAGAAAAATTGCCTCCGGAAATACAATTTGTCAAATATTTTAAAATGATTCCAAAATAATTTTCATTAAAAAAAATTACAGAGAACTAGGCTGAAGAAATCTGTTCTTGTGAAACGCTAGGTCTCGTAATCTCTGGGTCCCGACACGATACAGAACCAAACCGATAACGTTCAAACTATTTAGCGCTTAAATTTTATGCACTCGGTGCAGAATTAAGTGCGCACATTACTCGTTAAACACCGGGCGCACAAACATCGTCCCGTTTTGAGCACAAAACGGTAGATTTTTGTGCGCCCGATGTTTAACCTGGTGCGCACAGGAATCTGGAAAGATCTCACAAAAGTGCCAGATCAATGGTCGGCATTTTTATTCAAACGCCCTAAAATGGTCATTGCTGCCCTCTTCGTTCATTCTTATCAGAGACAGCCGGCTGTCAAAAAGATACGATTTATCAGAATTCACAGAAAGAAAAAAAAACAGCGGGAAACCGACCTTCTTTCCCAGAGCCATGAAGCCGTAGATGGTGCCGCAGGCGAAGATCATCCCGGATCCGAGGAACGTGTTCAGCTCCAGACACATGAGGATGGGGACGATGCCCATGCTAAAGAGAGAGAATTAGAGAGAGAGAGAGAGAGAGAGAGAGACTCACGCTCCGTAGAGTCCGGCCTTCTGCCAGTAGGACCGAGCCTCGCTGAACTGCGAGATCTTCTCGATAAAGTCGACGAACTGGCAGCAGAACGGCGCTTCCAATGCGATAATGAGGAACCCACACACCCTAAAAACGTAAAATTAAAAATTTAACGTAAAAAACATACATTTGTAGCAAAACGGCGATGATGCAGGTGGCGCTGAGGGAGATGAGGCCGAGGGCGCCGAAAAAGATGGCCAGGATTCCGCCGACGATTCCCACTCCCTTGGCGAGGAAACGAGTCCACCTGGAAAAGAATAATGATTGCGGACTTTCCAATGGTAAATCGGGTCATTTCCGGGGTTCCCGGGCCGGGCCAGTTGGAAAATTTTGGTCGGCCCGAGCCGGCCCGGGCCCGGTCGGCCCGTTCAGCCCGTTTTCCTTGGACCACCCAGTCATATTGCCACCCACACGACCAGGGTTCGATCCCGGTAGGTGACATTCTTTTGTGTACGACTAAGATTGACTTATATGTTAGTAACAAACATTATTTAATAATTCAAAGCAGTTTAAAAAATTATTGTACCGATTTATTTTTATACCCGGGCCGACCGGGCCGAGCCGTCCCTAAAAATCCTTCGGCCCGCCGGGCCGGCCCGTCATTTGAGAACCCCGTCAAAAACAGAGTATTCATTGCAATTCGCTGCCTTGACATTTTTCCAGTGCTATTCGTGACGGGACCACAGGCAACCTATAACAATTTGTTTTTGCAGTTGGCAAAGTGCCCATCGTGGTGGGACTCCCTTCGCTATGAGACCCAGCTTCTCATAAAAACAAATTTCCTTTCCACTAAATTTCTGTCATTTTGATGACAATTACTTTATAAAAACATTTTTAAAAAAATAGTTTTCCAGCGGCAATCTCCCTGAGATGTTTAAAATCGTATAAATTGCCTTCAAAATTTGAATCTAACATTTGCTGACGGTTAAAATGGTTAAATTCATGGTTTGATTATTGAAACGTTTAAAAAACACGTCAAATTCGTAACACCCGACTGGCACAAAAGTTCAACTGACCAGCGCACTTTGTTTGCAAACAAATTTTGCAGAAAACCGGTTCTGAACTGTCATTTTCATAACTCCGCTAATATTTCCTTGTTTTCAACAGTTCTATTAACATTTTTATACTGCAAATTTGTTCCCAATTTAATTAAAATAGCAACAGCGTAACGCTGGCATAAATTACCAATTCCCAAGCACTAGAAATTACATAAATAATATAATTTAAGGTCACTCACCAGGGGAAGTTGGCGTTGGGGTCGTGTTCCGCCTGCATCTGGGTGGAAACGCCGGAAGCTGCGGCTCCCATGGTGGCTTACTGAAAATAAATTTTACAAAATATGATAAAAATATGAAAACTACAAGGAAAAGAGATATTTCTGGGTAGAAAATGGGAATTTTAATGAAAAAAAGGAAGGAGGTGGAAAGGGGAGTGCGCAATGAGCACTGGGCTGGCCACGTAATGCGGCACAAATAGCGGGCCAATCGATAGGTAGCGCCATTCTACACCTAAACACTCGACTGTCAGTCTGAGCTCCACTCACTCGCCAGAAAATTACCCCCTCATTTGGCGCAATTCCGCAAAACTATTATTGATTTCTCCCTCTCGTCGAGGAGGGCTACGTAATTGATTAGGGAGTACGGTGCTCAATTTGTCACGGCGGAACAGAAAAGAGAGATAACGTGTTCTCGAAGGAGGCACAAAGCGACTGTTTTGACACGGCGGGACGGTAGCATTGAGATTCGCCGGCGGCGGGAACAGAGTGCGCGGACGGCGATCGATACGGAGACGTGGCATGTAAATCTCAGATAACATTCATAACCCGAGGTTGACACCCCGTGACGTTTCGCAACAACCGACGGGAGTCACGTTATAAAAATCATCGTACGGAGTGCAAAGTGCAGTGTGTTCGGTTAGCCCATCGGCTATGTCCGCGGACCAAAATTTCTCCTGACTCAAAAGATGGCCACCGGTGGTACTTTTGCGAAAGAGAGGTAGAGTTCATTTCAGTGGCGGCTGCTTTTCCGAGGACATCAGAAGACAAGGCAGGTTTATTCCATGGGCAATCCGTGACGAATTGTCGATCGATTGTCAAGAAGTACTCTTCGCCGAATGAAACGACCAGGAAAAGGCATCTCTCAACAAAAATTCACTTCACCCCTTTATAAATAAAAATGCATTCACAGAGTAAACGAAACCAGAGAATATCGACTGGAAACGGTGGGAATCACACGGCCCCAGGAACGAGAGATAGCTAGAGGAATTCTAATGGGTCCATTAATCAATAAATACTTATTTCTTAATACGAATTGAGGTTGTGGTGATGTGGATGGAGAGAAAGGAGACGGGGGAAGCGAGAATTCGGGCCGAAGACGACCTCGAGGGGACGGTAAGCTTCATAGAAAAACCTCTTGGACACTTCAGATCAACCAGTATTTATACAAGAGCACGGAAACGGGGGAGAGGTGGGGGGGGGGGGGGGGGGGGAGGCGGCCTTAGTCTAAGGCCGCCTCGAAGTTGGCCATCATCTCCATCTGACTCGTCATGTCTACGTCCATGTCACGCTCGCGTTGCAGACGCTCCTGAACACAATCATAAGTTACGCCAAATCTCCCCCATTTCGATGAACCCAGTTCACTCGCCCTATAAAGTTGATACCAAAACTGAGTGGTCGCAGCGTCCCAATGTTTTGATGTCGTTCATAGAGTCCTGCGTGTAATATAGGATACTCAGGCCGTTTACGCAGCTAAATCGGCGGAAAGGAATTTGAAAAGTACTCGCCAAAGCCGATTTAGCTGCGAAAATAGACTGAGTATTCTGTATATACCATAAGCACAACACCGAAACGTAGACACACTAGAAAATCGTTTTTAAAAATTGCTTGTCAGCGCGAATTCCGTCGAAATTGCATTTTTCTTTGACTTTAACAAAACAAACTATGCAATTCCATATAATACTTTCAAAATACAAGAAAATTTCAATTTCACACAAGTTAGATCCAAAAAGTATTGTATGTAGAATGTGTTCAGATCAAGGGTGACTGATCAGCGGGCCGGGCCAAGAAAATCTGAGAAACGGGCCGGGCCGGCCCCACTTTTTTTGAAAATCTTTTTTTAAATGTAACTCTTTTCAAACTCATTATTTTTAAGTTCTGTTTGTTGCAAAACATAGTTCTAATTTTGCAAAACATACTGTGAAGGAGGATTCGAACTAACCTACACACAGATACACACACACACACATACACACATACACACACATGCACACACCCACACAAACACACACACATACACAAACACATACACACATACACACATATATATATAGACACACACATGCACGCAAACACACACACGCAAACACACACACACACACATACACACATAGGCCCGCTAACATATCTTTTGCACTTTTTTCTTGTTCTTGAGTTTAGCACATTTTCATTCATCACAGTCTAATCCAAGTTTTACTCTTGTTTTATCTTTATTTGAATAAATTCAGACTTGATTATGCTATTATGCTAAACTTTTTTTTAAAACTTTTTATTATTATGCTAAACACTGAAACAAGAAAAAAGTGCAAAAGTGCAAAAGATAAGTTAACGGGCCATACACACATACGCAAACACACACACACACAAACACACGCACTAACACAAACACAAACATACACACACATACACACTGACCCTGGTAGGACAAAAAGGAACCAATGTTGTAAAACCCGCCTGACTGTCCTTTTAATAACTGAAATGAGTTCGTTATCCAAAACATTAGAAAGTCAGTTCAAGTTTATAAAAACAATAAATAACAACAATAATACGGAGTACAATTACTTAGCATAAAATGCATGTAGCATGCGAGTAGCATAAAATTCAATCAAAGATGGAAAATCGTGAATAACTTCAAAACCAACAGTTAGTTTATGAATGTTTAAAGTATCATCTCTGGTTTCTCTGCAAATTATAGAAACTCGATTTTGTCCGAAAAAGTTCGGAAATCCCATTGCGAAATTCTCCTGTTCCATCTTATTTTCACCATCGTTATATTTAGATTTTGCAGTTCCTCCAAAACTGTATCAAATTCGGAGAAATCAAGAATGAAGCACATGCTAAACTTTTCGGTGCGTACTCTCCCAAGCAGAACATCCTGAAAATAAACATTTTATGACTGAAATATACTGCACCAAAAAACATATTTTCCGTTTTTTGGAGAAAAACGATTAGAAAAATATAAAGTTTGGGCTAAACTGGAATTTCCCTGCCTGCACCATTTGCGGGTCGACTTGAAAATAAAATCCTCGGCAATCCATAAGACATTTTGGTTTTTTAGGCGCGCGCGCACAATTTTATGAAAACTGGATATGTAACTATTGGTTATGGCGTAAAAACGTACGCGCAACACGCTGGTGCAAGTGGTTTTTGCGAATTTAAAGGTCTAACCTCTGAAAAATCTAATTAAAACCGATTTTTTGATATAAAACAGGTTTAAATTTTTAGACCGCGGGTTTTCTTTTATTATTCCGATGTAAATCAAATTAACGCTTGAAATGAAAAACAAAAATAAAAAATCCCTGTTGGCGGATTTTTTTATTCAACATTGTTTGAAATAAAGCAGCGGTACTGACTCAATTAGCATGGAATTCCATCCAATTTGAGCAAAATTAAAAGTTTATTTTGTTTTACACTTATTAAACACGTAAAAACACCAAAATCGACAAAAACAAAAGAAAAATTGATTTTTGAAAAACTGAACTGACCCCCACGCAACTAAGAGAGTTAGCCAACCCTCCTGGTTGTTTAAAAAAAGCTTTCAAAAAGCCGTCATTCAACCATTTGTGTATCGATCGAAGGCTTTTTTATCGCGTTTTCGCACAACACACGTTTACCTAATTTACATCCACTGAATACCTCGAAATGTCATTTCCCCTACTAGAACTGGATGAGTTTTCTCTGACACTGATTATAAACAAAGTGAGTTTTTTTCTAATTTAGAACTGTATGCTATGTTTAGTTAAGTCCAATTGCTTTTACAAGATTATTACGAACTAACCAAACTTTCCACAACTGGGTTTTTAAGAACAAAAAACGAATTTGGATTCATTGCCCGCACCATCAGCTAAAGATGTTGAATGGTAAGTAGACGAACAAATGTTGAAAGAAATAATTTAATAAAATAGATGGAAATGAGGTGAGGTTTGTCATCATCAAGTTGAACCCGGGACATGAGCGACGGTTTGTTCTGATCGTGGAAGGGACAATCGACTTCTGCGCTTCGAAAATAGCCCGATTCTTTGTTTTCAATTCAATATACAATGCAAGTTTTCTACTTTCTCTCTCTCTCTCTATCTATCTATTTATCTCTCTCTCTCTCTCTCTCTCTCTCTCTCCCTCTCTCTCTGTTCCTCTCCTTTTTTCTATTTGTTCTATACTATGTATCCTGTTTCAGACAAGTGAAAAAACGGAAAATGTCGTGGAATTCTTTGAAAAAACAGGAATACGAACTCGATTTCTCCACTTTCCTGCAAATAAGTACTTCCATGCAGCTCTTCGCCTACTTCAACCCAAGATTGTGGATATTACAAAATGGGATATGTCTATATCCGAAGTGATTTCTCGAGATGGTGCTTATCTACAAAACTGTGTGAGTTATGAGAGGAACAACTGCTAGCGGAGGTGGGCAGTTTCAGTGTGTCCGCTGTTTACAAAATAATGTGAACAAGATTGCGTCCGAGTTATAAGAGGAGGCAAATAATTCTTTCTGAATCACACATATTTGTATCGAGAAATATTTTTTTTTTACGTTTTTCATTTTCAGGATCAAATATCTTTCTACTTTCCTGATAATAACATTCAACCATGTTTTCGTCAATTAGTGCCTTTGCTCCGCAATGTAGAGATACGGCACCCTCCGACTTCTGCTCTTCCTTGCCTGAGGCATTTTGCCACCCTTATTCAGGTATGTCTTTAAAGGAACCACCAGTGGGTTTTTGAATTGGAAATTTACGCAACGATGGTATGATTCGTCGAAATTCCTGACAGCTCTTTGAGAGGCAGTGGCTCGCCAACATGTTTCATTACCAGAAGTCAAAGACCCGCCTTTGTCTTCTGGGTTCGGCCTCAAAGCGTTTTCACGGCCTTTGGCCGTTCGATTTCGCGGCCTGCGGCCCCTCAATATAGCGGCCTTCGGCCGCATCGGGCCGCTTCGCGGCCTAACGTTGCACGCGTACACGTGTGTTTATAAGATTAGTGTCAATTAATCCTAAATGTATTTTCATACTAAATAGCAACAGGTACCACCACCTTTTCATTTTCGTTGGCTTTAAAAGGGAAGAAACTATAGCTATCGCCTAAAGGCACAAATTGGAATGATGCCCGTTTGGCGGCAACTATAGTGAAATGGCTTTCTCGAGGCTTTTGTTAGTAAAAAAGCTTTTGTTAATAAAAAAAGTTACTTTTGTTAATATTTCTCCAAAAAGGGGAAATTGAATTTTATGTTACTACACAAGTATATTTCAGTCGGAAAATGTTTATTTTCAGGATGTTCTGCGTGGTCGAGTGCACACCGAAAAGTTGAAAATCCATTTCATTCTTGCTCAGGTCTCCGAATTTGATAAAGTTTTGGAGGAACTGAAAAATCTAAATATTACCATGATGAAAATTAAGATGAAAAAGGAGAAATTGGCAATGGGATTTCCGCAATTTTCCGAACAAAAGCGGGTTTCTATACTTTGCAGCGAAAAAAAGGATGAATGGAACATTCATAAACTAACTGTTGGTTTTGAAGTTATTCACAATTTTCCATCTTTGATGGACTTTTAAGCTACTCGCGATGTTTTCAGTTGGAAAATGAATTAAGTGATTGTACCACGTGCCATTGTTGTTATTTATTGTTTTTTATAAACTTGAGCTGGCTTTTTAATGCTTTTTTTTGGATAACGAACTCATTTCAATTATTAAAGGGACAGTCAGGCGAGTTTTACCAAGGTAAAATTAGACGAGAAAAACAGTGCAAAGCGTTAAAACGCGAAATTTCAACAAGTCGGCAAAACCCGTTTTTTTGTTGCTAAAATATTCAAGCCAAAAGGATTGTATTTTACACTATAGCTGCCGCCAGACGGGCATCATGCCAATTTCGTACCTTTATTCTCTGTTGATGCTATTTTAGATTGAGATTGTATGCTAATCTAATATCAACAGAGAATAACGGCACGAAATTGGCATGATGCCCGCTTGGCGATAGCTATATTTTAATAGCTAGTAAAAATCAATCCTTTAAAGCGTTTTCAAAGCTGTTATCATAGGTTTTTAGAGAAAATTCGAAAATCTATAACAATAGTTGGCTGAAAGACCCCCAACTAACTCTAACAATAAGGTAGCATTTATTTTGATAAAGCCACTTACTTTCTAAAGGGTTGGTAAAAAAGGGCACTTGCAAAAAATGTGGCAGGGGGAACCGAAGAGTTTTAAAAAACCTGATCATTTTATTTTAATTGAAAAAACCGCTAATCGTAAGTGTAAGGCAGACATGATTTCCCAATTTTTTTTGTAATAAGCCTATATAAAAAATTAATAAAAACGAGAAACGTTGCCAGAAAAGTTGCCTGTGGCAGTATTTTCGAGAATTTCGTGGCGGATCTTTTGTCGTACCACCGGATCTTTTGTCCTTGCATCTATTGCCGCACCGATAGGATCTTTTGTCGCGTAATCTCCCTTCGAATGAGTTTTTTCACGTCACAACAATGCTTACAAACCAAAAGGCACGGTTTTTCTCATAAACCAACTGGACAACTATTGGTGCCAAAACCCATTCAAAGATAAGCCTATGTGTGCTACTATTTCTTGGTTAGAACCAAAATTGATGTCGTATTAGTTAAGAAAACGTGTCCGCCAATTTCAGCTCTACGTTTAGCAGGGCGCCCGTTGTTTAGTGCTTCCGTCCGAGCTCCTGATCAAGTTTATTTATCGAGGATTACCATTGAAACTATACCTAATTTGGCGTAATTTATCACATTCTATCGTTCAAAGCTTAAAAAGGAAAAATCACATCTAAAAATGACTTTTAAAGACTTTTTTTAACCTCAGGGTTTTCGCCGCGGGACCCAGCTTCAAAGAAATGGCATATTTCCGAAATACGGCACCGGCCCGTAGCCACAACTATCTGCAAATTCAATAAATTCCCAGAAAAGTTCCGCAAAGCCGTTGGATTGACGAACGACAAGCTGTTTTTCGCCCGCTTCCGGAGTGTTCAAGTGAAAAAAATCAACGTCGGCAATCAAACAAGTCATGTATTGATACGTTTAATAAATAAAATAAAGTCATACATGCACAGCGGAGAAGAAAATCTATGGAATGTGTGGAAACTAACAATTGAAAGGGGGGAGAATCACCGTATTGTGCGAGAGGGGAATATACAACAGATAAGCTATGGATTGACGAGACTCGCGTACCCTCTGGAGACTGTGTTACCCGTTTCGACTTCTTTTTTTTCTCGAGATCTTCAGAAGCCGCCGGCGTTCGAGCCGGGGTTCATCACAACGGAGCCGGGGTTGTGCCCGATCGAACCCGGGTTGTGGCCGATGGAGCCGGGGTTTAGGCCGATGGAGCCGACTGGTCCAACCTGAAAAAGGAGAATTTAAAAATCGGATTCCGGGATATCAAGAGAGCTCGAGGGCAACACTCGAGCCGGTCTTTGTCACAGGAAAAGTTCAGTCTGAGAACTAACTCAAATTCCAAAGTTGAAAGAAAACACGCCATTTTGAAAGATTCATGTCGATATTGATTTCTTGTCACGCGTTACGGTTGGGTACAGGAATTTTTAGAACCAGATAATGCGGATAGAAAACAAATTTAACGCTTAAAAAACAAGCGTTTCCGTGGTTCTCAAATGACGGGCCCAGAAAAGTGTCGGCCCGGTTGGTAAAAAAAATTAAATCGTTATTTTAGCTTACGCCAAACCCAGAAAACACTTCATTATACTTCTATTACACATTTAAACTAATTTCAAGTTAGCAAAAATAAAGTGTCCCGACCGGGATCGAACCTTGGTCGTGTGGGTGAAAGATTGACTAGGCGGTCCGAGTGGACGGGCAGACGCGGGCCGGGCCGAGGATTTTTTTCAAGTCGGCCCGGCCCGTGAGAACTATGCTGAGAACTCCGAAATAGGCAAAACGAGAAAATAAAATGTCTCTGCACCGTTTGCATGCCGTTCTCCGCATGCTTGTTTGCAACGTGCGCATAGAATTTTTTTTTATCGTCAATCAGTTTTGGCCATTTTTTAAAAAACATGAAAAAGAAGCTAATAACACGAATTTTCAGAGGCAATTTCTCTGATGAAATCGATTTACAAATGGCGCTTAGATTCAGGCATGCGGGGATCTCACGGGCCGGGCCGGGCCATTTGGAAAATTTTGGTCGGCCCGGTTGGCCCCTTTTACCCTGGACCACCCAGTCAGATTGCCATCCACACGACCAGGCTTCGATCCCGGTCGGTGACATTCTTTTTTTTTTTTGCACGACTAATATTGTCTTAAATGGTAGTAACAAACATTATTAAGTAATTTAAAACACTTTGAAAAATTATTGTACCGATTTATTAAAAATTTAAAATTTCAAAACCGGGCCGACCCAAAAAAAAAATCCCTCGGCCCGGCCCGTCATTTGAGAACCCCGGTAATAGCCAGCGTGTTTTTTGTAATAAATTCAATACATCATAGGCAGTTTTAATATTTCGTGCCAGCCGGGTGTCAATAGGGGAAAAAAGTCCCAGAAAAAAAATCCCTTTGAAGGTTGCAAAATTTCCCTTCCGCTGTAATACTTTTTCGGAATTCGGCGTCGAAACATACATGATTTTTGGTTTTTTCGAATCGTTAAAATTAGATTCTTCGCCACATAACATTAGAAATAACACCAACGGCAATAGTTGCATGACCCTACCGTAACCCAGGCCAAAAATCAATTTTGACCTAAAACCTGAGAACGTATTTAGGTTTCAGGTCAAAATATTTAGGCTTTACGAACGAAATGTGATCCATTTGTGATGCTATAAACTATTTTTATAGGGCAGTGAACCTTTCTTGGTTCTACCAGACCATCCTGAAAGTAGAAAACTGACCGAAACTGGTCCCCCTGTGGAGCCCATGGCGGGGATGGAAACGGGCCCCCCAACGGATCCAGGCATCACTGAGCTGGGCGGCACCGATCCGGGATAGTTGGCCATGTGTCCGGCGTTGAATCTGGAACAAATCTACCGTATCCTACACGCTCTAATTAGTCCTTACTTGTCTAGCAGTTGTCTGGCCGCGGGCCCTATGGCACAGTCTCCCGTTCTGGCGGCTTCCTGGGACACTTGGGCCAAAATGGAGCTGACGCCCTCCTCGTCCGCCGACGCCTGCTGCTTCTGGCCCGTCTGACTCACAGAATTGGCAGCCAGGTTGTAGCAC
The DNA here is from genome assembly GCA_964057215.1 of Oscheius myriophilus. Classification (NCBI taxonomy): domain Eukaryota; kingdom Metazoa; phylum Nematoda; class Chromadorea; order Rhabditida; family Rhabditidae; genus Oscheius; species Oscheius myriophilus. The sequence continues at coordinate 20,237,676 of OZ059906.1, forward strand.
AGCTTCACTACGCTCTTACTGTCGGCTCGTTTGTACAACAACTGAAAAAAAAGAGAATTTAGAAGGAGTTAACGCGGGGTTCTCACGGGCCGGGACATTGGAACATTCTGCACGGCCCGGCCCGTTTACCTTGGACCACCCAGTCAGATTGCCCAAACACTCCATACCACACTGAGTATCCTATATTGCACGCATTACACCAGAAACCACATCAAAACATTGGCACATTGTTACTTTTTTTGTTACGCAGTAGTCTTAGCGTCAAAAAATATGCAAATTTCCGAAAATGCAGAAGCTAAGCTCTCGCAAAATGAACTTCCGCGGTGGGTTGCCCAGGTATGGGCAAAAGTAATCTAGAAACGGAAAACTGACCAAAATCAAGACGCTGTTGTTCTGGTTGTGGTCGATGATGACTCCACAGCAGAACTTCTTCGTGTTGGGAGTGTCGCGGCCGAGGTAGGACAGGTGGATGGTGACGGAGGTGGGGCCGGGAGAGGGTTCCTGAAAAGAGGGGTATTAGAGAGAGAGAGAGAGAGAGAGAGAGAGAGAGAGAGAGCGAGAGAGAGAGACCCACCATATGCAGTTGCATGATCTGTGCAATGGAGGAGATCGCTCCAAACGGCGTCAGCCGACAAATTTGCACGAACGACATCATGGCGAATTCGTTGTTCGCCTTCAGCACCACCTCTTCGAAGTACCTCTCCAGCACGGCAATCGCCTCTTCGGGAGGGGAATCGGCCCCTACAACACTATTTTATATGGAATACTGTAAATATAATGTGCCCGATGTTTAGCGACTGCCGCTCTAGGCAGATTCGCGTCGGTTTTGCAATCATGTGGAAGCATTTCTGTTACAACTAGCACACAATTTACGCTGCCGATAATTTGCTTTTTTGCACTAGGCGAGGTTCCAACGGGCCGGGCCATTTGGAAAATTTTGGTCGGCCAGTATCACCCATAAAGATGGCCACCCACACGACCAGGGTTCGATCCCGGTCGGAGACATTCTTTTTAGTACGCCTAATATTGACTTAAATGTTAATAATAAACACTATTAAGTTATTTAAAACAGTTTAAAAAATTATTGTACCTAATTATACAAGAAATTAAAATTTTGATTTTCATCAACGAGCCGGGCCGTCCAAAAAAAATCTCTCGGGCCGGCCCGTCATTTGAGAATCCCGGTGCGTTAATGGTGACAAAAACGTCATTTTGGGCCATACAGACACCTGGCTGGCACGAAGTACGGTAGACCACCCACGCAGCATGGAATTTATAGCGCGAATTTTGAGAATCCAAAAAAAAATCCTACAAAAATTTAGCCTACCAGCAATTAATTTTTTAATATTATTAAAAAAGTATGAATTATGCCCCTAAATCATTTCCATTCCTCGCACGCGGTCTCACACTTGGTAAATGTACCGCAAGGGTGTATAGCCGTCGCCATGCGGAAATCGGCGAGAAAAGGCCGCTTTTTCTCTGCGTCTCGCCTGCGTATCGCATGAATGCTTCATTAAGGCTGTTTTTGACACGAATCCAGTTTGGCGACATCCTCCTCTATTAAAAAAAACGTTTCAAATTTGCTGCGGGCTTTACAAAAATTGAGTAAAAGTCAAATTGCGGCACTCCCATCGCCGCAGTTCGCGGAGACTGGCCAAGTTTCGGCGGTATTTTTTGCTTGACTGCGAGCCGTTTAAAACCAATAATGAAAAATCGATTCCACCTCAAAATACAATATTGCAGTACTCCACTCACCGTACTGTATCTTCACTCTCAGTTTGGTCGTGGTGGGATCCAGATGGAAATGGATGCTGACAGTCGTCTGGTTGAACGGAACGGCCATGGCCTGCGGCTGTACCGTGGTCAAAACCACTCGCACCTAAAAAAACAGTTTTAATTGCCTAGGCTACTACTGACATGATCCACGTCATGGCTGAGCTCCTTGATCGCGCCGAGAACCGGTCCGTGGTAGGGGGCGTTGTTTCCTCTGGAATTAGGGAATTATCGATTGAAAAAAGGGGCGGGACTAACTTTTTATAGTTCTCAAATACGCAGTAAACCCTGTGAAGGTAGGACAGGTCGTGGAGGTAGTCATCGAGGAGGGATCGGACTGCACCTCCGCCTGTAATTAAGTGTAATTAAATGAAAATGGAGCACTATTACCTATGTTTTCGAAGGTACAGGCCTTGGTGAGGATGGCGTGGGTAACGATGATGGGATTCTTCGTGGCGGGAAGCACGCACTGGCTGGTGGCAGGAGAACGGGCTGAAATTAAAACGTAAAAGAACGATATTCTCCCATTATCACCTCCGAATGGCGAGCTTCCGTCCATCTGAGTGGGCACCGAAAGGAGATTCGTATTGATGGCCGCGGGGGAGGTACCACACTGAAAATCAACCATACAATATAGAAATTAAGACGCAGTTTTTATAAAACTCAAACTCATCGTATTCATGTATGAAATACAATTTTAGAATTGGCTTGTATCTTCAACACAACTTTATATGCATTCGTTTAAGTGAATTAACATGTTTTTGGGCCACTGAGGTTACGGTAGCCTGGGTTACTGTAGAATTTTTTTTTGGTTGTACGTCGAGAACCAAACACCCATTTGAAAACAGAAATCGATCGATACGTTTGTCTGAAAACGCGGAAAAATCACCAATAAACACTAAACATCTGAAAACGCGGGAAAATCACCAAAAAAACACTAACTAAGCATTGTCATTTTTTTCATCAAAATCTTAGTTATATGGGAAATGCATTTCCCGAGCTTCTTTTCATCAAATTGGGCGTATTGACGTTATTATTTTTTTTGACACCAAAAATTCAAGGGGGATAGTTGGCCGCTTTTCCGCTCAAATCACGCGCACTCACGGCAAAACACGTGTGCAGCCACGAAATATGCGCGAGACTGCATGAAGGTGAAGGGTTTGAGCGAAAAAAACGGCCAACTTTTCCCCCTTAAAAACATACTAAAATAAATCAGTTAAACGAATGTATATTAAATTTAAAAAAAAACATCATTTTTCGTGCATCATAAAAAGGTCACCTTACAATTCTTTTTCAAAATTGAGCACTAAAATTTTGAGTTCGAACGAAATCCACTTTTTTAATCACGTCGGGGAACCCGGCGTTTAGAGAAATCGCATCTTACCGTAGCTGGGAGGGAGAATGGGCCACCGCCCTGGAGAAGGTCTGGATTCCTCTTTTCAATCACTCTCTCCTCAACGGCACAGGGGACTGCGGTTCCTCTGAAAACGATGGATTTAGTCATACACCAATATATTTGCAACAGCGTGACAATGTTTCCGTGTTTGTATAGTTTTAAGTAAAGTTTAAAACAAACCCCGAGATGTAGTTGAAGAACTGGTGGAGGCCTGCGGCCCGCGGGTGATGGCGGCTGGCGTCCCTGATGGCCACGTGTTCGTCTCCAAGAAGAGCGATTTCCAGATTCACGTCGCTGTAGATCAGCCGAACCGTGCTCTGGCTTACCGCGACGATGTGGCACTAAAATTCGAGGTACATACTTGAACAATGCCTTTTCCTCAATTTTCGTTCCGTAATGGTCGAACAGCAAACACCAACAATATCCAAAATGGGGGTAAAAATATAGAGGTTTCGACGCGTATGGTGACGTATCTATTGTCAAACAAAGAAAATTTTTCACCTTGAGTCTAATGGGGAAAGAGGTCTCCATTCCCAGAATCTGGGCCATGGCCTTGCACGACTGATAGCGGATGCGGCTGAAGTTGCACAGAGTGTAGAGAGGAGCCGATGTGGAGACCAAGTAGTGCACTAATTCGATCAGATTGTGATCCTTGTTGAACCTAAATTACCCAAATAACGAAAAAAAACTAATTTGCAACAAAATTGGTGTCACAATTAGAATTTGCAGTAACTTTCGTGCAAATTAGGCTACTCTCAAGAAACACATCCAAAATCCTATTCGTAAGGCACCCACTTGCTCAACAATAAATGGCTCATGATGGTGTGGGCGTTGCAGCGTGTATCCGCTCCCAAATTCATCTTTGAGCAGTCGTCCTTGTCTCGAGGTAGCGTCTGAAAAAAGCAAGTTTGGCTGATGGTCACATGGGTAAATCCGATTTCGAGCGATTTTTGTGACCTATTTTGGGACACTAGCTGATTTTTCGTACCGCCGGGACCCATCCCACTTGGGTGGCTGATCAGCGGGCCAGCCCGCATTCGAGGAAGGGGCCGGCCCGAGTGTTTTGGAAAATCTTTTTTTAAATGTAATTTTTTTCAAAGTCTTTATCCGTTCTTTTTGTTGCAAAACAGTTCTAATTGTGGAAAACATACTGCGTTAAAATATAAAAAGGTAACCCACCATTGGGTAAAATAAATATCTCTGGAATGTTCTGCGATACCCAACCGCCTCTTAGCATATGGGCCAAAGTTTCGGGGGGGGGGGGGATTCCCAATTATGGGTAAAATATGAATCCAATCCCGGGGGGCTAACGCAGAGTATTCCCTTTAATTTTGGGGCCTAAATACCCATCCCACTAGGCTAGGCTCTTAAAATTGCGTTTAGGAATACAGACTAATCTCCTTAACTTTCAGTTCCCAAAAGGAAATCGTCTTAACGGCCTTAACGATGTGACCTTAAGGGTAATCTCACAAATTTTTGGGCTTAAAAAAGGAAAATCCGTTTTTTGATTTATTTTGGAATACGGTATTACGGTAAATTTAGGGGGTTAAAAGTGAGTAAACTAACATGTCCGAAGCAGATTTTGTAGTGATGCTCGGATCGCGGCTGGAAGTAGATAATGAGCAGTTGGTCCCTGTTTTCTCCATAGGCGATCACCAGCTTGTGGTAGGTGTAAACCACAATCTAAAAAGGAATCGATAAAACGAAAATAAGGCGGTCTTACGTTGCAGAAGCGGTTGTAGTAGGCCGCGTAGGCCTTGGAGAACTTCTGCACGATCTCGTAAATATTCGTGAATCTGAAAATAGGTCTTCATTCTGCAAGGAACGCGAGAAAACGTACATAGTGAGCCGATCGGCTACGCTGTTGGACAGACTCTCCGGACCACTGGCAGGCAAATCCACCGTCCAGGAACAGATCTTAAAACCATTTTTATTTGTAAATTTAAAAAAAAATACCTTGGGATAGGAGGCTCCCTTCTTGTAATCCCTGACCAGAGGGGGGTTGACCATGCAGCACTCGAAGGTCCAGGCTCCGCGAGTACGGTTGTCCAAACGAATGCAACAACGGAACACGCTGCGGGCGAATTCCGGCGACTTTTTCTCAACCAGGGAGGAGAAACTGAAATTGGAAACCATGCATGGGCAAAACTCAGGCGACATGCGTCGGAGCGATACCCCGCCCATTAAAAAATGACCTATGGGGGAATCTAGCGAAATCCCCCCCTCTTATACAAAATTCTCCTAGGCGAGACCCCCACCGTCATAGTCGGGCTGACACCCATGTAGGTAGGAGACGTTCAAATAACTAGCTGTTTAAATCACATAGATTTTTTTTTGTTAAAGGGAGCGTCAGGAGGTTTTCCATTTCGATTTTCAATTGGATACAGTCGCACATTATGCAAAAGTCTTTTGCCCTCATTTCCCATACATTTTCGTCCGATTTAAATGATGAACTTAGTAATTATAATGCATTGTAAACACAGGACAGGTAAGGAGCACTGATAATTTAAAGTCAGACATTTCGAAATTTTTGGGTACAAGGTTCACATGAGCTTTTTATCCCTTTTCTTTTTCGTTTTCGCCAGAGTTCCAAAGCCCATGACTGTCGGGATTGGTTGGACAAGTTAAAGGACTATCTGTTGTTACTTTGATGCAATTCCATGCCTGTGGAAACAAACCGTATTACTCCAAACGCCCAAAAATGGAAATTTTAAAAAAAATATAAGTTTGTTGCTTGCTTCGGCCCGTCCACTCGGACCACCCAGTCAAACTGTCCCCCAAACGACCAAGGTTCGATCCCGGTCGGGACACTATATTTTTACTAACTTAAAATTAGTTTAAATGTGTAATAGAAATATTATAAAAGGGCTTTCCGGGTATAAAAAAATCGACGTAAGCAAAAATAACGATTTAAAGAATTTTTAATTTGACAAGTTTACAAACCGGGCCCATACTTGGCCAACCTCCGCGAGCCGCGGCGCTGGGCGTGTCGCAATTTTTGAAAAAATTCTAATTGAGGGGGTTGTCGCAAAATAAACGTTTCGGCCCGGCCCTTCTTTTGAGAACTATGGGGGTGCAAGCCCCCCATGTGAGAAATTCGGCTCGGCGCGGCCCCCTCAACCAAAAGTCACGGTCGATGTTTTTCTATAGATATACGTACTTTGAAATCTTCCAAAGACGGCCTTATTACAGCAAACACGGAATACTCAGGCAAGGGCGCAGATGTAAAGAAAAAACCGCTTTTTCGTCGGAAGCTTGTTAAATTGCGACAGCTAACAACCGCTAATCCAACTTCCAGAGCGTCTCCAACGAAACTCCCCACTCACTCTGTGATGTGCAGTACGAGGCCTCCCACTTCCGGCTCCTCTTCCACATTCCTCCTTCCCACATTTCTCTTGTCCAACTCGTTGTACAGTCGCAGGAATGACAGCCGATCGTCCACATTCGCAATGGCGAAGGCCAGCTGTTTCTCCGCCGTCGTTGCCACCGATCGTCTCTGAAAAACGTTACATTTTCGTTGTTTTAGCATGGAAATCACCTTCAGTTGATAGGAAATGGTCTCGTCCTCCTCTGCCGGCCCGTATGTCAAATTCTCCATGTCTATCAGGCGTTGGAACGGCTCAGAAGCCTGTGGAATGTCCTAAAAATGAACTTATTTACAAAAAATGTGAACACCAACGCTGAGTTCCAGCAGCTGGCACTTGTCCTCCACAGTGCTTACGAGGAAGAAGCCAAGCTGCATGCTCAGAGAACTGGTGGGGGCGAATGTGACTACCTTAATTGGGGGTAATTGGTTGGGGTAATTAACAAACCAGATAGTACTGCTCCTCTTTGACGAATTGGAGGCAGATTCGGTCTTTCGGCAATGAGTCGATCTGAGAGAAGAAAAAGATAAATGGAAAAATGAAACCAGAAAAATCAAAATGACAAATACATGGGAAAGTCCGTAATTTGGCGTGCCTTTTGGGGTCTCAAATGAGGTAGCCCCAAGCATGGCAACGGGCAGGCCCGACTCAACCGGAAATGTATGCCTTTTTTCAATGCAAAAATCAAAGAAAACAAAAAAAATTTCGGGCCGGCCCGGGTTCCAAATTTTCTCGGCCCGGCCGCATTTTTGCCATGCTTGGGTAGCCCCTCTTAACTTTGGGTCCTCGAGGCTGATTTTACCCAAAATAGTGCATAACCCCATTTAACTTTTGCATTTTGTGGACCCCAAGCCCCCCTAAACTTGGGGCAAATGAGTATACCCTCCCGATGCGTAAAATGGGGTTTTCCCCTTAAATTTGGGGCCTTAATGTGACCTTCCTTAACTTTGGTGCCTTAAAATTGAATAATTCCTTTAAATTTTGGACCTAAAACAGGTTATCGAAATCCAAAATTTGAGGCTTAATTTAAGAACGTTAAAATACGGCCGCCCATAATTTTGGTTGGCTTAAAATGGGTAATTCACATAAATTGGGTTCCAAAAAACGGGGTGATATCCTATAAATTGGAGCCATAAAATACGGATCCCCCACTTAACGTTGGGGCCATAAGATTGGGTAAGGCCCTCAACTTTAGGGGTTTAACGTAGGAAACCCACTTATTGCAAAAACGTTCAAAAAACCAACCTTTTTGAAGTAGGGGGCCATCTGAGCTTCGCTGATGATGCGTACTTGCAGAGCTGCCACCGATCGCTTATACCTGTCGAGCATCAACAGAACCCTGGATACGGTAAAAGTTAGACCTTTAAATGCTAAAATCCCTACTTCAATCGATCCAATTGGGCCTTTAAGCCTTCCACCGCCTGGCAGTCGTACAGCGTCTTTTCCAGATCACGGAGCTCCGTTTTGCATGTTTGCTCTGAAAAAAAAACATAATAAAAATAGCTTCGTGAACCAAAATGTACTTAAAAACAGTCATGGGCCAAAAGTTTGTCCTTTATCATGAACGCAACCCGCATTTGTAATAAATGTGGTACTTCTTGGGTGGTCAACCGTACTTTGCACCAACCAGCCGGGTGTCATTAGGGAATGAAATGACGTCATTATTACCCTTAACGCACCCTCCCTTCGTAATAAAAGTTCGAAAAAGCAAGGTATAGCCCATGGCTGCTTAAAAACCAAAATGTACAACAAAATGAAGAAAAACGAGAAGTTACATACCCAGAACGGCGAGGGAGCAGATGACTCGGCCGGTGAACATGTTGACGCAGACGGTGAGGCACTCTTGGGGATTTGTGATGCTGTCTCTGAGCAGAGGGAGGGTGAGGTAGGGGACCGCTTGGCCTGAAAGAGGGGAAATTAGAGAGAGAGAGAGAGAGAGAGAGATATGCCACGGGGCCATTTCAAAAATTTTGGTCGCCCGTTCGGATCGTTTTCCCTGGACCACCCAGTCAGATTGCCACCCACACGACCAGGGTTCGATCCCGGTCGGTGACATTCTTTTTTTTGTAAAACCAATATTGACTTATATGTTAGTAACAAACATTATTAGGTAATTTAAAGCAGTTAAAAAATTATTGCAAAGATTTATACAAAATTGTAAATTATATTTTTCATACCCGGGCCGTGCAAAAAAAAAAATCCCTCGGCCCGGCCCGTCATTTGAGAACCCCCGGTCATAGTTTGTAATTTCAAACTTTCATGTCAAGAGGGGGTGCCGACGAACTAAAACATCGATAGATATCCCAAAATCTATCGATTTTGCATGAAAATCTACCGTTATTGCTGTATCAAACTACGAAAGTAGAATAAAACTACATACTTATGGCCCACCCCACGGGGTTATCAAATGACGGGCCGGGCCGAGGAATTTTTTTGGGACGGCCCGGTCGGCCCGGGTATGAAAAATTTAATTTTAAATTTTGTATAAATCGGTACAATAGTTTAACTGGTATAACTGTTTTAAATAAAGTAATAATGTTTGTTACGAACATATACGTAAATATTAGTCGTACAAAAAAGAATGTCACCGACCGGGATCGAACCATGGTCGTGTTGGTGGCAATCTGACTGGGTGATCCAGGGTAAACGCTCGGCCCGGCCCGTAAGAAACCGGCCACCCCGAACAGAGACAGAGAGAGAGGTCAATGAGAGAGAGAGAGAGAGAGAGAGAGAGAGAGAGAGAGAGAGACCAACCAAGCAGCGCCACAGGAGTTTTCGGTTCTGCGGCTTCGATCCTCTTCCGAATCCTGAGCAATCTCTCCCTACTTCTGACGACAAAGGTCTCCGACAGCAGCCGATCGATCGATAATCGCCTAAAAAATCGATAAAATAGACCTTTAAAAGGCGCGACAAACCCCGATCGATCATCCAAATGTCCTAGATTCGAGGAAGAGGGCGAGTGCCGCACACGGAGGGGGCCATCTCCTTCCAGGGGACCGCTGATTGTCACGCGGTACTGGGGTACAAGTCTGGAAAATAGAAAATAAATTAAAGGGCTATAGAAAAAATAAATAAAAACGTTAAAAAATAAAAACCAACCTAATCTGGGAGCTGCCCTTTCTCTGGAGAACCCTCTGGACCCAGTATCCAATCACAAGGACGCGTTCCTTCGGATCGTACTTCTCCAGAATGATCTTCTGACTAAAAACCCCAAAGTACAACAAAAAAGGTGAATTCTCACTTGAGTCGTCCAGTGGCCAGTTGAGAAGATTGGCAGAAGAGAACGTCCAATTGGAGGGACTGGGCAAAGCTGTGCAGGAAGTTGTACACCTCGACCAAGGGCTGGAAAAGGATAAATTGGTTGCATTCAGTGAATCCGACTTTTTTTTAACGTCAAATTTTGAAAAGTTTTTTTGCTATTTGAGGGAGCTATAACCTTCCATAAAAATACGATATTCGTTGTGTTTAACACCCTTATCCTGGAAAAATCCCGACGATATACACGAGGTATGGTGCGCGTTGCAAAATTCTGTTTGCGAATTTCATACACACTGAATTTTGCTACGTTTACCATACCTCGTGTATATCCGGATTTCCCCAGGATTAGGGTGTTAAACACAACAAATATCCCATTTTTGGAAGGTTAGAGGCAACTTGTGTTTAATCCGGTTCCAACTTCCCTAAGAGTCCCAAAGTTAAGGGGTTTAACCAATTTGAAGGTCTTAAAGTGAAGGTCAATTGCCGGACCCTCCCGGGATACGAAGATCGCACGGATCTCCCGTGCGTCATGACTAGAACTTGTCTGATCGTAAAAAAAAATATGACGTGATATGTTGAAGGATACTCAGCCCATGTACGCAGTCAAATCGGAAGTAGTTTGGCGAGTATAACGACAGACAAGATTGAGGTGGAAGACCGCTAGCAAGCCTCAGTAGGGTAGAAATGCCACCAAATTATAAATTACGTAACGAAGTCTTTGCGTACGTCAACGATAATGGCATTTACAAAATAATAGTTCTCCTGATCAGTTATGGGCAATAGCTTGTACAAAGGGAGGGTGCGTCAACGCTCATATTGTCATTTTCGACCGTATTGACACCCGGCTGGCGCGAAATACGGCAACCACCAACGACGTACCCCATTGGGTACAAAAGGGGGTGCGTTCAGAACAAGCATGGCAACGGGCCAGCCCCGGCCGCTCCCAAATTTTTCACGGCCCGGCCCGGACCGACTCAACCGAAAATTTATGCCTTTTTTCAATGTAAAAATCGAAGAAAATAAAAAAAAAATTTCGGGCCGGCCCGGTTTTCCAATTTTCTCGGCCCGACCCCAAAATTTGCCATGCTTGGTTCAAAATGTAGCGCAAGTTTTTCGCCCACTTCTATTCCTGAGAATGAAGCCAAGTTGGCGATCCGTTTTATTACTGTCAATAGGGCTTAAAATATACCTCCTTGGTCTTGTCCTTGAGATCAATCGCATCCATTCTCGACTGCAGGACGTTGTGTACTGTGTTCAGCTGAAGCGGGTGCACCTGAAACCATTGAATCAGCTAGCTGTCACGAAAAAAAAGATTTTTTTTACAAATCTGTTATATAAACGAACCAGCTGAGTGCCGAAGCCGATTTCATAGTCCTCCACGAGCATTTTGATGTTGAGCAGAGTCCATTTCGTGTTGAAGGTCTCTCCCAACACGGTCAGCTGCACCTCGAACTCTCCCGGAACAACGAGGGTGACCTAAAAATTATTTGTAAATCCTGTAAATTTTCAACTTACGAATCCATTTTTGATGATAATTTCCTTGATTTTCGGCGACAGCCGGGGAGACACTCGGGATATTCTGTACTGCAATACCTGAAAACGAAAGAAGTGTTAATAAAATAGTGAAATGAACCTGGTTCAGGCGGAAGAGGATCATTGCCTGCTGTCTGGACGTAATTTTCTTCTTCTTTACAAATCTGTCTGTGATGCATAGAGGGAGACGAGAGTAGGTGCCCTGAAAATAAAAATTAGAACGAGTTACGGTATTTTGAGTTAGAAATTACGGTAGCATAGTAATTTCTTGACTATCGATGGAATAATAAAGCAGCCGATAAACTGGAATTTTGGAGATAATTTTGGATTTGCAGAATTCATCTTGTAACATAGACTCGCGTAGCAGGGCTGGCAAAAGCCCGGGCCGGCCCGCTCATTAAAAATCGGGCCCGACCATCAAATTTACCAGCCCTCATGGGCAGTTTCATTGCCTTTACAGGTTTGCCACACGGAATTTCTTGAAAGAATGTGGACGCATTACATTTCCAGGACTAGCCTGTGCAACCGGTTACAAATTTTATTTTAAAAATAAGGTTCTCGCCGTTTTCTAGTTGTGGGACCAATTATATTTTTATACCTTTAATTGAAACAAATTCTCGACACTAGTCACAACGAGCCGACAGCGGCAGTTTTCTTTAAAGGACTGTCTGAGGATATCTCGAATGGAACATTCTTAAAATTCTTGGAATCCTGCCATGACGACAAGGTCGCTCTAATCGTGCTCTGTGTCATAAGAGCAACGATCGCTCAAAAACCTTTCTTTTTTGTTTGAATTTCCAGCTTCGGCAAAATTGCTTCAGAAACTTCGTTTTATTACCTATCATTTAAAGCCAGGAAATAAAACCAAACAACCAGAAAGCCCAAATCACAAGAGTCGAAAAGTTTCAATTCCTTCCCGATGTTTATCAGGAGGCAGTCCTTTAACCTGCGCGGAGCATACATGAACAAGCCCGCGTGGGCACATAAAACGGCAAATCTCAAAGCCACAAATTTTCAGCAGTTTCGAAAATTGCCCACCAGAATATTATTTTATTAGTTACTTTTAGCTGGTTTAAAAGAAATATGAACGAAACAAAGCAGAAAACGCGAGTCGGTTAAAATTTTGTTCTTAGCCGGGCTTGAACCCTATGCTTGAACTCTCAACGTGAAAGCAACACGGGCATCCAACAGGAGTGCTGGTTAAACGCCGAGCAAGCAATGATATTTAAGGTCTGAAACCACTTCAAAAAAAAATAAATCTCTAACCTGCGTGAGAACGTCAACAGCTGAGGAGACCTGGAAGGCGGGAAGACGGGCGAAGACAAGTTCTTCGCGTGATAAATGCACCAGGCGGTCGGCTGTGTCTACAAAGTACTGCGACTGCTGCTCCAGGAAGAAACTGATAGCCTAAAACACAATTTAAGGTCTTAAAAGCCAAAATAGAAATAAATAAAACGAATTAAATGAAAACTCACTGAGCACTGCTCGAACTTCTTCGAGTTCTTGACCCATTTGACGAGAGCCAGCAGTTTCACAAACATGACCCTGGTGGAGTGGGCGAATTGCACCAGACTGATCTTCCTATCAGCATCTAGCTTCTTCGGCAACCTAAGGAAAAAAAATATACATTAAAATAAAAAAAATAAAAACTCACAATTCTGAGAGGACGGTGATTTCGTGGAAGACCTGCTGGACGGCAAAGTCCAGCAGATCGCTGAGTTTGATGGTGTTCGGGGCGCAGTTCTGCGGCACCACCGGCAACTGAGGTTTACCAAGTTCCTCTTCATCCATCTGCAAAAATTAATTGTAAAATTAACACTAAAAACAGGAAAAAAAACGAGTTTAAATAAGAAGTCCTTATTAAGGACAACGAAATAGCGCACGGGTAACACACATGGGAGCGGGGTTCTCAAATGACGGACCGGCCCGTGAATGAAAACAAAATTTAATATTTTGTATAAATCGGTACAATGATTTTTAAACTGCTTTAAATAACTTAATAGTGTTTGCTATTAACATATTAGTCATTATTCGTTGTACAAAAAAAAAGAATGTCAGTGACCGGGATCGAACCCTGCTCTTGGGGGTGGCAATCTGACTGGGTGTTCCAGGGTAAACGGGCCGGGCCGACAAAAATTTTCCGAATGGCCTGTGAGAAAACCGGGACGAATGACCAGAAAATTGGCAAATTAAAGGGAATAAGCACTATTTTCGAAAATTCAGATTGGTAAACCAAGAGTTAAAGGAAATACACCCCCATTTTTGGTCCAAAAGAATGAGCTGATTGTTTTAAAATGTTTTTTTTTTTTTGTAATACAAAATGTAAAAATGAACGATTTTTATGATAAGCTGTCTAAAAAATGTACAACCCACGGCGGGACAAGTGGTATAAGCCGCGGAAGTGAGCGTGGACCTGGCACTTGTCCAAGAAATCCGTACTGATTACGGTAATTCATTCAAAATACACTGAAAATTCACAAAACGAACTCACGACACCTAAGCGTACACCTTACCGCGGGTTTTTTGAATTTCAGTGTTTTTTCAAAGGGATTACCGTAACCAGTACGGATTTCTTGAACGAGTGCCAGGTCCGCCATCACTTCCGCGAGATCCCACCGTGAACCCCAATTTTAAAACCGAAAGCGAGTAAAGGACGGGCATTTGTCACAAAAAATCGTGCATCAAAAAAGAACCAAAGCCAATTTTTATTAAATAATTTGTAAATATTAAATAAATTCCTCTTCAATTATCTTTTTATTGGCGAACGTTTGAACGCCCGGGATGAGGGACGATAAGGTATGAAAAACTGGACAAAATAACATGGTGTTGCGGAAATTTGGAAAGAGACGTAGATAACATAAAATAAAATCCATAGGAAGCTAAGGAAAACGAGCAGTTCGAAATTCATCATTTCTGGACGAAAAAAGAGCCGATAACACACAAAAACTGAATTTCACGCTAAAAAGAAGCATAAACAACAAGGAAGACCAAAAAAGCTTAAGCTAAAAAGGATTGTTGTTTTTAAAAAATGAAGCATTACAAGTTGAAATCAAAAAAGCGCTTCAGGCGGTTATTTCTCACAAAACAATTATGGATTTCTACAACGGGAAAGTCAATTCTTATTAAATACGTTGCTATTGACAAATTTATTTTATTGATAAATCTATTTTATTGTAAAATTAAAAGAAAAATTTAAAAAGCCCATGAAAATCCCCAAAACCCAGCGGAAACGTTGAAATCCGAGAATTGCCGTTCGGAAAAACTTGGCAATGGTCCAAGACTTTGAAGGACTGACCGCGCCGCGTGCGGCTGCGTCGCGGTCGCGAGGGGTATAAAAAGCGCTCACCGGCGGCCGCGGCTCAGTCTCGCTGAAACCGCTGCCGCGTGCTGTAGACGGAGAGAGGTGCTCTCTGTCGCCGCCGTTTTGGCGTTTTTCCGAAAATCCAATAATCAATGAGACATGGCTATAATCGTGTTCATCGTTGATACGAGCGCCTCGATGGCCAACAAAAATTACCGCGGTTGTTCGGCGCTTGACATGTCGAAAAGTTTCATTACGGAGTTTGTAAAGGTGCGTTTGGGTGCCTTTTGGCCGCGAAGAAAGAGCCGTTTTGCAGATGCGCGGAAGAGACATCTCCGCCAAATCATTTGACCGATTTTATCTCGTTTCCACTGAGGAATACCCCGGCTGCGTGAAGGAATTAAAGGTGATTATACATTTTCGAATAATTCAAATTCAGATCGAGTAATTAAGTCAATTAACTCAAAGTGGTTTTTATTCATTTAATTGAATAACATCTACGACAGCAGCTGATTTAAACAAACACGGGGCACAGTCGAGGCGTCTTCTTGTCATTTTTCTTGTTTTTTTTTCTCTATTTTTTTCTTCGAAAACAAGAAATGAAGGGGAAGAGTGCGGGTTGCCAGACTATAAGACCCAAAATCAGCATGGTGACTTCACATTTGTCACATTTTTCGAACCGTTTTAACAGCATCTGGCTTTTTTTAGTTATAATTTCGAAACAAGGCGTATTCTTGAGTTTTTTTTTATCACCTCATGGGGATTAAGTCGTATTTAAGTGACCCCAATTTTCCAAATTACACCAGTAAAGTTAGAGAACCTGTGTGGAACGTGTCACCGAGATGGTGACATGTCAAGAATCATGGTTTATTAGTTCATTTTGTGTTTTTCTACCCCCATGTGGTTTACAAATCGGTAGTTTTTGTCATACAATTAGAGAAATACGTCAGAAAACTTTAATTTAATCAGAAAACAGCAAACCGTGGGCTGGTTGTTATACCAGATATTAAGGGTGGTAGATAAGGAAAATTCAATTTCCTATAGATTGGTGGGGGAGGGGCATTTTAACCCCCCAAAAGCTGCGTTGGTGGTAACTTTGAAACCGGTAAACTTTTGTTAGGAAATTAGAGAACTATGCGTTTAAAACTGAAAAAATAAGTCCCAGGAATGGGATTTCTGACTGTGAGCGCTATTATTTAGTAGTTTTATCTGTTTTTATGACGTTTCGCAGTTGTAAAGTTATTAAACCATGTGCTGCGCATGAGTTAAAAAGTCAAGCACTGTAGTTTGTAGTCAGTTAACCCGTAAATTGACAAAATATTGGAAAAGTAGAGAAGTAAGGCATCTGAGTTTGAAACTACTATCGATTCAAAGCAAAAAATTTAATTTCTGTTTGCAAAAGGCTGTGCTGCAGCTCTGTGTGGGGCCGTTCTTATCACTTGTGCCTGCTTTGCATACCAGCGCAGTGCACGAAAAGGCGCCTGTGTCACTGAGTTGTTCTGGGAAAACGTGGATTTGTCACTGACTCTGTGGCTGCTGAACAAGGTGCTAAACAACAGCTGAACTCAGGCGCATCGTGAAAAAATCTCGAAAAATCGATATCTTTGTCATTACAAAGCGTTTCTTGCAATTCTGCAAATGAAAATCGGAGTGGTTTGTGAAATGTGAGCTGAATCAAACTGTGAATGGTTGAAAAACACCTTGGAAATGTTCGACTGCCGTGGAAAATGCTGTTTCGTATGCATTTTTTTGCGCGTTTCAAGCTCTGGTTCCGTATTTTTGTGAGAAAATTTATATTTCCAAAGATCGTAAACTGTGTTAGTCCTTTAATGTCTGAAAGCTCCCGCTGTTTCAGTCCTTTAAATCCGCGTTGCACTCTTTTTACTAAACTTTTTCTTTGCAGAACATATGGCGCGAGGGTTCTCTTCACGAGCAGCTGAAGCAGTTGCGTACGAGAGGGCGGAGCCGCTTTTCCGAAGCCATCATGAACTCGTTCAAGTTCGTCAACCTCTACCGCTCCACCACAGGTACATTTCTCTATTTTAAAGGTCTAACTCCTGCAATTCATTGCTTTAGGAATAGACAACTATGGATACGGTAGATTCCCGTACTTTATAGAACCCGTCGTGTTCATTTCGATATGCGATGGGTCGGCCGTCGACGACATTCCCATCAACACCAAGGTTCCTTGTTTTTCTCCATTCTTTTATCGATTTTTGCGGTTTCAGTTGGAATTCCGTGGGAGGAACGAGTTGACAAAGGAGGCTTTCCGGTGGGACCACAGGTTGTACAGCGTGGTTGGTTTTCGTTACGGTAGCTTGTGGAGTTGGATGTTTAGGTTCTTCGTCTTTCCGCCGAATGCACTGCTTTCGTCCCTGGAAGTCGAGCGGAACAGGATAAAGATGTCATTCAAAGGATGTGTGTGGGGACAGGAGGTTTGTAAAATTTGGACTAATCATTCACGGGCTAGCCCGGCACGAAGTGGCTGCTTCAATGCGCCCGGTGTTTAGGAGTACCCACCCACCTAGTTCTCACCAGAAGGGCCGGGCTGAAACGGCCCAGACCGAGAAAAGTGTCGGCACAGTTTCTAAAATTGTCAAGTTAAAATTTCTTGTATTCGTTATTTTAGCTTACGTTAACATTTTAAAACATCGCAAACACTTTTATAGTTCTTTTATTACACCACTAAACTAATTCTAAGTTGGCAAAAAAGTGTCCCGACCGGGATCGAACCTTGGTGACGTGGGTGACAGATTGACTAGGTGGTCCGAGTATCGCGTTAGAACTATGCCCATTTGATAAGTCTGGGCCCGTGTTGCAATTCACGCATGCGTACAGACATTTGCAACAAATGCATAGAATTCACTCCCACCAGTAGTTTAAAAATTGACTATTTAGTACAGTTTCGTGTCGGGACCCATTGCGTTCCCTACGAGACCAGCACAAGAACGCCTCACAAGAATTTTTAGGTGAAACCCGTTTCTGAAAATTGGAAAAATAGCGAATAAAATGAATTCTTGGAGGGAATGAATTTTCTTGATGCTCAAAAATATTTATCGTGGGATATTTGCTTTAACAGTATGAATTTTAAGAGAGAAAATGCCTGCAAAAGTTCGATTTTATTAATGTTTTAGGGTAAAAAACAGAAATATGCGCAAATGGGACACGCGGAAAATTTCAATGGCTGATGCCTTTTTAAACTCATGGGTTTACTCATTACTGGACAGGGAGCGTTTGGGGGGCCCGCAAATTTTTGACGCAAAATACACTCCAGCGGTAGGTTGGCCAAGTATTTTTGCAGCCAGCGTAAGACCCCTTTTTACTTTTTGAACCATTTTCAACCAAAGCCGAATAAATTGGGTACCGCAAGCACTTCGCGTCAACGGTGGTTTCACTGTACGGCGGGCCGGCCCGGTGTTAAATAAACTTCTTATTTTGAATTTTCAGGTGACTCATTCTCCATCACCAACCATCGTCAGATGAGCCCGTGCGTCGAGACACTGCTCACGGCTATGCAGTTCATGGGCGTAAACGTCCGTTTCCAGTGTCCCACAGTCACCAGTGAGTCTCTCTCTCTCTCTCTCTCTCTCTCTCTCTCTCTCTCTCTCTCTCTAAATATCCCTCTTTAGGTCGTCTGAACGGAGAGGCCGATTCTCCTGAAGCTCGTCTGAGGAAACGTCTGGAAACGCGTCCTCTGACCAAGGTCATCGTGAGGATTGTCAGTGGAAAGCCGTCGATCGCGCACTGGCCCATTCCTGAAGCCTTTTGGCACAAGCGACTCGAGTGAGTTTTTTTGTTACATTTCGTTGTGGGACCCACTTATTCTCTGTATTTTACCATTATCTTTCAGTGGAAACGTGTTGCCACAAAGAAGCTGCCACCCTGTTATCGCCTTCGGCCTGGAGCCCGTTACTTCCATCATGCTGCAGGACTTTCCGTTCGACAAGTACGAACTACAACCCAGCCCCGTGGTCGACTACCTTCTGGAGAAGTTCAGAGATATGAAACCTGACCAAGGCCTTCATGTGAGTATTCCTAAATAGCCGTCGCCATAGGTGAGCGGGGCTTCCCCCAGAGCAAGCATGGCAACGGGCCGGCCCGCTCCAAAATTTTTCACGGCCCGGCCCGGCCCGACTCAACCGAAAATTTATGCCTTTTTTCAATGTAAAAATCAAAAAAAAAACGAAAAAAAATTTTTTGGGTCGGCCCGGGCCGGCCCGCTTCAAAATTTTTCTCGGCCGGCCCGGCCCGGGCGCCGGCCCCAAATTTTGCCATGCTTGTCCCAGAGTGAAGGGGTTTTTGGGAATTCGGCTGTGGGAAAGGGATTTTTAGCCCGAAAAGCCGGAAATTTTTCGGGTTGGTAGTGATTGGGCAATTTTTTTCGTGTTTTAGCCCGATAAAATCAGCCAACTAAAGAACTGTTTGCCGCGGTCCATCATGAATTTAATTAATTTGTCCATATTAATAATCCTGTATAAATCCGAATAGTGCGGCGGGTGGCAGCCATTTTCATTTCAAATATCCGGACAAACCCGCGGGTGGGGCCGTGGGAGTTCCGCGCCATTGTGTACGCTACTGACTGCAAGCAGGGCACATTTAATGGAGTACATGGAGTACATAGACTTTGGTTTCAAAATCTGTTTGTCTATGAATGTTTAATTGATCCAATTATTATAATCGTAAAGAGCTCTCTTGGAAACCTAGGTAATTCTTTGGGAACTGAAAAAAAATTCTTCGCTGAGATAAAGTTTTCCGAAAATTTTAACTGCATTTTTCTACCATTTAGGAATCTGTTTGCAACCAAATAAATACTCTATAATCTACCCATGTAGTGCTACAAACTGTTAATTTAGACCATTTTTGAAATCCCCTGGTTTACTATATTACAAACGGCGAGTTTTGCTTTGGCTAGGAATATAGTTGTTGCTAAAACTACTTTGCACATCAATTCTGCTAGATTTTCGCGTGGCACCTAGGATACTCCGGCTATCTACACAGCCAAATGGCTCTGTTGCAATTAGTACACAATACTTTTTAGGTTTTCGTGCACAATTCGGGGAAAACTGACGGCTACGGCAAACCCTTCGGATTTCTAAAGATGATGTCCACAGGAACTGGAGTCAACCTCTTTCTCATGCCCTACAATTATCCCGTTCTCATGATGTTAATGCAGGAGTTAAAGGTCTGTTTGGGTCCCGCACAGAAGTCTATTCCATTTTTAGGCCGAACCATCGGTGAGGGCGAGTCCGGATTGGAGACGCAGGCTAGATAACTACTTGGAGAGCGTGCCTCCCTATTACATCAACGTATGTTTGAAAATTGTTTTCTTGGGTACTGTAGCTCGAAATTTCTATGTTTTTTCACGCTTTATCGGCATTCTTGGCAAACAGCCAAAGGAAATTATGGATTTAATGCGTCCTGAAATGAAAACTCCAGAATCTGGAAGTTGACGGACGTGCTTTTGAATATTATCAGCCGAATGCTGGAACTATTGTATGAGAATCCATTGTATTCAGGAATTTTCTTTATTTCCCCCCCCCCCCAAATAATGGCCGACACTGCAATTCGGATACTGTATCCTTTAATTTACTTGTTGTTTCAGTTAGAAAATTGTAATTTCAGGCTTTGAGGAAGAATCTGCAAAAGTTCAAAGTGTCAGGAGGCATTCTGGATGATCAGCAGAGTCAGGGCAACACCTACCCTCCTCAAATCATGAAAATGCTCAACACACTTCGCCCGATCGCCAAAGAGGAATTCGACCGAATCGGCGCCATTCTGACGGCAAATGCGAACGCGCAGGCTTCGAGTGGAGGTCACATGCCTCAGCTGGTAAGTTTTGGTGAAATTGTGTATATTAAAGGACTTTTCAGACCTATTTGGAGCGAAGGATTCACATTTCTCTGACGAAGCATTGGAGGAACGACCAGGAGTTGCCGCAGCCGGCTGTCAGGAGGGATCGTAGGGATAGGAGGGATCCGAGGTCAAATGGAGTGGAAGAGGAGCCTTTCAAGGATCCGGAAGACATGATTGAGATGACGGCTGCGGAGAAGGCTACCACCGTTCAGGTGAGAAAAAGTTGCATTAACAGAACTATTGTTGTGGTCGAACCCATAGTTCTCAAATGACGGGCCGGCCCGCGGGCCAAAACTGGCCGTGCCGGGCCGAGAAAAGTGTCGGCCCGTTTCGGCCGTGTGGGTGACAGTTTGACTGGGTGGTCCGAGTGGACAGGCCGAAGCGGCCCGGCCCGTGAGAACTATGGTCGAACCCTGGTTGGCTGAGACAGTGTCGTTTTCCAGGGGTACGCGGATCGGCCCATGAAAACAGGTTTTTCGGGTCTGTCTTTGTTCAAACTCAACTTTTGTTGGTTCTGAAAAAAGTATATGAACGATAAACTAATTCCGCGTTATTTGTTGTTTTAAAACTTTAAAATACTCAAAAGTCAGGAGAACTCACGGCCCTTCGGGGGCATACCAGCTCCGCGAGTCGCGGCGTTGTCGCAAGTTGACCTTTGCCCGATTTTTGTAAAGGGGAGGGGGGCTCGCCACAAATTTTGCAAGTTTTTCTAACAAAGGGGGCTGTCGTAAAATATACCCCTGCAGTACCTTGACCAGGTGTGTTCGGGGGCGGTGGCAACAATGATTTGAATATTTTAATGTTTTAAAACCATACTTTGGCAACCCACCGCGGAAGTCGATTTTGCGACAGCCCTTTCCATTACAAAAAGTTTCAAAAATTTGCGGCGGACCCCCTTCTTTAACAAAAACTGCCGAAAAATTAAAATTGCGACGCCAATACCGCCGCTTTTGGCGGAGTTTCACAATGTTCCTAATTGATTGAATTTGGGGGGGGGGGCTTAACTGAACAATATATCTTTGGGGTTCATTGGAAGTTGTTTTGTATCCAAGCAATTGAATATATGGGGGCTTAAACAGCCTACT
Organism: Oscheius myriophilus; assembly: GCA_964057215.1. Classification (NCBI taxonomy): domain Eukaryota; kingdom Metazoa; phylum Nematoda; class Chromadorea; order Rhabditida; family Rhabditidae; genus Oscheius; species Oscheius myriophilus. The sequence goes on from OZ059906.1 coordinate 20,259,240, forward strand.
CGGAACCTTTTCAGCTAAACCCCCGCAAACATATTTAAAAAAACCGATTTGAATTTTCAGCTGGAGGGTCGCCATCATCTCTTTGGTTGGGGGGGGGGTGTTAGCCACTTGCTTCCATTTTCTTATACAATTGTATTTTTTAGGTTCATTTCGCGGAGAGTCGTCTGAAACCTGCGAACATATCGACCTACCGTAACCCTCTGGTGCTTACCAAGGAGCAGATTGCAGATAATGTGCCGCGGTAAGTCTTAAAGTAATCAGTAGCTTTCCATTTTTTTTTCTTGTTTTCTCATTTCCCTTGTTTCAGAATGCTGAAAAATATCCAAATGCTCTTGCGCCAGAGCAACATTCCCCTGTTGGAAGGAGGCCGCGCCGGAGTCAACATCAATCTCCACCAAGCCGGTAGGAATTTCCTCGTGGTTTTAAAGGTCTAATTTGTATTTTCAGAGGAACTGCACACTTTGCCGATCAGTCAGATGGGTAATTACGAGGAGTACATCAAGGCGCAACATGAAGTTGGGTGGACGCCTTTGAGAGATGTGGAGACGAAACCCGTTAGGGCTCACGTGTTTGGAAATCCCTTCAAGACCGACAAGAAACTGGCCATCGATGAGGTTGGTTTTTGGGCCTTTTTGTTCAAATAATGCGCCTTCGCATGGGCGCTCCGTCAATAGCTGGGGATTTGCTTTCGGCTGGTAATAAAACATGGGAGGGGGTCTTACGAATCGAGCCCTAAACGCTCCCTGTCCGGTCATGTGTAAGTAGGATACTCGGCCAACGTTATCAGCAAAATCAATTTAAATTGATTTTGTACTTGCTTTATTTTCATTAAAAAAATCTTTGCGGTTGAGGGTCGCGCATACATGAACAAGCTACCGGTGTTGACTCGCGTCACACATCTTATTTGTGTGGTGGGGGTCGCGCAAAAGGAACCCCACCGGTGGATTGTTCATATATGGTTTGGTTAGTGCCTTTGGTTGGAAATAGTAACAAAAATTAAAGGATAGCTTACAGTGCGTCTGAGGCGCCATTTGGGGGGGGGCTTACGCATCGAGACCCCACATCGGTCCCAGTCCAGCTATGTAGCTTAAATAGCCCATTCTCCTGCGCAGGAGCTTAGAGCATGGACATAATAGGGTATTTCGATTGTACACAAATCGGTGATTTTGGCGATTCCAATATTGCCCGTTTCAGGTGGGAGAGGGCCCGGTGGACAACTCGGCGAGTCGCGAAACAAGAAGAGATCGACGCGGAGGCGCCGCTGGAAGACCGCCGAAGAGGAAGCCCGGCCCGTTGTCCGTGGCGAGCATGAACAATTGGAGGTATTTTAAACCCAAGTTTTTACGGTATTGATCTGATTTTCAGGGAAAGGCGAAAGTCCTTGAGCACTTGTTCCTCCGTGGTGTCCGATCTCTCCTACACCTCGGATCTGGACGTGCCGGAGGATAAACCATCGACGAGTGAAAATGGACATCCGCCTGTTGCTGCAGAAGCACCCACCAATGGATTCACAGAGACGCTTACCAACGGAAACGGAGAAGTTAAGACCAAGGTTTGGATTAAAAGGAGTTTTTGGGTGAAAATTAGACCTTGAAGGTTATGGTGGAAGTGTGGGGACTGGAAGACGAGACGGAGGACGGAAACGACGAGGAGCCGCCGGCGAAGAAGGTTAAGTTGGATCCGCAGGAGGGCAAGCTGGCCCAAGACTTGAGCTACGACGACATGAGGCAGATGAAGCTGCGATTGGCAGAGATCGTCAGGAAACCGAATAACGGTCAGTTTTTAAATTTATAGACTTTTTGATTATAGCTGTCGCCAAATTGGAATCCGACCAACAACAGCCCCAATGCAGCATTCGTGTGATACGCAGGCGAAAATAGCTTGCAAAAAGCTAAGAGAAAAAGCGGCTTTTAGTCGCCGAATTCCGTTTGGCGACGGCTATACGGTACAAAGTATTAACCAATTTATACCGACAGAAAAATACGCAAGTTTTAAGATTAACTGAGGTTTTTGTTTTCTGCAGAAATGTTTGGAATTTTCTATGACCCGTTTCGTAATTTTGCGTCCGACTACCAAAGTAGATTTTTATTCGCCAAACATTCAATTATGTGCAGATTTTTGCAATAAACTCGCACAGAATTCACTCGACCCGATAAGTAGAAATTTGGTATTGTCCCCCAAGTTACATTTCTTTGCTGTGTTGCGTATTCTCTTTTGACTTACACGTCACAATTTTTCACTTTCCAGCGCGTTTCTACCCTTCGTTATATTTTTTAAAGTTTAATTTTAACAAACAGCTGTCTTTGCTCAAAGTATGTACGCAACACAGCGAAAAAATGGCACACGGCGACGGGGAATGGCGTGGATTATTCATCAAAGTACAATTTTCTTCAGCTTTTAATGGCAATAGGTTTTTGAAAGCTATGAAAATATCAAATGAAATGAATCGAAAAAGTTTTTTGTGACCTAATGAGAGGCCTATAGGCCTATATTGCGGGATTCATTTTGAGAATGAACAAAAATTAAAAGTCAGGCAATGTTGTGCATTTCCTGGGACCTGTTACGTAATTTTGCATTATAACTACGACCTGTTGTTAAAATTTTATTCTTAGAGTAGTTCTTGCAATATTGCAAAATTGGAGTTTTTGTCGTACAGTTGGTGCTAAAACTACTCCTTCTCAACTTAACCATAGGTGGACAGGGAGCATTTGGGGGGCTCGGTGCGTAAGTCCCCCAAATGGAGAGTCGTTCCAACGTAAGCCCCCCTTTCATTTTTGTTACTATTTTATGTTTTAAAATGTTCTTAGAGTAGTCCTTGCAATATAGGATACTCAGGTCGTTTACGCATCCAACTGGTTAGAAGTGGATTTGCCGTGAAGTATAGACTAAATATTTCTTGGTGAAATAGGTTTTTTACAATTTCAAAATGCTTTCAGGTGTGACGGTTCTTCGCGAGATTCTGAAGGTCTCGGCCGGTCTTTCCCTCCGCGACAACCTGGATCTGGTGGAGTTCAGTCTGCGCGACTCGCGTCGTTTCAAGCGCAAAGCTCTGAGCGACGACCTGGACAAGGAGGTCACGAGGTTACGAAAACTGGTAAAACTGACTAATAGCTCCCTCTAGGCTGAGCGGACGCCGTCTTTTTCTCTGTTAGTTTGCCCAGTTCCCATATTTTCTTCGATAGAGTTGAAGTGATCTCTTTTTCCGGTTTTGTTTCCCCCACATTCCCCTGTCATTTCCCAAGTGTCGCTCCCATTCACCGGTGTACTTGCAAACGGGTGACCGCTCACACTTTCAATTGTTTTGTCTGCCGAAGATCTCGTTGAGACCCATTAATAAACATCTGTTCAATTGCCTTTTTCCTCATTTTCGTTGTTTTAACAACTTTTTATACATTACAAAATGGAGGAAATTGAAAGATATCGATGGTTTAGCCATGATCTCGGCCAAGGCGTCGTTGCTCAGCCGGGGAGCCATCCAAGCGGTGCTCCCGCGCTGTTTCCACGACAGAAGTGGAGTGCCTCGAGTCGTCGACGACCGAGAGAAGGTGGGGAAGTACTGGAAATGGGTGTCGTTTGAAAATTGTCCGATTTTCTTCGGAAATTGAAATTGTTGGTTACCAATGACGATGAATTTCGTAGGTATGGGTGTGATCTGTGGCCCGGCGTCGAAAATTTAAATAAAAGATAAAAATTTAAGGAAGGTGTCGAGTATTTTTGAAATTCTTTTTTTAAATATAACTTTTCAAAGTCATTATTTTTAAGTTTTTTTTGTTCCAAACCATAGTTCTAATTGTGCGAAACATACTGCTTGAAGGAGGATTCGAACTACCCTATATAAATTCTGTATGTTTTAATGGCCGAGTGGCTAAGGTCGGACTGGTAATCCGAAGTTACCCCAGTTCGATCCCCTGCCGACAATTTTTTGTTGTTGTCATTTTTACATACCTCTGGAGACCCTGACAGTTGACGGACCCACTTTTGAGGCTCCAACTGGGGTAGCCCCCTCCTTAAATTTTGGCCTCCCCAGCTGAATTTTACGAAAATAGTGCCTAACCTCCCTTAACTTTGACATTTTGGCGCCTCTACCCCCCCGTAACCTCGGGTAAGATGATTATACTCTCCCGAGGTATGTATTTTTAGTTAGTTGTTTTTTTATATATAGACGCAATTCTTGTACATAGTTCGTGGAAAGCTTTTTTCAACTTTCAGAAATTTTGACCACGGGCCGGTCCGTGATTTTTTGGTGATAGGTTGGGCCGGCCCGTAGCCACCCTTGAGTTGGGCATAAATTTTTAGTTTGAGCATTCCCGTGTATTTATTAAAAGGAAAATAAAAATATTCATGTGGAAGGTATCGGTCACTGGATTTGACTGGGTTCCTGATTGGATTTCTTCTGGGCCGCACATTTGGGCAACCACTCTGATTTTGTATGCTGAAAATTTTTTATTTTCTAAATCATATTTCGGCTAAAAACGGACGTCTATTTTTTCATGCCCACCTTCCATTTACCAAAACTGGTCTCCCAATTCCATTTAGCTTGAAATATTTTTATAGCGATTAGCCACGTTGACTTGTGCATAGGACTTCAATCGGTTCAATGCTTGCGGGACCACCATTTATTTTGTATAGCTACTCTTTCCAGTCGTCCGCCCGTCCCACTGACGCCGGCTACGTGTTCCGCTACCACCGCAATGGAATCGACGCTCTCCCTCGCATTCCAGAGTACAGCTGCTTATCATTATTTTCCTAGAAACCACCGTTTTAGCTGCAAGACGCCGGTGGCTCGTCCGGCCTACAAGGTGCGTCAGCCGTGGCGCGAGTCGCAGGCCCGTTTCGGCCAGAACGACTACATCGACCTCCTCGGCGACGGAAGCCTCCATCCCGCACAGCTCCAGGTTTGTCAACATTTTTTTGTGTGTGTGTGTTTTTTTTACATTGGGTCCCGCCACGATAACCCATAATATCTGTTTCAGTACCACACACCCACGTGGCTTCGCGGTTTCCCCGGCCAGCACAGGGCGAATGAACTGGTGAAGCTCATCCACTACAGAAACCTCTACGCCGACAAACTGAAGGTGCATTTATTTATTTTTAAGTAGCGTAACGGGTTTCATTTTAGAACAACGCTCCCAGGAGATGGCACGAGCTGTGCAAGAGGATCAAGTACCTTCTGATGCAGCACAACTACAACAAACAGGACGAACTGGGCAGGGAGAGGGACCTCGGACTGTGGGATGAGAAACCCGACTACTTCTACAAGGACAAGAATAGGAGGTCTTTCAAGGACCTCGTCTAACTTCAGGATCTGTTTGTTGTTATCTCTAGTTTTGTTGGAAATGAATTCTTTTGACTTTCCTTCTCCAAACATTACACAATCGTACGGAACTAGCCGAAGCCAGAAGTCCCGTGGTTTATGGGCTCTGCGTTCCTGGTATTTACTGGAGTTTTATCAAGTTCCGGTGTTCAATAAGTAGTTTTATTCCACTACTAGCCTTTAAGTAAAAAAAGTTTTTTTCGGCGGGGGATCGAACTGAGGTCCGACCTATTAGCCACTCGGCCATGAAAACATACAAAATTTATATGGGTAGTTCGAATCCTCTTTCACATAGCATGTTTTGCACAATTAGAACTATCTTTTGCAACAAACAGAACTTATCCACAGGTGTCCCACCGAGACGCTCATCATCCCACTTTGGAGCCTCCTTCTCAGATGTGACGGGTATGGGTCCCTACCGTCGACAGGCATTCCATAGAGGTTAGGTATGAAAAGGAAAATACCTATGTGGGACTGGCGACCCCGCGAGCGGCCTAGCGAACCGCTGAAAACCTCTGCCTGGAGAAAATAACCCTCGACTTCCTTCTCTCCTCCACACATCTCCACCCCGGGGCACCTGTAGCGCAAAAACCTCAAATCCCCCCTCACCTGTCCTTCCCTATTTGTCCTGTTCTTTTGTCGTGTTGTTCTTTTGTTTTGTTTCTTGTTACACTTTCCGTTGGATAAAGTATATATATATATTATATTTAAAAATAATGACTTTGAAAAGAGTTACAATTAAAAATATATTATCAAAAAAAAAGTGGGCCCGGCCCGCTGATCAGCCACCCTTGGGCCCTGCATACAGTCTAGGTTCATTTTCAAGGTTTTGACCGTATTCATCGTATCATTTCAGGACAACCAGTATTCTATTCAATAAGAGAAAATTATGACTGCAATCCCTGAACCTTTAACCCGAACACGCTAGACTTGCCATAAAGCTTTCAGGGTGTTAAAAACGATATAATAAAGGACTGAACGTCCTCTAGAGACCAACAGTACATAGAGAGTTTAACTATGTTTATTCTTCACTAAGCCTTCATTCATGCAAATTCTTCGCCACCGAGCGGTCGGTTCTACCTTCGCTCCGCCGCCTAAATGACCAGAAACTCGTCAAGGAGGGACCGTTATCGATGCTACTCCCAGTTGCTGTGAGGGATCGACTACTGAAGCAACTGCTCAACGTCGAGCTACACAAGAAGAACTGGGATCCGCCGGTAGAGCAACAACAACCCGCATCCGTGATTCGGGAAGAAAATCGAATCGAAAGGATGGATCGAAACAAACCTTCAACATATCCGCCATCATTGAAACCGGTACCGTAATTCCTTTTAAAAAAAACACTAAAATTTAAAAATCCCGCCGGGAAAAGTCAAGGTGTATGACTCAGCATGTACAAATATGAGCGCGGTTTTGGAATTTTCAGTTGTTTTTAAAAGAAGACTGCGGATTTTATGTTAGGATAAACACTAACCGCCTATTCAATTGTTCCACAACTGCCCCCCCCCCCCACATTCACAGTGTTTGTCGTCCTACCGCGTCATTAAACAACAATTTAAATTTCGAAACACTTCAATTTCCACTGGTTTCTGTGCAAACAAAAAGTAACAACGTATCAACAATGAGTATCGGCGACAACAAAATGAAGGCGAGCGACGGCTTACAGACAGAAATCCGCGCTGGCGAGGTATTTCTCACTCCTGGCTGTATCGAAAAACTTCTTGTACACTTCGGTGATATCGGCCATGGCCACCTGAAAGTGGGATAAAATACGAGCAGTTGGGTAAAACCAACAGTTTCCTGCTGCTTGCGGATTCTCATGACGTTGGAGAGGGAGATCAACTGCATCGCGTAGCGCATACTCGTGGTGGTGGCGATCTTCGTCAACAGAGCCAGGGCGTTAGCCTCAATCCTGTAAAAAATTTTATTGCTTCAAAATAATTAAAAACACACCTGACGCCTTCCTCATCGGCTCGCAGACTCAAAATTCTTTCCATTTCCTGGGTAGTGTAGGCAGAAGTGCGGACGATCAGACAACGGTCGAGCATATCAAAGGGGATTCCGTGGGGAGCGACAACGTCCGTTCCACGAACAGCACAGCTCGTTCTAACAAAATTAGATTTAAAGAAATAAAAAAAAGAACGAACCGGTTGGTGGCCATGATGAGAAGGGGGCACAAATCGGTCTCGATGGCACGGTTCAGGAAGGAGAAACACTCCAGGTCCAGGAGGTGAACCTCGTCGATGAAAAGAACACCGGGCACGACGCCAGCCTTTCCCTCCTCTCGCCACTCAACGACCTTAAGAAATACGTTCAATTCAAAGGTTACGGTATTTTGGACTACAATTACGGTTGTTTTGTACAAGTGGGTTGCTGCCTAAAAAAATCCAGGGTGATTTGAAAATGCTGTTGAACATCAGTTTTTCCAGATACTACCGAAACGCGTACTTTTTTATATTGTGCAAATAGTTGAACAGCTGACACAGTGAAGGTTTACAGATAATTGATTCTCACGAGTTTTTCAGTATGAGAACTCGATAATTCTGTTTCATTAAAGTAATACTAGATTTGAACGAAATTTGGCATTTTAAAAACCGGGTTTCGTAGCGAACACAACACGTCAAGGCTGGCCAAACATAGGGCTCAGCCCGACCATGCTAGGATCGAGCAAATGTAGTTTAGTTAAACCATACATGGGAGTCGTGGCGAGACCCCCGACTTTTAAACATGACATATGACAGATTTTGAAAACAGGCCCGTTCGGGACGGGCCCGACGCGTCCCGCCCTGAATACAGGAACTGCGTGATTCTAAGTTATTGGGTCCCTGAATCACGTGTGCTAGTTGCACAATTCTGTGAGCCAATGCAATAGTCTTCACTCGTTAAACACCGGCCACATTAAATGAATCCCACGTAAACAAAGTTTCAACTTGACTGTGAATCCAACTCAAATACGCACCCTCTTGTTAATCTGCTCGCGGACCTCTCCCTTGATCTCTCCCGTGTCGCCGGAGAACAAGGCGAGGAAACCCTGCGACCTCGAGTTAATAACGTCAATTTCGTGCAGCGAAACGGTGTGAACAGTCTCCCTAAAAGAACATTTTAATGATAAATGACAATAAACATGACTAACCTTCTCTTCTGAATTTCGCCTTCCGGGCAGTGGACGAACTTCGTCTGTGGACCCATCGCGTCGTAGTCGTGATTTCTGGTGAAGGCCCTGCCGAGGCGAGTCACTCGACCTTTAAAATTCGAAAATATAGAAACTATAGTTAAGTTACCCGAAGCCTTGTCAATCTGGATAACGTCTCCGGCACAAATCTTCTCCTTGATGCAAGAATCGACCATCTTGCTGCCCAGGTCGTAGATGGTCTCCATGTCCGTTGTCTTCATCGTCAATTTGCCGACCTAAAATGGACGAGAATGCAAACACAGATAGAAAAAAGTACCTTGGGACCAGCACCAGAAGCTGGTCTGTCGATTTCAACAGCAACAACCTCTCCCTCCAAAACCTAAAAACTGCGTTAAAAATACACAAATACCAATGTCTACCTCGGTTTCTTCCTTGATTTTAACTCCAATAGCTTTTCTGAAGGACTGCATGAGAACCTCGGTCTTACTGACTTCAACGGAAAAAATTTCGGAAGCAGTCATAGAGACGAAGGGTGTGTCAGCACCCAAGGCCTTTGAGATACCTAAAAATAGAAATTACTTTAATAAAATTGAAGCCAAACCCATGGCAAGGGCAGTCTTTCCAGATCCCGCATCACCAGCGATGAGGAGGGCGCGTCCGGCGATTTTTCCTTCCTAGAATAAAGAAATAAAACCAAATTCATACTAAAACTAACCTGGATCATCTTGACGATGACTCCTGCGGCTCTTCTAGCGGGCAGCTGTCCAACCATTCCATCTCCAACGGCGGAGGGGTCGAAATTAGCGGCGAGGCCCAATCCCCTGATGTGGGAGTGGACGCCAACACGTTCCACTTTGAGCACATCGTGCACTTCCACTCCGGAAATACTCGCCATCTGAAGCAGAGGTCATGAGAAATTGAAGATTCGGAAAACGAGGGTTTAAAGGAAACAAGGGTCCAATATGATCCAATTCGAGCACACAAAGACTACGACTACAAGAGCAACTCTTTTGAAAACCAGTGGAGAGGTAAAAATGTTAAGAAACAATTGAATAAGGAAAGTCCTATTTTCGAATTCTACTAGTACTCATCTAGATATTATTAACGCATTTTTGAACGTACTTCAAAATGACTTGGAAATAGCGATTTTTTAAATAAATTTAAGGTAGTACTAATCGATTAATTAAAAAAGTAAAACTAAAAATTTAAAAAAATGAAATTTTAAAAGCAATTGTTTTTAAAAGTACGCCTTCCCTACAGTACTTATAATCTTTCCAGGACCGAGCAGCCTATAGCAAATACACCGGTCGCGACGCGAGCGGTCGGTTTCCTAGCGACAGCCAATCAGCGCAGAGCACGGGTCCGACGCCGGGCGGTCGGTTGTTGTCGCTTTTCTCCCCGTGTTTCCCCGTCCTGCCACAGGAGGTTCACGTGATATTACGCGAGTACGATGAAAAATGTAGTGTAGACGGTGTAGAATCGTAATGTAAAAGTACCAGGGCCAGCTTTAGCCTCCCAAAGGCCGTATATGCGGGGATCGTTAAAATAGGGCGTCTGCCGCGCGCGGCTTCAGTGTGGCGCGTGTCTTGCCGTGTGCGCCCGTTTAGATTTTTGGGCTGTTCCCTTTATTTTCCTGCTTCTAAAACACGCTTTTTTGCACGAAAATGCTCTTCCCTAGGTTATCCTCGTCGCTGGCATCATTTCCATGTCTGTACGACATTTCCAGATTGGCTTTTGGATAGTTCGGCTATTTTCGTCCACTGGGGGCAGAGACGCAGACAGCGGTCGTGTCTGCTCCCTCCCCCTCTTGCCTCTATAAACGCCACTATTTCCACCCCAGGCCCGCTTGTCGATGCAGATCGATGGGGATTGTGTCTGCTTCTCTGATGTTCTCATTCACGGGTTGTGTGTGTGATGACTCAATGTCGCCCCGACCCATCGGGGAGGGGCGCCGCGCGGGCCAGGGAGGAAATAAGGCGTATACTAATTGTTTAATTGCGTGATTAATTAATTAAATAAATTATTTATTATACAAAAATAGTGTTGTCAATTCTTGAACAAAGGAGCCGCAGTGAACTTTTGATCGTCGCGTGTGATGACGTGGCAGTGATGAGCATGGCTTCCAAAATTAATAAACTTTTTGTAGTTCGATCAAGTCAGACTACAAATACGGTCTAACTTTGGTTTACCGTACTTAAGGCCTTAAGATGGGGTCCAACTTCGTTGTTGATTTATTGATCCTTGCCTGCGCGTTTACCACGTTGTTTTATGAACTATTTGATATTCATAATCTTTGGCCCGCTTCCAAAAATACTAATCTAATACAGTAACCATTTCGCCACACACGTGTTTTGATGATTTCGCAATATTTTCCAACATCACGTGGGTCTGACTCATTTGCATGTTACCCTAGCTAATTAGAATATTCTTTTCCGGTATATCTTCCAATAAAAGCCACATTTTCCGTTAAAAACCACATTTTCTGGCTTTTTTTGTTTACCCGCACTGTCTCATTTTTGCCACTTGTCCGTGACACAAAAGACTATCGCGTCCACCATAGGACGCCGCTTTTGGCGCCTTTTCTGCCATTTGAACGGCATGGACGCGCGCGATCCTTCCGCGCGCTTTCGGGGTGGTCCAGGTGTTCCTTCGTGTGTATATTTCTTGTATTTTTGTAAATTTACAAAATACTGGGGTTTTATAAAATCGCATTTTCAGGCTAGTTGGACAGGGATGTCCTCTGCAGATCCTCAAAAGAGCGATGGGGTCAGCACGTCTGAGAACGGCCTCACCATCGACGACGGGGCGGGAGAGGCTCCCGAGGAGACCGCTGCTGCGGAGAACCCCTGGGCTACGCCTAGACAGGTCAGAAACAGAACATTCTCAGTAATATAATGTGAAAATACATTAAAATAGTAGAAAGGTTGATACATTTCCATTTAAAATCTAAGGTTTTGCTCTCTGAATTCTTAAGACGTTGACATTTCCGTCAACATTTTTAAAGTTTTTTTAATTGATGAAACGAGTAACGAATTTACCCTTTTTCGGGACAGCTATGACATTCGGGCTCAATTTGGTCTCGGAACTATGCAATTCTGGAAAAACTGGGCAATATTCAAATTTAAATTCCCATATCGTCAAACTTTGTTCTACTGCCGCCATAAACAAGTTCTTATCATAAGTTCAAAGACTAGATTGCGGCCAAAATGATTCGTTTACCGTAACCTGCTTTCCCTTCCTGGAATCATGATATCAATGTGCGCTAATGATGAATTCAAGATTTCCGGGTAGCTGTTGTTCTCGTTATGGCGGCTTTTTTTTGTAAATATGACCTGAAACTATTGAAAATTGGATGTTTTGATTTTGTCCTTACCTAAGAAAGGAATATCCTTGTTTTCCAAGAGTTTTCCATTTGTTTAGGGGGTTAGGGACTAAATTTATATAAATCAGGTCTTAGTTACCACAAATAAGCGGGCTTTTGGGTATGTAAAGTACCCGAAGCTGTGCTTTCTCCAATCATATGTGCGTTTTCAGACTCCCGTCAATGGAGTAGTACAGCCGAGAGTGATTCCTCCCATAGGAAAGCCCACCAGACATACGAACCAGCTGGACTATCTCCTCAACACCGTGCTCAAAGACGCCATGAAGCACAAGCACGCCTGGCCCTTCAGCGCCCCCGTCGACACGCTTAAACTTCAGCTAAATGTTGGTTTTTCTCTGATTCCCGGATAAATTCTCCAATTTTAGGACTACCACAACGTCATCAAGAGACCGATGGACTTGAAATCCATCGAGAAGCGGTTGAAGAACTGTTACTACATGTCGGCCAAGGAGTGCATGGAGGTGGGTTCTTTGTCCGTCGCTCGGCTGCACCCTGTCCCTTGCCTCACACAGCTAAATTGACTTACCGGAACAAACTTCGAACCATGCGCTTCAAGAGGAGAGAACGAACCCGGTTGGCACACTAATTCGCACGGAAAATTCCACAAGCTGCCCTGCGGAAATAGCCGGTTTTCTTGGCGAGCAGCCATGGAATCTTGGATATCATAGATCCCGACACGAAAGTACCTGAATTTAGCTGTTACAGTTGTGCTTTTAAATGTCCACAGCCAAATTCCGAGTCTTTCGTGCCGGGACCCACTATCCAGGATACCTTGGTTTCCTGCCAATGATATCGGCTACTGCCGCCCGGCACACATCGTGATCCGTGTTGTCTCAACCATTTCAGCCCGGTTTCGTTCCCTCCTCTGTCCTCGTCAAAACTCCTTTGTTGTCTCATTTTTTTGTCATCTGAATTGTATCTCGGGTGAAAGTGGGTGTCCCCTGCGACGGGTGTTTTACGCGCGGAAACTGCTCGAGTTCGCGGGGTGTAACCACTTGTAATCACAGGAAAAGTCATATTTCGGCATGGATTTGTGGAAGTTTCGAATTCTGTTCCGGTGGATATTTTCGGTTGTTTTTGTCGTTTCACGAGAGAGTTTCAAGTGGTTACATGCCTGTGCTTTGTAGGACGTAATGACCATGTTCAACAACTGCTACACTTTCAACCCTCCGAGTTACGGTGTGGTTACCATGGCGCGCGAACTCGAGCAGTTCATTCTTTCCCGAGTGGGCGGAATGCCTTCTGAAGTGGGTTTTTTTCATCTCATTATTTCAGGACTTTAACGTCATTTTCCACAACTGCTACATCTTCAACCAGTCAGAGGACGATGTGACCCTTATGTGCCGAAATGTAGAGAACCTTTACAAAGATCTGGTTCGCACCATGCCGTCGGAGGTACTTCAGTTTACGGACAGGGCTTTTTCTCTTTTCAACTTTTGTTTTCCCTTGTTACCTTTATCTTTTAAGGAAGTTGAAATCCCGCGTCCTACGACGAAGCGAGGCCCGAAAGGAGCCACGAAGAAGGGACCGGCCCCAGGAAAGAAGGCGTCGTCTGTAGTGCGAGGTGGGAGCGAGGAGACCGATCGAATTCTAGAACATTTTCATAACGCCACTGTTAGAGGTCCGCATATTTTGGGGCCAGAAAAACTAGAAATTGTTTTAAACAAGCTAATCTTGTATATTTTCAGCGTCTCGCGAGTCCTCGGTGTCTGTGCAGAAAGGAGTCGCCGACAGTTCTTCCCTTGCCGATACGGAAGTGTCTGTGCCCGAGGAATCGAAGCCTTCTACTTCCGACGTCGTTACCACTGTAAATACCGTTTTGGACTAATTAATGTGTTCAAATGTAGGCTCCTGCGCCTGTCCAGCTGGCCAAGACGCAGAAGGGTGTCAAACGAAAGGCGGACACCACCACCGGCTTGGAAGAAGATCACAGCGCCAAGGTAGACTTTTTTCATTTGTTATAACTGTAAAATGGGTTTCAGGTGGTCGTCAAGAGAGAATCGACAAGGCCGATCAAAAGACCGAACGCCTTCATCGATTGGACCCAGCAGCAGCCGAGGTTCAAGGGAAAACTGACGGAATCGCTCAAGTACTGCTCGAAGATCATCAACGAACTCCTCAGCAAGAAGCACAAGGTGAGGATTGCGATTTTGGTTACTGTAAATCCTACTGCATGGCGATCTTGGAAGCAGCCCGGTAGAATCCTGAATATTTTGAGTTTCGAAGCGAAAGTTCTAAAATTCGGCTGTGTTTCTAACGTAACCAGTTAATTCTCGGACTGTCGTATCGAGACCCTTTATAACCTGGATTGTGCCGCTGACTTTTTGCCAAGGGCGTTCCGCAGAACAACCTTATCGAAGTTTAGTCCCGTTGTGGGACCAAACGTCTCTTTTGTTAGAACGTATTTTACCCCTTAATAGAAGAAATACGCATTTAAGGGCTACGCTTGGCCGTTCTACGAGCCCGTCGATGTGGAAGGCCTCGGCCTTCACGACTACTACGACATCATACAGAACCCGATGGATCTAGGCACCGTTAAGAAGAAGCTCGACAACCGGCAGTATCTCAACGCACAGGAGTTTGCGGAGGACATCAGATTGGTGCGTTTTGTTGCGGGGCCATCTCATAATATATTCGTTTTCAGATCTGCCATAACTGCTCCTTGTACAACCCTCCTCATGATCCCATATACAAGCACGGAAGGGACCTCTTGGCAGCGTTCGAAGACAAGGTAGGTTCTTTCTTCTTCTGATTTATATTATGTGTTTACAGTTCTCTCACGTGCCGATCGACGCGGAGGAGGAGGAAATGCCCCTGAGCGTGGCCACGGATCCCACTGTTGATGACGCCGATAGGGTGGAACTCTTCATCACGGAGGTTTGCTTTATATATGAAATTGTAATATAGTTTATTTTTCAGCTGCAATTGTTGCAGTCGTCGTTGAACGACAAGCTGGCCAAGGTTGGAGCCTTCAGCAAGGAGTTGCTGGATTGGAAGATCAAGAGGCTGCAGTCGAAGAGCGCCGATCCGCTGCCGCCCCATGTGTTCACCGGAGTCCAGGCCCTGCTCAAGGAAATCGGAGCGCCTTCCGTGTTGCCCAGCCCTCTTCCCAAGGGTCGTTCTGCCATCAAGGTGAAGGAGGAGTCGCCCATGTCGAATGGCCCCTTGTCGCCGCCACCGAAGAGGGAGATCAAACCGCCGAAGGCCCTTCTTCCTACACCGCCCGATGTAAAGCCCTACTCTGGCCGTGGTCGCAAGCCTGGCTCCAAGAACAAGCCCAAGGTTCCAAAGGTTCGTTATCCCTTTTGTTCGTCAATGATTTTCCGGTTTCAGAGCGAGAATCCTGTGCGCAGACCGTGGAGGGAAACCTTCGAGTTCGACTCGGGAGATGAGAACTCGAACGTGCCGATGAGCTACGACGAGAAGCGCCAGCTGAGCCTCGACATCAACAAACTCCCCGGAGACCAGCTCCACCTGGTTGTCAGTATCATCGAGAGCCGGGAACTTCTTCATGTGAGTTTATTTTCAAAATTAACTTCTAATTTGAGCTCGGTTTAGGACTTCAACCCCGAAGAGATCGAGATCGACTTCGAGACGTTGAACCCGAAGACGCTGAGGGAGCTGGAAGCCTTCGTGACGACCTACCTGCGCAAGAGGGGGCGCAAGCCAAACGGTAGGTTTTCCCACTTTTTTTCATTGTTCGCTCTACGTGGTTGCTTCTGCATTCGTCCGGCCTCTGCACGTAGTAGGCCTTATTGTTTGTCTTCTGATTTCACGAGGGAGAGAATGGTCTCCCGATGATGACACTCGAGAGTTGAGCTGTTTCAGCTCCCAAGACCGCCTCGGAGATTTCGTCGCGAAAGCGTGATCTTGAAGAGCAAATAAAGAAACTCGGAGGCAATGTTCCTGGTGACTCTGCAAAGAATGGTACTGCTGCCTCTTGCACTTGTCAAGTGTCTGTGTCCTGGTCTATTCCTGTTTGTGAGGGGTACCCTCTGTCCCGTTTTGTGTCACCTTCCTTTGTAGCCTTAAACTAGTTCTTATTTTCAATTTCAGCTGCTCCTGATGCAGCCCGGCCTTCCGGTTCCATCCCTCCTCGCCAGAACGCAGCCGCCGCTGCTGCCTCGTCTTCCGGTTCCTCTAGTGACGACGACAGCTCCTCGTCCGGTTCGGACAGCGACTCGTCGGACTCAGACTCAGGTTAGGCGGACCACCGGGGCACTCGATCTCTGTCCGGACGGCTCTCGGGGGAGGCAGGGGGAAGAGGTGTCCGACAGAGACTCTGGTGCCCCTCTGCCGCCCCCTGCCCTCCCTCTCCCCTCCCCTTTGTGTCTCCTAATTCCTCAAACATATCTGTATATATTGCACTCAATGCGAAGCTTATACAAAGCGTGTCAATCCCAGGAAAGCTGTTTGGGTTAATTAATATTTTTGCTCATTTCTCTCCCAGCAGCATTTCGCGCTCTTTCGGGTTGATCTACATCCATTGTTTCCCTGTGCTTGTTAATTTACTCCCATATTAGTCACATGAATCTCAACTCTATTGCCGCCAGTTTTACCGTCTAAAGCTTTGAGGAACCGTTTATTTGTGATAGCTTCACCGTAATTGTTGTATTAATTGTACCCGTTTATAATAATAATAAGAAGCGTCCTCTATCTGTTCACTGTGTGGGTGTGGCTGGGGCATCGGTGTCCTTAAGCCACAAAGTATCCGACGTCTCGACTGAAATGTGCCAGGCACGCCCACAGTCCCCCGGGCCCTCCTTGTGGTTCGTCAACATCGACTTATTTTCGTATTACCAGGTCCCCGCGAAGATGAAATGACTTCTGGCCGTGGTCGGGCCGGCCCGAACGCCAAGCTCAACGGAAAACCGGCTGGCGGCAGCAAGCCCGGAGCTGTCACGAACGGGGTGCCGGCCGCCGCTTCGGCCGAGCCCAGTCCACCGTCCATCTCTGCCGAAGCGCCCAACAAGCCTCTCCAGTCTCAGCAAGTTCCCGGTAGGTCTCTCTTTATATGCCTCTCTCTCTCTCCTCTCTCTCGCTCTGGAATGATCGTTCGTGATGTGAGTGTTGTTTTGTAGCCTCGTCTGTAGCGAGTACCGTTCATTCGTCCGTTGTGCATGAAGGAGCTAAGCCCCTCCTCCAGAACCCGAATCCTGTCAACGCCGCTGGAATAGGTATCCTTTTTTTTACAATGCATATTTAAATCTTTTGATTTTTTTTTCATTTAAACAAAACCTTTCTGTTTAGGAGGTTCCATACTGGACCAGTTGCTGCCGTCGGCGCAGGAGAAAAACCCGTTGGCCAACTCTGCCGTCAGCAATCAGTACGAACAGTTCCTCAATAAGAACAAGTCCAAGGAGGAGAAGGTGTTTAACGTTTTGTAACGTTAAGTAACTGTTTTTGTTTCAGATGAAGACGCAAAAGTTGGAAGAGGAGAGGCTGAGGAAACTGAGGGAGTCTGAGAAGAAGACGGTGGCGCCGGCGACCACTACCACCAGTTCTTCGTCCGCTGCGGCTCCCGGCTTCCCGAAGGAGGAGGACGAGGCGACGAAGATGCTGCGTCTCAGGGAACAGGTACTGTAACCGAGGGCTGTTCTGTGATCGGCTGCTAAAGAGTGCGCTAAACCGGCGGATTGGGACCAAGCATGGCAACGGGCCGGCCCGCTCCAAAATTTTTCACGGCCCGGGCCGGCACCAAATTTTGCCATGCTTGGTTGGGACGCGTACGGAGCCCTCATAGAAAAACATCGACTGTGACTTTAGGTTGAGGGGACCCTTGATTGGATAGGGGTTTGGCGGTTCGACGCGTAAGCCCCCCTTAAATATTAGTTACCATTTTCGATCAAGTGCCAAATTGCGTAGTCCACTTATGAGGCGCCGAGCCTAATTTCCCACTTGGGGACTCGCGTCATACTTCGAATGTGCAATGGGGGGGCGTTTTATTGAGTAAACCTAATTTTTCGTTCATTTTCAAAAGAATATGATTCAAAAACACTTTCGTATCAGAACCCATTTAAAATGCACGTTTCTCTCCCAGCGTGCCAAAGTTTCGATGTTGTACTTCGAGCTTAGGGTGGGACGTAGAATTATCAGGCAATGTACGCAGCCAGATCAACTTTGCTAGGAGCAACCATGATAAAATTTGGGGCCGGCCAGGGCCATGAATATTTTGGGAACGTGCCAGCCCTCCAATTTTTCGTTTTTTTTTTTTTTTTTTTTTGCTTTTTACATTAAAACTGGGCATAAATTCTGGGCCGGGCCGTGAAAAATTTTGGAAGCGGACCGACCCGTTGTCATGGTTGACGAGGAGTATATATCGAAGAGAAAACTTCACCTTAACTTATCATTTTGTTCAGGAGCGTCTGCAACGCGAGCGTGACATGGACATAGACATGACGAGTCAGATGGAGATGATGGCCAACTTCGAGGCGAACTTCTAAGGCCGCCCGTCCACCTCTCCCCGTTTCCGTGCTCTTGTATAAATACTGGTTGATCTGAAGTGTCCAAGAGGTTTTTCTATGAAGCTTACCGTCCCCTCGAGGTCGTCTTCGGCCCGAATTCTCGCTTCCCCCGTCTCCTTTCTCTCCATCCACATCACCACAACCTCAATTCGTATTAAGAAATAAGGATTAATTAATTAATAGGATCTGTTAGAATTCCTCTAGCTATCTCTCGTCCCTGGGGCCGTGTGTTCCCCCACCGTTTCCAGTTGTTATTCTCTGGTTTCGTGTAAATGTGTCCGTTATTGTAATACAGATTTTATTATTGTAATCCACCAACGTGAGAAGTGAATTTTTGTGCAGAGATGCCTATTTCTTTCGCTTTGGGCGTCTAATTCGGCAGAGAGTACTTCTTGGCAATCGATCGACAATTCGTCACGGAGTATTCAGTCACCGTATGGAATGATCCTCTTGCCTTTTCTTCTTGTCGTCCTGGGGACAGCAGTCGCCAAGAAAACGGACTCTGCCCTATTGGAAAATGCGGCCCAAAGGGTGGGTGCGGATATTTTAAAGTTTATTTCAGTTTTAAAGGGTAAATTATTTTAAAAAGGGGAACATAATAAAAATATGAATTAATGGCTAATTTTGAGGCCGGACCAATATATTTTGATGGTTGAGACGGGCCGGCCCATTTGGAAATTTTGGTTGTGTTTACGCATTCGCGTCATCAACGGTAGGGATACCTCAGATTCAGTTCTTCGAACTGCAGCTCATTTACAGCGCTAAAACAAATTCATTGTGCTAAAGAAGTGGTTTTTATCATAGAAGCTTGGTCTATCTGTTGACAAAGCCAGTTTGGCAATGCGTTATGTCGATCTGACCCTTTCGCAATAAAAGCAAGATGAAGGGATTAAATTTAATGCCTAAACCTATTATATTTAAACTTTTAAACTTGTTTTTCATTACCAGATTTGGAGCTCTAATCTGTGTTTAAAAGTTACCAAAATTCTCTACGGAATATTAGCATACATCAATAGTGTATATGGGTATCCCCAGGTTAGGGGTAGATGTACCAAATTTCCAGTTGGTTGTTCGGTGCTAATTTCCCCGAGTTAAGGAGGTCGCCCAATTTTTAGCGCCCAAAGTTAAAGGTGGGTATGTCAACTGACGGCATTAATGTCCGGAAAATGCAGTTACTTACTGGGGGACGGGTTACGTACTGTTCAGCCCTGAGGGCACAAAGTTAAATAGGTGCTTCATATTAAACCTCAAAAGTTGAAGGTACGCCAAACGACGGGCCTTCCCGGTGTATGACGGACATAAATATCGAGCTGGGCCACCACAATAAGGGCCCGCTGGCTTGATCAACTGATGAACGATGGATCAATCGTAGAATGGGAAGACAAAGAAAGGCGGTCCGCCGTCGAACGAACCAGTCAGCTGTGTGAGCGGGCATTGATCACGCCCGATGGCGGCTGTGCACACGGGCCAAACAGTGGCGATTCCGAATAATCCGAGAGTAAAAACAACGGTTTATTTGTAGAGCAAAGTCACGCTACAAAAATGGGCCAGTTATAATAGGAACAGCCCATGAAGCTCCGCGGATTGTGGTTCATTTGATAACCTTTCTTAAGGAAATGGTTTGCTCAACGTGTCACGTCAGACTCTAAATGGTGCCAGGCTGTGTTCTGTTTGGGGATGCAACTATAGCTGTAGCCAAAATGGAATCATATGCTAATTGCGGAAATGTGCAAAGCATACTCTGTCGATGACTGATTAGACTGCGAACTTCAATGTCAACAGCAGATCACTAGCACATTCTCATTTTATTGGCATGATTCAAATTTGGCAAAAGCTATATGCACATTTTATGGCAAAGAGTTACTTATTCCCCGGCAAGCTGTACATTATTGTGTCGTGTGGACGAAGGGAATCGGCTGTAACACTAAATTCTTATAGCCTACATCGGGAGCATTTTGCGTTGTGGCAAATTTTGCGCATAACCGTTGGCTGGAGCGGTGTTCTGGAAAACCATTTCAATTGGAATGGCGCAATTTGCATACGGTTCATTTCCAATCTGAAAAGGCCCCTTTAAGTAAAATTCAAAGTATAGTTGCCGCCAAACGGGCATCATTCCAATGTGTGCCTTTATTCTCTGTTGATGTTCAATTAGATTACGATTTTATGTTAATATATAATCAACAGAGAATACTGGAACGAAATTGGCATGATGTCCTTTTGGCGATAGCTATACTTTCCTGCGTCTCGCGTAGCCGTGCGGTCGGTCTCTTCCCCGCTCTCCCAACCGGGCATGGATTGCCCGTTCTCAAGCCGGAGTGGAGCCCCTTGACGACGCAGTTTCAGCCGCACAGAAGTCGTCTACAGCCTCCCCACCATCTCAGGCACCTGAGAAGAAGCTGCTTCATTCACCAAGGAAATCTGTACCAGCAACTTGGCCATGAGGCACTTTCAGCTGAATCAAGGGAGAATGTGGATCAACCAAGTCAACGTCTTGTAACTATATTCGACAACAGTGGTGCATTCTGGCTGTTCAGTGAACGGCCCTAGAGAATAAACCGCACATTCGTTGTTAAGCTCCCCCATAAGCGGCGGTGGCGCCGTCGCAATTTTAAGTGTTCGGCAAATTTTGTTAAAGAAGTGGGTCCCCCTGCAAAATTTCGAAGTTTTTTGTAATAGAAGGGGCTCTCGCAAAATTGACCCCTGCTGTGGATTGCCCAAGTATAGAACCGCATACTTGGGTAACCCAACGCGGGGGCCAGTTTTGCGACAGCCCCTTCCATTACAAAAAAGTTTCAAAAATTTGCGGTGGACCCCCTTATTTAATAAAATTTGACGAACACAAGATTGCGACGGCCCCACCGCCGCTTAGGGCGGAGTTTGACAATGTATGATGAACCGTCTGTATGTATGTAAACTTCTATAAGTGCTATGTGTGTTGTATTATAGGTGCTATGTGGGTTGGGGGAGGGCACTCTACGTGGAATCGGCATAAGGTAACCTAGAGGGATCGCACGCTAATTTTAGCTCATTTACACCTGCCAATACCAATCGAGCGGTTAAAATGCTATTACGTGTACGCATATTAGCAGTATCTAGGTTTAAAGTACCATTACGTGTATATAAATTAGCTGATCTAGTAGGAAGCGTAAACGTAACGCTAGCACGTCACCACTCACGGTCATTTCCCCCACACCATGCCCCCCCCCAACCCACATAGCACCAACTTCTACACTGGGTTAAGCCAGTTCCAGTGTTAGCAGTTGCCTTTGTTTCTGAGTGTGAGATTCTTTCTTTAATCAAGCTGTTTCTTCCAGATATAGGCGGTCGTGAGGTGCTTATGGTACCTACGAAATTCGGCGTTTGGTGGAAAATAGTAACAAACAATTAATCGGGGGCTTATGTTGCTTCCGAGGCGCCATTTGGGGAGCTCACGCATCGAGCCCCCAAACCCTCCCTGTCCAGCCATGCTTCCAGACAGCGGTGCGCCGCCTACAATCCTATTCTTTCAGTTCGAATCTCTTGAATATTTAAACTGTCTGGTGAATAACGCACGACTCACCACTGAACTAGTCAAATGAAATGGATGGTGTTAGAATGGAAGTGAAAGAGCTGGCTTCAGACAGAAGACTCTCTCCACTCTTATCTACCGGCCTATCACTGACATTGAGAACTGAGACAAAACAACAAATTGTACAATGAGGCGTGGAATTAAGGCTTCAGGAGGGAGTTCCTCTTGCGTTGCCAAGTTTGCACAGTCTATTTGGGTGACTGTTTATGCGGGCGCGAATCACGGCGTCCGCTAGAAGTCATTATAAATTCGGCGCATAGCCACAGTCCTTTGTCAGGGCGCGCCACGTCATTCCCACAAACAGTTCCCATGCGGCAGGCCTCCTGAAAATCATGGTTTTCTATGTGCCACCGGACGACGACGATTCTCTGGGAATCGTGGCTTCAGAAGTTGGATTTTTATCATTTATTGAGTTTAAAAGGGCAAACCATTATGAAACACTGTTTTATTGAAACGTTGCAAATCATCATTTTCAGAGGGCGGAGAGCCTGCACCACCTGGACTCGATCATCTTGCTCACCTACATCAGTGTCCTCGTCGTCATTGTGCTCACAGCATGGCTCTTCAAACACTACAGACTGAGATTCGTCCACGAGTCGGGGCTCACACTCCTCTATGGTTAGTTGCGTGCAGGTGTGGTTGTTGTCGAACGGATAATCCAGTGTTGAAGGATTTAGAACAGTTTGTCCCACCGCGATGTCCCACGACCACCATATCTCCGGAGGGTATATTCAGGTTTCCCCAGTTTAAGGGGGATAGGGAGTACAAAATATCGATTGTTAAGGGTGGTTATCCCATTCGGTTCAATGTTCCCAAGGGGTCAAACCATAGCTGGACATGGGGTGCATGCGGTACCTTCGTAATTGGGCATTTGGTTGAAAGTGGTAACAAAAAGCTAGAGGGGGGCTTACGTTGCCTTAAAAGTGCCATTTGGGGGGCTTACGCATCGGGGCCCCCCAAGCGCTTCCTGTCCAGCCATGGGTCAAGCCTTTATTAACAGATCGCAAAATTGACCCCCCGCGGTGGATTTGAATGAAATCCTATTAAGGATGGATCAGAGACATTTACTTGAACTCCTCGTCAATCCTACTTCGACCAAAATGCGATCATGCCCCTTTGTAGCTCACTATTTTGATGTAATATTGGATAATTCGAATGTCAACATCAGAATAATCTCATTCATTTCCAAAATCCGCCGAAGTAGGGTTGGCGGGCACTGTAACTAAACCAGAATATATTTCAGGTCTTCTAATTGGCTTCGTCATCCGCTACTTCAGCATCGGACAGTTCCACTCGCAGACATTTGACGTTGTGCTCAAGAATAAGGCGGTAGTGTCGGAACCCCCAGATTACTTGAGGTTAGTCCCCATTTTTCTATTTTAAACCGGTTTTTTTAGACTGGAAGTGAAGCCGGACGACGCGCCGAAGGTATCCTTCCATTACGAACTGATCGAAGGCTTTTACGCCGACAGCAAAAGACACAATGAACAGAAAATCGAACAGAAGGTACTTTTTTAGTCTTAAAAACTATTTTACAATATATTTCAGAGCTCATTTTCTCCGGAAATCTTCTTCAACATCCTCCTTCCTCCGATTATCTTCAGCGCTGGGTACAGTCTGAAAAAGAGACACTTCTTCAGAAACATCGGTTTGTTACAGTAATCGCCCGGCTTATGGTAGTTTCAGGCAGCATCCTTGCGTTTGTGTTCGTGGGAACAACGGCTTCATGTGTTATCACTGGGTAGGGTTTTTTTTTGTTTTAAAACTATTTCCATGTGATTCAGGTGCCTTATGTTCGTTTTCACTAAAATCTTCGGAATGGGCTTCAGTCTGCAGGAGTTGATGTTTTTCGGCGCTTTGATTTCCGCCACTGATCCAGGTTGGAGGTTTTTTGGTTATCTTCATTTTTTAAACGTGGTTGAATGCGCTACCCATCGCCTTTTGTAGGGGTACTTTGCAAACACGAGGATACTTTGTTTTTGGGCACCACTTCCTTTGGGGGACCCAAATTTTTGAGCCCCTTCGTACCGTGTCCATGCATGCTGTGGGGCCCATTTTGTGCAACCACAATATGGTAAATGTGACAGTTGGCGCGAGCCCCCAAGTTATAAAGAATGTTCGGCGCAACCCCCTCAACTTAATGTTAGAATCACAGCCAAAGTTTCTATCTCTGTATGTCTGTCTCTCTTATCTCTTTCTTTTGTCTCTTTCTTCTTTGATAATCTTTTCCCAAATTGGGTGGTCCGCGACACCCTATACACACCTCCCCCTTTTATACCCCCCTTAACGCCAACTATCGACTCATCCAAAATTTTGCGGCTAAAATTTTGGGTGCCCCCCTTTACTTTGGAAATTAAGCTTTGAATTTCACAAAAAAAACAACAGTAGCTAACAAGGATAAACAAAGGTGGGAATGAGGTGCTTGGGGTACATACGTAATTCGGGCTTGGAATGAAAATGGTTACAAAAATTATAGGGGGACTCACTTTACCGCCGAGGCACTCACATTTTCAGAATTTAGCCCCAATTTAGTATATGGCGACAATTATTAGAAAATTGAAGGTGTCTGTGGGTGGACTTGCGTCAACTCACCCGAACCCTAGCCATGAGTTCGAAAATAGAGATAACGTATGAATTTTTTTCATGGTTGCATAAGTTCCTCTGTTCCACTCAGCTACGATTCATCCAAACCTCGTGTGGGTCTGTCTTTTGACGTGCCGACACGTAAGTTATGGGGCGTAAAATGAGGCAGACCCACTTAACTTTTGGACTCAGGGTTGGTTTTTTTGAAAACCGAAAATATGCCATTTTTTCACAATTCCTTGACATCAAAATAAAATGACCTCCGCTATAAGTCGATTCTCCCCTTAACTCCTGCACTTTCGGGGCGCTTACCCCCTAAACCTGGGGTATCGTCCCCAAACATGGATTTGTCTCAATTCATCAACCGGGCGAAGTCAAATATGTGATCGGAGCCCCGCCCCCCCCCCCTCAACCAAAATGGGGCTTGATATTTTTATACGAATGTTCATTTGCGTTTACTGATTTTTCAGCCGTTTGTTTTCAGTAACCGTCCTCTCCATCTTCAATGAAATGAACGTCGAAGCCGATCTCTTTGCCATCGTGTTTGGAGAGAGTGCCCTCAACGACGCCGTGGCCATTGTCCTCTCCAAGTATCTCTCTCTCTCTCTCTCTCTCTCTCTCTCTCTCTTTCTCTCTCTCCCTCTTCTACCTCTCCATTTTTAGCATCATCGACGGGTTCACCGCCTCCTCGGACGTGCTCAGCTTCTTCGACTTCGGAATGCTACTCTGGCGCTTCTTCTACATTTTCTTCGGTTCCTTGGTCCTAGGCTCCGCCATCGGCTGTGCCAACGCCCTCCTCACCAAGATGACCAGAATATGTAAATTATCTTTTTTTTCTTCTATTTATTTTTTTACATTTTAGCCGACTATTCCCTTCTGGAAAGCTCCCTGTTCATTCTCCTTTCCTACATATCCTTCCTTCTCGCCGAGGTTCTCGGATTCACAGGTGAATTCCCAATTTTTCCGTTATATTTTCTATATTCTAGGTGTTGTTTCGGTATTATTCTGTGGAATTTCCCAAGCCCACTATACTTACAACAACCTCTCCGAGGAATCTCAACGCTCAACCAAGCATTTCTTCCAGGTTTTTGCTTTTTAGTGGGATGAATTAAACAAAAAAATAGGTTATTTCATTTGTTCTGGAGAGCTTTATCTTCTGCTACATTGGAGTGAGTGTCTTCGTGGCGAACAATCAGAAGTGGAACCTAGGTTTTCTATTTTTCGCCCTGGTTGGTTAGAAAAATACCAGAAATTGAGAGTAATTTTAGGTTTCCATTATGTGTGCGAGGGCGATGTTCGTGTATCCACTGTGCAGTGTGATAAATGTGCAAAGGAGACCGCCGATTCCTCACAAGTGGGTTCATCTCTCTCTCTCTCTCTCTCTCTCTCTCTCTCTCTCTCTCCGCCTCTTTAATTTTTTATGAGGGGCCAGGGATGGACCATTGTTTATAACGGGGTTCTCACGGGCCGGGCCAGCTGGAAAATTTTGGTCGGCCCGTTTACCCCGGACCACCAAGTCAGATTGCCACCCGCACGACCAGGGTTCGATTCCGGTCGGTGACATTCTTTTTTGTACGACTAATATTGCCTTTTATGTTAATAACAAACATTATTAAGGTATTTAAAGCTGTTTGAAAAAAAAAACTATTGTACCGATTTATACAAAATTAAACATTTTATTTTTCATACTCGTGCCCGCCCGCCATTTGAAAACCCCGGTTTGCACCTACAAACTTTTTAAAAGCGCGAGGGCGTCTAAAACATCGATGGATACCCAATATCGGTTCATTTCACATGAAAATCAATCACTATTACAGTATTATAGAAAAATTATACCAAGGGGGAGGTGCAATAGAATCGAACAAACTTATGGTGGGCTTAGACCACTCATGTGAGGGGCGTCCGTTGTTCAGGGCTGGCAAACGGCCGGCCCTTTGTTAAACGATAGGGCCGGCCCGAGCCGGCCCTCTCCTTAAAAATCGGGCCCGGCCCGAGCCCGGCCCGGGCCGGCCCTCAAATTTACCAGCCCTGCCGTTGTTTAACGGTACCTTTGCCTACTGTCCAAAATTCGTTCGATATCCCGAATATCGATCGATTTTTAAATGAAAAACAATGGATACCACGATTTTCGTCGGACTCGTGAAGTTACGGCTTATAATTTAATGCCTCATAGAATTGAAAGAAATGAGACCTTCATTTCCTACTTTCAATGACCGGGACCCGGTAGAGCCTCAACTGCTTCCTCATTTTCATTGGCTATTCTCTCTCTCCCTCTCTCTCTCTCTCTCTCTCCCTCTCTCTCTCTCTCTCTCTCTCTCTCTCTCTCTTTCTCTCTCCCTCTCTAACATCTGTTTTTTCAGTTACCAGCACATGATTGTCTTCTCTGGCCTCCGCGGCGCCGTTGCCTTCGCTCTGGCCGCGAGAAATACAGCCACTGAAAATAGACAGGTAGGATGTTTCCAATGTTTTTTAATGTTTGAATTATTAGGTAATCTGTTCGGCGACCGTCGCCATTGTCCTATTCACTGTGTTTATCAACGGTGGAATGACCGCCTGGATGATCGACTTCCTCGGAATCAAGTATGTTGTTGTTTTCAACGGGCACATCTTTGTTTCATGGTTCTATGCCAGGGGCGTTTCTCCGTGTCTCTTCTTTCAGCGTGATATCTGTTTCAAGCGCGCCCTGGTAGATCATGGGTCATCCCGGCGGGACCTTTTTTCGAAATAAATTCCAACACCGGAATATTTGGTGGAAACGTTGCCAGGGTATATCCGTGTTTCCACAGGTTTAAGGTTACCCAAATATTTAGGCTTAAACAGTTTGCCAAAATTTAAGCTGCAAGATCCAGAGATTACCCAATTTTAGCTCCAAGATTCAGGTTTCTCACATTTTAAGCCCCAAGATTTATGGGGTGACCCATTTTTAGCCCCAAGATTCCGGGGTTACCCAATTTCAGCCCTAAGGTTTAGGGGTTGCCCAGTTTCAGCCCCAAGATTCAGGGGTTACCCAATTTTAGACTTTAGATTCAGGGTTACCCAGTTTAGGCCCTAAGATGATAGGGGTTACCCAATATAAGCCCCAAGATTCGTGGGTTACCCAAATTTTAGACACCGTTTAAGGGTTACCCAATTTTTTTCTTGGCCCAGAGAGCTCTTAAAACTAACACAAAAAAACGAGTTAGTTAATATAATGGAACCACCAAATAAGAGATTTTTTTAGACACGGCTCAGCCGCCAATGTGCCGGCTCCTCGAAGATACACGGATGAGGAAGGACTACCAGGAAATGTAAGAGGACCTTTGTGGGACCGGGAAAATCCTAATTTTCAGACCGACGATCAGGGAGAAACACCCCTCACTCCGTCGGGCTCGAACCCTTGGGACAAGGCCTTCCTGCCCCGCAAGTGGTATAACTTCGACGCCAGTTTCATGAAACCTCTGCTCACCCACGCAACACCTTCGTTGGAACAGACTCTGCCGCCCTGTTGCTACCCTTTGGCGAGAGTTTTCACCTCCGATCAGCAGAGAGCGGTCAGTGATGCCAGGAGTTCCTCCGTGGACTCTGCCTGATCACCCATCCACCCAGTCGTTGTGTCGTGTCGTTGTCTGTGATGTGAGTTACCTTTGTTATCCGCAGGCTTAGTGTGAAGCAACTTGCTTCAGATGCTTATTTCCAACCTACCCTTTGTCAAATGCAGAGGGCAAAAACGAGTCGGCATGGTGTATCCAAATTAGATGGAACTTTTCCGTCGAGAAAGTGGATTTGTACCGCACAGGAGATTTTTTTGTTGTCCGGGGTTATTCAAGCCGGGGTTCTCAACGGGCCGGTCCGTGAAAACAGGTTTGTTCGGATCTAACTTTATTAAAAATCTTTTTTTTGTTCTGAAAAAGAATATGAAAGATAAACGAATTGCGCGCAGTTTGATGTTTTCAAACTTGAAAATACTTGAAAAATGTTGTCAAGAGAGCTCTCGGCCCGTACGGTACGGACTCTCCTGTTTGTTGGAAAAAGTTTTTGCTTGTTTGAAAAAAAATCAAACTACCCGCAATTGGTTTATCTTTCATATTCCTTTTTCAGAACCAAAACCAAAACGTTGGGTTTGAACAAAGTTAGATCCGAAAAACCTGTTTTCACGGGCCGGCCCGTTGAGATCTCCGCTCCAAGCACTTCACGTCCACATATGGTCAACATTTTGCTAGAAAATGTTCATTATTCGCCGAAAAATCGACTGCAGCTAAAACCAAACTCAAGCCTAAATTGTTCAGTTTTCGGACGAAGGTCGCGAAAACTGAACATAACTGTCTTAAAGTCAACGTTAAAACGGAAATGATCGATTTGTACTTATCTCGAGACTATTTTCACCATTTTTAACGTAAATTGCCGCAAACTTTAAATCACAAACTGCAGCTTGTTTGAAAAAAAGCTGCATAAGTTCCATTTTTTGCCGATCTTTTAGTTCCACCGCAATTTAAGTTTCTGCAATATGTTTCGCAATTGAAAATTTTTTTGTGGCCATACCCTGGGAGACCCTGACAGTTGACCGACCCATCCGTAACATTTGGGGCTATAAATGGGGTAACCCCCCTTAACTTTTGGCCTCCTGAGCTGAATTTTACAAAAATAGTGCCTAACCCCCTTAACTTCTGCGTTTTGGGGAGCTCTACCCCCCGTAACCTGGGGTAATTCACTGTGCATTTTGGTAAAACCTACCGTTGAAGAGGTCTAAAACAGAAGTAATCACCTCTATTTCCAGATTGTACAGGTGGAATCCTGCTCATCTGGTAGTTTCGTCTCGCTGGCCACTTCCAGTTCGGTGCGTTACCTCGTCTCCGAGGCCAATGGTGCTGGTCCCAGCAGCGGCAACGCCGTTTAATCCCCGTCCCTTTTTATTTTGTATATTTTACATTTGTTTGTATAGTAGTGCAATATTTTATTTCCTGCCGACCTTTCATCCGCTTTACGGCCAAATTTCACTCTAGTTTCTAAGCATTCCCCGTGTGTATCCCAAAGAATTGTGCATCCGCTAGCCGGGTATTTGTTGACTTACAGAACTCGTGTGAGACTTTGCTTTGTAAACGTTGCTATTTTAATTATAATAAAGTTATACATATTTTACATAGTTGTGATTTTTGTGTCTCTGGGATGGTTGCGAGCGAAAGAGGAATGGGATTTGGAGGGTTAGGCTACGTAACACTTGGGAGCGGTGGGTCTGTTATCTCTCTCTCTCTCTCTCTCTCTCTCTCTCTCCCTGTCTCTTTCCCTCTCTCTCTCTCTCTCTCTCTCTCTTTTCAAACTCTCTCTATATCTCTTCCCCCTCTCCGTGTTGTTCACTCTCTCTTCTCCCTCCCTCTCTCTTCCTTCTCTCGCTGTCTCTCTTTCTCTTACGTCCCTCTTACTCTCTCTCTCTCTCTCTCTCTCTCTCTCTCTCTCTCTCTCTCTCTCTCTCTCTCTCATACAATCTATTTGTCTACTTGTCTATCTATATCTCTTCTAAGTCTATAACTCTTTCGCACTCTCTTTCTTTGTGTCCTCTCTCTCTCTCTCTCTCTCTCTCTCTCTCTCTCTCTCTCTCTCCTCCCTCTCTCTCTCTCTCTCTCTCTCTCTCTCTCTCTCTCTCTCTCCCTCTATCTGTCTTTCATTCCCTAGCTCTCTCACATGCTCTTTCCCCATCACTACTCACTCCCTCGTTCCTATATTTTGGTCTTTTTCCGCGTCTCTCTCTCTCTCTCTTTCTCTCTCTCTCTTTCTCTCTCTCTCTCTCTCTCTCTCTCTCTCTCTCTCTACATTTCTCACAAGTTGATCCTCCACTCCTCTAATTCTGAGAAAAGTTATTTCAGCACAACTTCCAAAAGTGCCTGGGGCAAACAAGAGCCGGAACATCCTTTCAAAATTCCGCCAGCTGATCCTTTCACATAAAAGTGTTTCTACGTCATGCTATTTGATAGTAAGAGGGAGGGGGGGGGGTGAGGAGGAAAGGCAAACATTCTATATGGAATTCCGGGGGTGTCATATCATAATACGGTTTATCAAAAAGATGTGTTCTGGAGTGCCGTTAACTGACACTGAATATAAGATTGGTAATTTTGAAACAAAGTCCAAAGTTTATATGTCATAAAACATGCCGTCCTTTTAAAGGCTGAAAATCATTAACCACGAGAGTTTGCTTTAATGAAATCGACAACTATTGAAACAATCAAAACAAAAGTGTTCAAAGTCTACCACGCGGAGTGCTCGTAGTCCCCAGCTGAGCGTACATTCATACATGTAACGACCTATGACCCTGCACAACATGCTCGTTTATTAAAAAAAAGTGTACAGTGTAGAAAAAGCGCATAGATGTTTCAATTGCGCGAGCTGGTAGATAATTGGCCATCGCTGCGGGACCCATTTCGAAAAGCCTTTAACCCTTGACAATTCGCAGGAACCCAAAATGCAAATCTAAAGAGGTAAAGAATTCTGATAAATGAACAAAAACAGGTATTGGAAATTACAGACATGTTCTATTGTTTCGATGATATAATAGATAGACTCCATAACAAATTTTCTTCGTATATTTCTTTTCGTACATTGGTTGAATATCCTACATACCACGCTTAAGGACAACATCGAAACAATGGCACGTTGGGACGAAAAAGTTTTGGCAGAAAAAATTCAGATAACAACATTAAGAAAAATTCACTCAATTCTAATAGTCGCAGGCCAACATTTCACTTTCATGATTCTGGAAAAGTCGTTCTATTTGCTTTCATTCAATAGATACCGTTGCCACGATTCTGAAACATATCCCTTTTCTATGTTTTGAACTGGAACCTGTGCAAGTGTACACGATTGAACAATGCAAAGGGTGCACGGTTACACGCCAGAGAAAGGCGAGAGAGCCCAGGAAATAGCGAGACGCAGAATGGCGCGTTATTCAAACGATATTTTCAACAAAACTTCGGGCACTCCTAATTTGGTTCATTCTGTTCCAAAAAGAGAAAATGGGACACTTTTCTGAATCAGGAAAATGAGATCTACTCAGTTATTGTGAGACCAGAACAAAAATTGATTGTTCAAAGAAAAACCAACCAAAAGCAATAAAAAACCATTGTAAATGCATTCCAAATGGATGAAAAGTGGAATAAAATATACAAATTTTGAAAAATAGTGTCTAATTCAGGCCCTAAAACAGTTCCGTCACATGGACTGTGCCCCGTTTGTTTAAATTAGCCGAACATGGATATTGTTTGGCCGTGATCTCCTCTTTCTACCGTTTCGCTTGTCGAAAAACTTTTCACTGCTTTGTTAGCCCAGATGCGGAAAATGTGATCGTTCAAAGGGCCACATGCGGGGGAAATCACTGAGCTAACATTCCCCCGTCTGCTATAAAAGGAGCGTGATGCGGGGAAGTATCATTCGACAA
Source organism: Oscheius myriophilus (assembly GCA_964057215.1). Lineage (NCBI taxonomy): Eukaryota > Metazoa > Nematoda > Chromadorea > Rhabditida > Rhabditidae > Oscheius > Oscheius myriophilus. The sequence continues at coordinate 20,291,086 of OZ059906.1, forward strand.
TGAAGCTCCTGCTTCTTCTACTTCCCGCCTGCGCCATGGCCCTCCTGAGCATGGAGGAGCTCCGGGAGAAGCTCAACCAGGCCAAGGGGAAACTGGAACGGCGCTTTGGAAAGATCTCCCAAGAGAACAAGGCCAAACTGATGAAGGCTTTCGGACAAGACCCTGAGGCGAGGAAGGCCAGGTTGGAGAAGATTCTGACGAGGAAGCTTAACCGCACCCTTACGGAGAAACAGAGGAAGAACATTGAAGAGAAGCTGGCGGTGAGATTGGGTTAAAATTGAAATTGGAGTTTATATCTTTAGAAGATTCCCAAAGTCCACACTGAGAAGCCTAGCGAGAATGCTACTGTTGACTTGTTCGAGCTAAACATGAAACAGGGAGTGTCTGACTACCTCTTCCAGGGAGACATGCACCTCACTGAGTGAGTCTTTCTCTGTCTCTCTGTCTCTCTGTCTCTCTGTCTCTCTGTCTCTCTGTCTCTCTGTCTCTCTGTCTCTCTGTCTCTCTGTCTCTCTGTCTCTCTGTCTCTCTGTCTCTCTGTCTCTCTGTCTCTCTGTCTCTCTGTCTCTCTGTCTCTCTGTCTCTCTGTCTCTCTGTCTCTCTGTCTCTCTGTCTCTCTGTCTCTCTGTCTCTCTGTCTCTCTGTCTCTCTGTCTCTCTGTCTCTCTGTCTCTCTGTCTCTCTGTCTCTCTGTCTCTCTGTCTCTCTATCTCTCTGTCTCTCTGTCTCTCTATCTCTCTGTCTCTCTATCTCTCTGTCTCTCTGTCTCTCTATCTCTCTGTCTCTCTGTCTCTCTATCTCTCTGTCTCTCTATCTCTCTGTCTCTCTGTCTCTCTGTCTCTCTGTCTCTCTGTCTCTCTGTCTCTCTGTCTCTCTGTCTCTCTGTCTCTCTGTCTCTCTGACTCTCTGTCTCTCTGTCTCTCTGTCTCTCTGCCTTAACATTCCATTTTCAGAGCACAATTGGATGAAATCGAAATGGAGCTCGCCCCAACCACCGACCCTCTCACCCGTAAGAAGCGTCAGGCCTCCACCGTCTTCAGCAAGTGGACTGGAAACACCGTCTACTATTACTTCGATCCCTCCGCCAGTATGCAGCTTGCTCTTCCGTAAACAATATTTGTTCAGACGCCAGGAAAAAGGCTTCCACTGCCGCCGCCATCCAGTACATTCAGTCCCGCACATGCGTTAACTTCGTTGAGAGCTCAACTGCAGCCAACAGAATAAGAGTGAGCATATCTTGTAATATGCAACTGGCTCATTAGGTCTTCAATGGTGCTGGTTGCTACTCCAACATTGGAATGACCGGAGGAGTTCAGGATCTCTCCCTTGGGGATGGATGTGAAGTTGTAGGTTTTGAATTTTATTGTTTCTTGGGTAGATATGGTACTCACTTCATCGCGGCGGGACCCAATGCTTTACCGCTGAATAAAAGGGGCAGTAAGAGGGCTTATCATTTCATTTTCGATCGGTTATGGTCGGAAATTATGCGAATTAACTTTGCTAAGTTGTCTCGCAACTTCTTTGTTTCCAGCGCTCTCTCAGCCAATTAAAATGAAATTAGGTTCATTAACATGCCATGATGCCTTGTAAATGCCGGACACGCAGGGCGTACTGTCCGTCTACAAATTTGTAGACGGAGACCCGTTTTTGGCGACGTTGAAGCGTATTTTCTCGAAAACGGTAAATTTACGACCCAATGTCATATTTCCATGATCAGCGAATTATTCTCTCTTAATTGAGCCAGTGTTATTAAACCCGCCTGACTATCCTTTTAACATATGAAAATAAAGCATAAAACTGGTTAATTTCAGATCGGAACAGTCGCCCACGAGTTCACCCACGCGCTCGGAATCTTCCACACCCAAATGCGTTCCGATCGTGATACCTACGTCACCATCGACCTTTCCGATGTGCCAGTAAGTTCTTAACTATTAAGGCCCTAAAAGCGCTTTAGGCTAATGCCCAAGGAAACTTCGTCAAGCTCCAGGCTAACCAAAACGCCCTTTACACTCCTTACGAGTACGGAAGCTTCATGCATTATTCTGCCAATTCGTAAGGAAATTTGAAACTACCTTACAAAGTAGTCGAAATTTAGGTTTGTTCAAAACGCCGGATCTCTGTCGATTGTGCCCCACGATAGCAGATATGCCTACACCATGGGTAACAGACAGATCTCCTTCTACGACATTCAGATGATCAATGACCACTACGGATGCTCGAGTAGGTTTTAATTTTAGCCGCTTGGATAATCTAGAGCGATAAAACTGCGAATGAAGAGTTGCAGAGAAAAAGGCGCTAAAGGAAAAAAGTAAAAATTAAAGTCTTGCTTTCTCTGTTTTGAACTGCAACACGTATGCACTAGAAAAGTGCGAGAGAGTGCGTGAAATCAAGAGACCCCAGATTGGCGCGCAATTCATAATTCCCATTAAGTACCATGGCCTTTCCTAGTGGTAAATGGGGTCACTTCAAAAAAGGACTGAAGTTTTTCGAAACCGTTGCCCAGGTTTCTGAATTTTGGAATGAACCAATTCCCTGAGGTCGCTCAAAAAAAAAGTATTCAAAACAAGCGGTTACTCGTGAGTTCCTGGTTGTTAATCTCAGGGCAGCAGAATCTTAATCGAGTATTGATTGGCAGCTGCTTTTTGGCGTGAAAGGTATATGTTTCCTAGCCCATCGCATTTCGGAGCATCAACCATGTAGTTTCCACGATTCTGAAACACCCTCTTGCAGTTCTATTCCGCCTGCAACCGGTGTACGTATGCACACGGCCGAGCAATGCGAAGGGGGCACGGTTACACGTCAGAGAAAGGCGAGATAGCGCGGTAAGCTGAGAGACGGCACGGTAAACTGAGAGACGGAGTGGGGCTCTCTTCACAAGATATTTTCGCCACAACGTCAGGCGTTCCCATTTTGGCTATTTTCTTATGGCTTTGGGTCCCGCCGCGATGACTTGTACACTACTCATATGTACGCAAAAGAGAAGCCTACTGACTGAAGACGGGCACAAAAAAAGTTAAAAGCTGCTCGAATTGTACTCTTAAAAGAAAAATCATAGATCATAGTGAGCAAACAAGAGTTTTTCTTACAATTGGTGGAGCAACATTTTTTCAGCCATCTGCCCTGCTGCCACATCAGCTCAGTGCAAGAACGGAGGAGTGCCCAACCCCAAGAACTGCGCCACTTGCAACTGCCCTCTCGGTTATGCTGGAACCCTCTGTGACCAAAAGGTACGAATAATTTCAAAGATTTTAATAACAAAACTTTAGCCCACTGACACTGGATGCGGAGATTCGCTAACTGCCACTGCCAACTGGCAAACAAAGGAGTTTTCCTTTGGTAACACTACTGACAGCACAAACGTTAGGGATGTTTTCACCATGTGCAACCACTGGATCACGGTAGATACCTTATTAACTTAGGTAATTAGGGTACTTTAGGCCCCAGCTGGTAAGAAAGTGCAGACTAAGATCACCTACATGTGGAACTCTCAGTGCCAATATGGATGTCCCTTCAACGGAATAGAAATCAAAACCGATGCCAATACTAAGGTGACCAACCCCAGGTGACATTTCCGCCATTTTTCAATCAATAATCGATTTAGATTCTGCTGCCCTGAGTTTAACAACCAAGAACTGACCAGTAACCTCAACCCCACTCCTGTCATCGCCTTCAACCGATACTACTACACCACCTTCAAGATTGAATATAGATTTGTCGATGCTGGAGTGACAGTTCCCACAGTGGCACCTGCCCCCACCACCACAACTAAGGCGACAACCACCCAAGCCCCGATTCCCAACAGAAACTGCGTTGACATGAACACGTAAGTCACGGCCTTTCCAATTAATAACTCGGGTAACTTTAAAAGTAGAGTTGGAATTTTGCCAAACCTGCCCCTTTTCCTTGGGCAAAGAGTCCTGCCACGAAAAACGCTTGTGACATGCCAAAAGCAGCGTATTCAACACTTTTGACAGATTTTGGCGCTTTGTCAATGCTATTTGTGGCGGGACCACAGACAACCAAAAACAATGGTTGGCAAAATGTCCATGCCGTTTCATTATGGAGGTCCTTTAAACGTTAAGGTGAAAAATACCGTGAAAGACGGACCGAAATTTGGAGCTCGTGGAAACCTCGAGAAAAATGATTTAGGTGGCGTTTCTAAGATGATGTAGGATGGAAAAATAGTAATTTATACTTTAAAAAAAGAACAACACCGTACTTATTCAAAAATTGAGTTTTCTTCGTCCTCCTAACTTACTCAATGTGATGTATACTCCTCGCCCAAGGACCTTTCCTAAAGTTTCGATGGCCTGCACATCTAACGCGCGAAATAGTGTGCAAGTCGCGGAGACGCAGACAAAAAGCCGCTTGTTTCCCGCTGCTGGCTAGGAAAGCTCGCTGGGCGACGAGTGTACTTAAAAGTGGAATATCGCTTTGTTTTCCTTTTAACTTTTATAATCATTTATAAACATAATGGTTCCTATTTTAGCTCCGGATGCGCCAACAACGTCGCCGCTGGTTTCTGCACAATGATGCCTCAGTACTCCTTCCAGACCATCAAGTTCAACTGTGGAAAGTCCTGCGGAATGTGTGGAAAAGCTGCCACCCCCTGTGTCGACACACACGCCCAGTGTGAGCAGATCAAGGCTCAAGGCATGTGCAACACCCTGCAGCCAATGGAGGCAGAGTACCACTGCGCTAAGACTTGTGGATACTGCCAGTACCCCAACTAATGTACAAATACAGAGTTAATAAAGCATGAGGAACAATACGTTTTGTTAATGTGGTAATTAGAATATGTATTGAAAAGCTTTGAAAACTCTAAAACGTTTGTCGTATCCTACGGCCGAGACATAAAACTTTTAAATCGTTTGCCGTACCATACGGCAAAGGTATTAAATTTTTGAAACGTTTGCCGTATCCATGCAAGTTTTCAGAGAAGTACCCTGAGGTACCTAAGTTTCAAAACCTGCTGGTTTAAAAGTACCTTAAGCTAAAAACAAGTCGAACTTTAATTCGCCTTAAGCGGATTAAGATTAGATTTTTATATTTTTTAACTTAACTCGTTTGAACATAGTAAAGGATAACTTTTACCTTTTTATCTTTTCATCTTAAACCGCTTTCAGCGGGTTAAGGTAAATAGGTGTATGTAGAAAACAGTGTTTTCATACTGCGGTCTATTGTAATTTTTTCGGCAAGAGCTACAGAGACTAGTTCTTGTCCAAAAACATAGCATAAGGTAGGGTCTTTTTATTTGTTTACTGGATTTTATACATGACATCAACGACGTTCGATTCGGTTTTCAAGCAATTGCAGCGTCGCGAACTTTTCCCGGCGAGCTTCTTCCGTTGCCAGCTACTCGCTCAAAGACGATCATCTGAAACAACGATTTTCTTTTTTTGAAAGGCTATAAATTTTTGTTAACAATTTATTATTAAGTTTTAATAGAAATACTACATTAGCGTTTTTTCTCGCGTTCTATTGCTAATTTAGAAAAAAAAGCTGTCAATGCTTTTTTTAAAATGTAATTTTGTTGTTATATACAATAGAAAAAATGTGTAAAATTTTTATAAGACAAAAACTAACATATATCATTTAAGAAGCGGTCGTTTCCATTTAATCAACAATTTGGCCGTTGTTTAGCGAGTTCTATGCCCAATGCGGCAGTGTTTAAACGAGGTCGTAATTTGGATTGTTCAAAGCTGAATATCTCTATTCGTTTTCAATGAAATTTCAAAGTGTAAAAAGGAAAAGTTTTAGTTATAGTCTTTTCTGGCGGAATATTATTATTTAAAACCCTTTTTTTTAAAATTTGGTTGCAAAAACAATTTTTTAAGTTTTGATTTCCGGTCCCAAACTTACATCCTCATCGTCGCTTTCGGGTCCGTGTTTGGTAGCATCGAAGGATTGGATTCTAAAGAAATCTTGTTTCCGAAAGTCAGAAATTTACCTGATAGACTTGGTTAGAAGATGAACAACGACATGAGAGAGAAAGACCTGAGACATTTTCAAACCCAGGATCATAATGTAGATAGAGGCATCGGAATAGGAGGCGATGAATGTCCAGGAGCACGTTTTCCTTATGTCAGAATCTAGAAATTTTATCTTTAATTTCTTTTCAACACCGAAATGTACCCGGTTTGAAGTAGATTTGCCATGAACAGGCCATATATTCCCAGCTGGAAAAGGCTAACACAAGGATGGTCATAAGCAGGGTTATAACCCAGACAAAGTGCACTGGGAGGATGAACTTGGGGAAGTTGGCTATGACTCCGGCGAAGGAGAAGAGAAGGAGGGCCAAGTAGCCGTAGATTATGAGGAACTGCAGGGAAAAGAAGTCTGAAAGGGAAGTCGATTGGGGAAACTGCGGAGTTTTGAGTTTTATGTTGCCAAAATTGTATCTGTTATGGTACGGCAAAGTTAAGATGCTGCAAAGTTAAGGCATGGCGAACTTAAATTACGGATAGGTTTAGGTACGGCGAAGTTAAAGTATGGCGAAGTTAAGGTACGACAAGGTTAAGGTACGGCAAAGTAAAGGTACGGTGAAGTTAAGGTATGATGAAGTTAAGGTACGGCGAAGTTAAGACATGGTGAAGTTAACGGTTTTAAGGTATGGCGAAGTTAAGGAACGGCGAAGTTAAATTGCGGATAGGTTTAGGTACGGCGAAGTTAAAGTACGGCAAACTTTAGGGACGGCGAACTTAAGGTATGACGAACTTAAGATACGGCGAGGTTAAGGTACGGCAAAGTAAAGGTATGGCGAAGTTAAGGCATGGTGAAGTTAACGGTTTTAAGGTATTGCGAAGTTAAGGAACGGCGAATTTAAGGTACGGCAGAGTTAAGGCACGGCGAAGTTAAGGAACGTCGAAGTTTAGGTATGGTTAAGTTTAGGAATGGCTAAGTTAAGGTTTGGCAAAGTTAAAGGGCCAATAAGGGGGCTTTTCATTTCATTTTCGATCGTATACGGTTATGCGAATCACCTATGCTAAATTATCACGCACCCTCCTCTTTTCCAGAGCTATCTCATCCAATTAGAATGAATTTCGGTTCATTAGCATGCCTTGTAAATGTAGGACACGCAAGGCGTACTGCAAATCTGTAGATGGAGACCAGGTTTTGGCGACTTTGAAGCGGATTTTCTCGAAAGTCATATACATTTTCATGATCAGCGAATTTTATCTCTAAATTTAGCCAATGTTGTAAAACCAGCCTGAGTGTCCCTTTCTGGCACGGGTGGTGAACTTAAGCTATGGCGAAGTTAAGGTACGGCGAACTTACGGTATGGCGAACTTAACGTGTACGTATGTGCGCGTGTGTGCGTGTGTGAGCATGTGCGTGTGCGTGGGTGCATATATGGTTAACTACAAACATTTCACCCACCTTTCGTCGAAGGGACAAACAATCCCAGAAACATGAGGTCAACAGCGATGAGCGAAAGAAGCATGATCTTGAATGCAAGAAGGGAGCCATCGAGTCCCTCAACGACCGTCATTTTCGGAACTGCCGTCAGATTCGTAGTGCTGCTCGTCTGACTTCGGTCCATCGCCGTCATTTTCTAGAAATTCTATTGGTTAGTAAATACCCACGACGAAAAGTTGAAGACACCCAAAAAACAAGGTTATCGAAGTCAAACACGGTCTTAGGTTGTTTTCAGAGTAACTTATCAGCAAACCTTCCCCACAACAAGGGGTTCAACAAGGCGTTGCTCCGCGTTTATCGAATTTGATGGGTTCCGTACGAACAAGTTCTAAAGTATAATTCAGTTTTTAAACTTTTTGGCACTGGGTCCCGCCGCGATCGCTAACCCCAGGGCGCGCAAAAGAGAAGCCACACTGTATGAAGATATATCGATGGGAGATTTCGCGTTTCTGCACTATTAAAACAGATTTCTGGCAAAATTGATGCATTTTCGATAGTGATTTGTATTCCGAGCTCTCCGAATACTTTGCAAGCCCTGCATTTACCCACGACAGCCTGCGTTTACAGTTTCTCTACGGGTCCCAAAGGGATTTATAGATATTAAAAGCTCACATCATACCTTCAAACCATCAAAGCGAAGTGGTATGTGAAAAACAGCAGAATGGCGCATAGGATGAAATTTCGACAACGATATGAAGACGACGGTGGAAGATGCGACTATTGACATCTTCGGGGGCGTGAGACCACGCGGAATACAGATTACCATCTGATTCCAGTTTCGAAATTTCACGAAAAACGAAACATTCATGTTTCGATTACGTTTAGGTTTAAGCCTTAGCCCCTAATGTCATGCCTCAGGCCCTTAGGTAAAATCATTTAACGGGCGTTTAAGGAATTCATAGTTATAATTGCCTAAGACACATTAAAAATTAGTTCAAACACAAGGAAATGGTAGCCACAACGCATTATGAAAGTTTAAAAAGTCGGCTATTTTCGATGAAGTTTTAAGGGACCGTCAGGGACCTTTTCATTTCCATTTTCATCGGGTACGGTCGAAAATCATACTAATTATATATACGCTAAAATGACTGGAACACTCCTCATTTTCCGAGTAATCTCGTCCACAGCTCGCGGTAAACGGCAGATTAAAGGAAAATATCGTGAAAAAGAAAATGTAAATTGAGCCGTACGCAGGTCATTACCGTACATAAAAAATAGTTCGTGACAGCCGGCTGGCGCTCTAGCTCTTGAAATTGTGCTCGGTCTCGACACGAGCACCCTGAGGATAACATTTCTATCTTTAAAATGCTTTATTTATTTAATTTAACATTGAAATTTATGTTCTAATTTCTTAAAAATCTGATTATAGTACCAGCCACTCACTGAAATCGGTTTAGCAGGCTGGATAGTCAGAATAAGCCAGAACGCGAAGGGCTAAACTGCTGGTTACTGTAGCCCTTGTTCTGCTGAAATAATAATGAACGAAATTCTCAGCTTCTGAGACACTAAATGATGTGGAACTTGGTCTATAAATGGAACAAAGGTGTAACTATGCAAACTAATTTTTTCAGTTGTTGTAAATATTTCATTAAAGTGTATTCGTTTTTGCATCTATACCCCCTGATCAGGAGGTGCCATGTGCTGAAAGAATTAGTTTGCATAGATTCGAGTACGCTGATTCCGAAAATGTATATAACCAGGAGGGTAAACGCGGCCAAGGCCGCGTTAACCCTCCTGGTTGAGTTGAGGTCCATCCAGTTTTTATAGTCTCTTTATATCAATTTGCCGCAAGCTTAGTCTAACAGTCACAACACTACAAATATAAGACTTTGTGGCAACAAAATTTTCACAAAAATTCACACATGTAACTCTCAAAGAACAGAAAGAAGAAATTCATTTATTTCACAGGAAGGATTGAAAAGACAATAGAGAATGTTACAGACACACATACATACACACTGACTAAAACGACCGTTAGTAAGAAATACACAAATGTAGAGAGAGAAACATAGACATAGAGAGACAGAGAGACAGAGAGACAGAGAGACAGAGAGATAGAGAGACAGAGAGACAGAGAGACAGAGAGACAGAGAGACAGAGAGACAGAGAGACAGAGAGACAGAGAGACAGAAAGACAGAGAGACAGAAAGACAGACACCCAGGGGAAACAGAGAGAGACAGAAAGACAGAGAGACAGAAAGACAGAGACACACAGGGGGAAATAGAGAGAGAGAGGGAGAGAGACACAGAGAGTCAGATACCCAGGGGGATATATAGGGAGAGAAAGATAGAGAGAGACGGAAACACAGGTGCATGCATAGTGGAGGAGGGAGAGAAAAGGAAACTGACCGGATGAAGAGTGAAGGAAAGTGTGAGCGAAAGAGAATGAACTGGGCTTTGTTCACGTAAAGCTCACGTAACGGACGGAAAGGAAAGCATTAACCGACCGATTTCACCCTCTCCCTCTGGGGAAGTGAACGCGTGGTTTTACGCTGATAGACCATACACACATACACAGAAACCGTAGCGTTTTATTACAAGGGATTGCTCATAAAATGTTCCCCGTCCATGAGAATTTCGTTCATTTATTTGCAACTAAAATATAGTGTTAGGTCCCGCAACGAAATCATGCGCCGCTGCGACAAAGGATGCGGCGAGCTGTGCGTCCTATTAGAATGCCAACTTCGAAATTAGGCTAGCTTGTAAACATCGTGCATGCAGGCGTTTCGGCCATCCGCTGAATCTGCAGATGGTTGGCCGGTTTTGGGCACTTTGAAGCCAGAAATCTCTAAAACGGAGAATTTTGAACACTATGTTGCATAGAGTTTTTTGATCAGCTGATTTTTATCTTTTACATGAGCTAAAGTTCCAAATGGTCCCTGACGGTCACTTTAACTTCATTTCAATTCAAGGCATTGTTTGCCGTAAATGCGTTTCGAAATTTCACTAAAAACGAAACATTCATGTTGCCATTCAGTTTTTAAGCCTTATGCACAACATTTTCAAGAAATTGTTATTTCTTAAAATAACAGGAAAACAACGAAGGCAGAATGAAATGTCGGCTATTTCTGCAAGTTTCGAAGAAATCATGATGACATTCACTTCAATTCATGGCATTGTTTTATGCGAATGCGTAAGACAAATGACGTTTCTCGAAGGGCACTTTCATGTAAACTTCAAGAATTTCGCGCAAGCTCGAGAAAACGTGTGTGTGTGTGTGTGTGTGTGTGTGTGTGATGCAGAAAGAGATAATGAAGTTATTGAATCTTGAGCATGGGAGCAAGTTAAGTAACAAATCGTAAAATCGTGCCAATAGAGGAAAACTAATAAAAGCGACCATGTTTTCTTGTTTCCCGCGGGCGTTATCAGGCGGGACTACCAACAAATAAACGGCTGCCGGGTGGAATATCCGAAATCGATCGAATGACCTGCTCATGGAAATTTCTAGGCCGGATTGATGTAATGCTTGTATTTAGGTGCATATGCATGTGTTGTGTCGCACAACAAGCGAGTGGGAGCAGCGAAAACAACCTTTTTTGGAAGGCTCAGCCAAGGGTTGACCTGAATGCAAGAGTCTGTCTAGACTTTTTGAGCGAAAGAAAGAGAGACAGATAGATCAAGAAAGAGAGATACAGAAAGACAGAGAGAGTTAAAGAGAGAGAGAGAGAGAGAGACAGAGAGAAAAAAGTAGAAAGAGAGAAAGATAGAGAGAAACAGATGCACAGAGACAAATGAAACGATAGAGAGAGAGCGAGAGTGAGCGAGAGAGAGATAGAGAGAGAGAGAGAAACATATGCACAGAGACAAATAAAACGATAGAGAGAGATAGAACGAGAGAGAGCGAGACAGAGACAGAGACAGAGACAGAGACAGAGACAGAGAGAGAGAGAGAGAGAGAGAGAGAGAGAGAGAGAGAGCGAGAGAGAGAGAGAGAAAGAATTAGAAAAAGAGAAAGATAGAGAGAAACAGATGCACAGAGACAAATGAAACGATAGAGAGAGAGCGAGAGAGAGAGAGCGAGAGAGAAACAGATGCACAGAGACAAATGAAACGATAGAGAGAGAGAGAGCGAGAGAGAGCGAGAGAGAGAAAGAAAGAGTGAGCGAGAGAGAGAGAGAGAGAGAGAGAGAGAGAGAGAGAGAGAGAGAAAGAGAGAGAGATACAGAGAGAAAGAAGTAGAGAGAGAGAGATAGAGAGAAACAAATGCACAGAGACAAATGAAACGATAGAGAGAGAGAGAGAGAGCGAAAGAGAGAGAGCGAGAGAGAAACAGATGCACAGAGACAAATGAAACGATAGAGAGAGAGAGAGCGAGAGAGAGCGAGAGAGAGAGAGAGCGAGAGAGAGAGAGCGAGAGAGAGAGAGAGAGCGAGAGAGAGAGAGAGAGAGAGAGAGAGAGAGAGAGAGAGAGAGGAACCAGTGAGTCATTCTTTAGCGAATCATGAAAGTCGAACAATTTAGGGATATAGGAAATCGAAGAGCCGTGGGATGCCGCGGGCGACACTTTCATCCAAACGACGGTCAATCGACTATTCATCGTCAGAATAACATTTTATTCTCTACCACGGCCTGTGCACGAACTTCTTCTCCGCCGCGTGGTCGTCTCGAAGGTAGATGATGTTCGGAAGACGCATGCCTGAATCGAAAAATTCATTATGAAAAATTTAAAATGTCAGATTTCATCGTTACATTTGGCCATCGGTTTCACTTTCAATCATAAAATATATAATTAAGATCCATTATTATTGAGTGATCTCTAATAAAATTCTTTCGTAAAATTGAGTACCTACCGATTCTCCTTTTAGACACTTCCTGTGTTTCGTCTCTCAAAGCGAGGAGGTTTGGCAACCGCATTCCCATCCTCCGCTTCTGCACAACTTCCTCTGAATCTGAAATTTCGAATTATTCGATTGAAATATATTTTGTTTCTCAATTAAACATGCTATAGTCTTTGCCCACCGACCTTGGAAGGTGTTATTTTGAGTCTGCGCATCTAACGGGCTAATGAGCGTGCGAAACATGGAGACGCAGACAATTTTCTGGGTCAAATTTGCACGCCGCTAATACAAGCTCTATGGGCGAGGGGTATAAATTTCATTCGCGTTCCATATATTTTAGTTTTATATCCCCTATTCCCTTAAAATATTATTTTGTTTTATCCAAAAGCTATTTTCAAGATTCAAAACACGTGAAAACAATCGGATTAAGAATTCGGCTTTTCGTAAACATTTCTATTTATTTCCCCCTCCAACGAAATGATGCTGTGCCAAAAAGCAAAAAAAATCTTTCAAATTTTGATATCAGTGTTCCACTTTGATAATGTCAGCTTTTTAGAAGACAGAGTTTATGTACGAAAAGATCGGAAATATACAACTAAAAGAACAAATATTAGAAATTTTTTTTATGAAAAATGGTCTTTCTGAAAAATGGTCAAAAGTTTTTCAGGATTAAACAAAAAACTAGAAATAATGTTAGAGTAATGCCGTTAATATTCATTATCTTTTGAGGACCACGTGTTTCGAAGCCAAAGATCGAGCCAACAAATTTTTCCTTTTTGTATTTATTTTTGTTTCTAATCTAACGGCTTTAAACAAGTGCGTATTTCAACCGGAGTTTCCAAATGACGGGCCGGCCGGGCCGAGCGATTTTTGGGGCGGCCCGGGTATGAAAAATTAAATTTTAATTGGTCCAAGGAAAACGGGCCGAACGGGCCGAAAGGGCCCGGCCGGCCGGGCCGACCACAATTTTCCAACTGGCCCGGCGGAAATTCAATCACCTCGCTGTTAGTTTAGCAGCTTAGACCCAATATAAGGCAAAGGTTTTCCGGACGACATGAATTTATGAGCATGCAGTCCTTTAAAAGTAATTATATCGATTGCCGAATCCCCCTCTTTCCTTCCGTGAATCGGAATGAGTTCCGAATCGACACGGCACGACATGAATACGAATAAGGAAGGTGTTTTTCACTAGAATAGGACTTTTGCGTTGGTGGTGAAAATTGCTCTGTTGAGTTAATTCAGCGATAAAACATTGTACATACTTAGATCCAACGACTTAGCGTCCGGAAAAGGTCTTATATTTTGCTTACAACAAATAATTGAGCGTCTTTATGTAACCAGAAATTGTCCATTCTCAGAATTCCAAGAGCAACATTGTTCAGACGCTATTTCGACGGTATGCTCTGTGTTCTATCAATGACCCGCCCTTTCTTGTGACCTGTGATTGGCACCATCTGTGATCTACGCCTTTCGCGGCGAGGCCATATTCATGAATTCTTTTAGGTCTCAAATCGAGCGATTGTCGGTTGGACTAAATAAGGTCCCATGATCTGACGAACTCACGATCTGCCGGTGGGGGAAGGGCGCAAAAAAGAAAGCATGTTTTCTAAAGACAAATAAAAAATGCGGTTGAATTTTGCATGTTCCGTCCGGAAACTCTCCATGTACTATCAAAAGAAGAGCTTGCCCTTTGTAACTAACCTTATGGATTCTTTAAACGATTACAGACATAGTTCTCAAATGACGGGCCGGCCGGCGGGCCGAAGCGAGCCAGACCGGGCCGGGCCAAAACGGGCGGGGCGGAGCCGAGAAAAATGTCGGCCCGGCCCGTTTCGGCATGGTTTGTAAAATTGTGAAATTAAAATTATCACGCCAGGAAGAGAGCCTCAACCCCGCCACCGGGCTTAGTCGGTGGTTTCCCGTAGGAACTACAAGCCTTGATACGGGAAAACTTTACTTTACTTTAACTTTAAGTTATCAAAAAAAGTGTCCCGACCGGTATCGAACCTTGGTCGTGTGGGTGACAGTTTAACAGGGTGGTCCGAGTGGACGGGCCGAAGCGGGCCGGGCCAGGCCGGGCCGGGGATTTTTTCAAGTAGGCCCGGCCCGGCCCGTGAGAACTATGATTAAGAAACTCTAAAATTCAATTTCATTCTTTAAAAAGTAACTACAACTGTTGCCAAAAAGGCATAATGCCTTTTTCTGCCGGTATTCTCTGTTGATAATCAATAAGCATATAATCACAGTCTAATTGAGCATCAGATGAAAATACGGGTACAAATTGGAATGATTTCCATGTACAAGTGTGTCCTGAAATCCAATTCCATGAAACATCGTAGTCAATGAGACTTCTAATTCGTGATTATGACAACGTCAGAAAGTCTTGTGACAGTGTCACAAAAATGCACGTATTTTGTTTATAGACTACAAAATGACTACGTGTGTACATTCGAGGAAATTACTTGCAGCACGCACGGATTGTAGCCTGTGTGTTTTGAAACCAATCCATTATTTGGGTGCTAGACGTTATGCAAATTAAAGGGGCAGTAAGGAGGCTTTTTATTTCATTTTCAATCGGATACGGTCGGAAATTATGCGAATTAGCTGTGCAAAATTGTCTCGCACCCTCCTCATTTTCATAGCTCTCTCAGACAATTAGAATGAATTCGGTTCATTAGCATGCCTTGTAAAAGCCGGCCGTACTGGCCATACGCACAATCTGCGGATGGTCGGCCGCTCAGGCACTCGTTTGCGGAATTCAACCTATTTCGTTTTGGAATATCTTGTGCCATAAAGAATTCCACTGAAATTGGTTGAATGCTGCTGAAACCGGCATTTTGCATTCTAATTGACAAATTTCCGGTTTTACAATGTAAACTAAATCCGATGAAATCAGTTGAAATCTATTTTCTTTTGAATTCCTCACAAACAGCCTGAAATCTGCAGAAATCCGCTGAATCAGTATGGATTCCGCAGTTGGATATCTGAGCGTTTTTGGACACCTTTTTTTTTGCAATAAGGTCCGAAATTTTGAGCGACGTATGACAAACAAAGCAAAACGAAACATTGCCAGGCGGATTCGAACAGGGGCACCAAATATGTGAGCGAGAACGTTTTCCCTCTTCCGCCGAGGGTTACGATTGTAAACATTGGACCCTCAATGGTGGGTCAACCTCATAGCGCAGGGGTAACGTTCACGCTTACAAAATTGCGAATCTTGGTTCGAATCCACTCTGCGAGTATTTGTTTTTCTCAGTTGATGTCAAATTCTGAAACAATGAAAATCCGTTTATTATAGGTTCTATCAACTTTGAGAATTTGGAAACATTTCGCGAATAAAGAAAAAATATCAAAGATTATCAGCTTCATATTTTTAACCTAAATTGTAGTTTTAGGTTATCTTTCAAGATCTTCTGGGAAGGCCAATTTGGAAATCCGGGGTTATATACAGTATACACTTTTTATATTTAAGTGAAAGTAAAAAGTGTACCTGTCGAAGCTGTGACGATGGCGGCGACGGCGACGAGAAGTAGGAGGACTGCTGCGGATGCGGAGGACATGGGACAGTGACTGTGGTGGATTGGTATGCGACCGAGGACTCGAAAGGGGAATCGCATTAGAATGGGCGGAATGACGAAGTAGACGCAAAACAATGCACAATTAAGACGATCGAACCGCAATCGTCTCTCTGTTTTCTGGAGACACCGGCTGGAATTGAAAAAAATGGGAGGATAAGAACACAGGAAAACAAAAAAAAGGACAGAAACGAGGGATATCACAATTGCCTGTGATTGGTTTTTATCATGGAGATACAGTGAAAGAAAAGAGAAGCAGAGAGACAGAGAGACAGAGAGACAGAGAGACAGAGAGACAGAGAGACAGAGAGACAGAGAGACAGAGAGACAGAGAGACAGAGAGACAGAGAGACAGAGAGAGGGGTGAGCTTTGCTCTGTTTACCTGAAATTCCGTCTGGAACAGATTTTATTCCCTATCTTACCATAAAACAAGAAATATGTACTTGTTTACAGCAACGGTTACTATTGGCATTTATGCTTCGCCCAGGAAAAAAATCAGCTACGAAATGAAATGGAACGAGGAAAACAGTTTTTTTCTTCAGAAACCCCGTTCATGGTCAAAAACTATGTCAAAAACGCATTTTGAGTCAAACGCCACTTTCTGTGCAGGGTACGCAATTCGGCGGGAGAATAAACTTTTTTCTAGATTGTGTCAGTAGTGCGTGCCAATATCGTTCAAAAGTTGGGCTGTATCAATTTTTACATTTTGTTTTTTTTGTTTACATTGTGTTGTTTCAAAAGGCAAACATGAAATGTGAAAATTTCCTTTCCGACAACATGTCAACGTTCATAGAGACTATGTCAGTAGTGCGTGCCAATACCGTTCATAATTAGGGTATCAATGTATTAATTTGTTTACATTATTATAGGAAAATGTCAAAACAATTGTTAAAATTTCTGACAACTGGCGAAAAGTTGAAGTTGGGAATTGCCTTTGTCCGGAAAACTTGAAACGTCACTATGAAATGAAATACTTCATCCCGGAAGCTGGTTTTTATAGTTCTGTCTGCAAAACATGAGTCTTTCCGGGTCGTTATTTTGAAGCGATAACTGAAAACGGGGAGCAAAACGAAACTAATTCAACAAATTTGGTTCTCATTGTAATCCTCGGTTTTACAATGTATTGTTTTAATAAATTTCTAAATTTTTATTTCCGGTTACAAATCACGGTGGGATTAGAGGGAAATTTTTAAAACGATTCATTAAATTAAAATCATAGCAGTTTTTCCTGACTAATCCTGGCAATTGAAAATGAGAGATTTGTTTTAATTATTGAATTTTGAAGGAATTATAACGTAGAAAAATAAGCCGAGAGTATAAAGATGGAAAGAGAGAAAAAGAGAAAGAGAGAAAAAAGAAAGATAGATAGAAAGAGACAGAGAGAGAGAGAGAGAGAGAGAGGGAGAAATTTCCGTATGCGGAGCTATTCAAGTAGCCGTAATCTTTGTCAAATGCCGGATATACAAAACCTGTTTTCTATTTTTCCAGGGCCTACAAACTTCTCTACGAAATCCTCGATCCCTCAAAACAATCTTATTTTGCCTTTGTTGCAGGAAAAAACTCTTAGAGATGTTGAGAAAAAGCATCAAAACACAAATACTCTCTTTATTTGATAGGATTCTTTGCTTCGAAAGCGTCGAGACATTCCGGAGAACAGAAGACAACTCCCTCTCGACCAGGGAACTGATTCGGCTGAAAATGTAACTCAATTACTTTATAAAAACGATTTTTATGTAACAGTCAGGGTGCAAAAAAGAATGCCCAAGACAGGAATCGAACCTGTGTCGCCACGGCCACAACGTGGAGTACTAACCACTATACTACTTGGGCCGACAGCAGCGGCGCCCCCGCCGCTTTATGACCCCGCCGCTGCCCCCGCCCGATCGTTATTAGTTCACATGGACGCTCTTCGAACTGGCATTTGTCTAATTTAATTACCGTACCCCTTGGCATTAGTATGGGCAGCGAGTGCGATTAAATTGGGCAAATGACTGCAATGTCTTTTGGATCCCAGGGTTTGAACGTTTCATCGCACTTTGAAAATTGAATTTTTAGAGGGTAAATTGAGAAACTTTTGGAAATACCTGTTGTTCTATCATTCCGCAGTTGGAACATAGTTTCATCCCCATTCTCTTTTGTTTTTCGACGAAACGGTCGCCGAAGATGATTGAGGCTCCTTTCGGCTTCCACTGGGAGATCACGTAGCGATCGAAGTCGAGGAGGACCCAGGTGCGGTTGCCTAAAAAATATAATTCTTTTAATTTTACAAAATTATTTTGTTTATTTTAACAAAAACATACAAACGGTCATTTAAATCCCAATATATTTGGTTGTTTCTGTCTGTTGGTTAGCAGCGCAGCGTTTTAGGCAAAATGAGCCATTTCCAGAGGGGAAAAAAGGCGGTGGGGTGGAAAAGCGAGGGGAGGGTACCAAAGTGCGGCCGCAAACTCTGGCGCTTTGCGCCAGAGCGGTTCCCGGCCGCACTTTGGTACCCGACCCGAGCGTTCACGCACTAATCTACATGAGGCTGCGAAGCGGCCCTGATGCGGCCGAAGGCAGTTTTACTTGTAAACCCTGAGGCGGCCGAAGGCCGCCGAATCCAGAAGGAGAAGACCCGCGAAGCGGGGCTTTGACTTCTGGTAATAAATATATGCTAGTTATATTTTTTAACAACAATTTAATTACCACCCGTGTATGTGAAAATCGTATACCTCTACTGTCCGGCTGCGGTATCCGTGCTCTGCTGCTAGCGCGGGAAATACAATTTTCTAAACGATTGCCAAGCGATAGCTTTGGTTGATGAATGATTTTACTTAATTTTTAAGCATTTAATGGCAAATTTATAAGGTTAGCATACACAAATGACAAAATATACCCGGCAAAGTAACACTCATTAACCGATTTTGTCTGCACGCTGTTTAACGCCTTGCGGAAAACCCTGCGCCATAAGCTGCACGGCCGCCGCGGCTTCTACACTAAAAGGGTCATATCTCATTTCGTAATGAACGAAAATTTAAAAGTAAAGGATTGTTGTACGGCTCCGACTGAGATCTACAAGTTTGGCGTCATTTTTTACTAATTAAAATGCAAAAAAAATCATTGTTCATTGGTTTTTCCAATTCTCCAACCTGAATAAAACTCCTGAAACAGAACCACTCTGTCATCCGGCTGCCACTCAGGGTCGGTTTCAAAGCGAATCCCCTTCTTCTTCGCTTTTTCAGCACTCCACCTCTCCTGCAGGATACAAATCACCCTCATGAACACGAAATATCCATTCTTTTGACCTGAAGCGAACAAATTTGTCATTTTAGACCTTTCTTTTCCAACCATCAGCTATCTGATAAGTTGTCGGATTCTGCTGCCCAAAGATCCTCTGGAATGATTCTTTGTGAGCCTCGGATTCCCATGGATTCTCAGCTGGATGGCCTTTAGACAAGGCGAGCAGGGTCTCAGAAACAAGAGGGAAGGAAATTATCGTCGCAAGATCGGAAAGAAACTGAAAACGAAGATTTCTGCCTTAAAGATATGGGTGAAACTAGTTTAAACTTACCTGTTCTGCTGCGGTTTCGTCGCATTTTTCCTCCGCCAGGAATCTGTGAACTGCGATAAATGCGTCGTCGCAGTGGAAAAGAGTCATTTCGTCGCTCTGAAAATGAATTCGGAATTTACGGAAAGGATTTATTTACCAAGCTACGATAGGGGGACTTTTGTAGATATTTTGGGAGGGCTTTTTGCGCTATCTGAATTATCCAGAAAAGATCTGCCCGCAAATTGGGCAGAAGGCTACCAAAGCCAGCATGGTAATACGCGGCCTGAGGTTGTCTGGAATCCATATGCGACCTGAGGAACCCGCGATTTTTTCAGACGTGGCCTGAGCTTGCCTGTATCAGGCAAGAAGCGGCCTGAGCTAGCCTAGTTAAAACGAATTTGCCAAAAATGATTTAGCATGGCTGTAAGCTGTCGATTGCGACCTTATGTTGTCAGAATATAACTCCTTGCGGCCTGAACCTTCCGGAATTTAGGCGTAAGCTGCCTGAAGGCGCCTGAATATAGTCAGAAGCGGCCTGAGGCTGCCTGGATTTGGTATGAAAACGACATGAAATTGCGTGAAATTAAGTCATGCTCGGCCTGAAAATCTCTTGAACTGGGTTAGAAAAGGCCTGAGGCTGTCAGTATCTTGTCAAAAAAGGCTAGAGCTCAGAGCTATGACTGAATTTGCAGCGGCCTGAGAGTGCCTATGTTATCCAAAAAATGCATGAACCTAGGTTGAGTCGAAAAAGGCGGAATTTGCAGCGGCCTGAGGCCGCATACCCAAAAGGAATCAGGCAAAAGCGGGTCTGGTTTGGCTTTTTTGCCCAATTAGGGCACAGGGCGGCCTGAGAGTTCCAGCACTCAGATATAAACTGTCGGAGGGCGCCTGAATCCAGGCAGAAGCGGCCTGAGGTTGTCATTATATAAGTCATATCGCGCGTGACCTCTGGTTTTTGTCAGAAGCGGCCTGATGTTGCCAGTATACCCTCAAAATGATTGAAACGCTCACCTGAACATAGTTGATGACATATCCTCTCACTGAAATTACAAGACGAGACCACCAAAGACGACTAAGTGTTGCTCTCATCTGCCGGACGATTGAGATATCCAGGGGAGTGCTCCCTGGTCGGACGTTGAGTCGAGCTGTCTTTGGGAATAACTCCGTGTCCTCCATTGATACGGGAAGAGTCATTTTGTGATCTGGATGGACTCTGAAACAGACAAAGTTATGAAAACCGTCCAGCAAAAATTGAGAAGGTAAGTGAGTCAGAGAGAGAGAGAGAGAGAGAGAGAGAGAGAGAGAGAGAGAGAGAGAGAGAGAGAGAGAGAGAGGCAAAGTGTTGTTTATAACGAATTTTATGTTTCAAAAAAAAAGTCCTGTAAATTTACCTCCTCAGACGTGTTGTCATAGCGGCCAACAGGCGTGTCTGTTCAAGGCCGGGTCCCCCGGGGGTCCGCGCGGGCGGAGGGAACTCAAAAAGGCCCGATTGACACGTGAATCATCCAAGTGACTGTGTTCAGCGATACGAATCTGGTCAAGAAAAACACCCAACGAGATACGCCAGATTACGGGGCAATGGACCGTGAAATACGCGGGACTGGTCGGTTAGCAGACGCTTTGTTTGGTACAACCGTTATTTAGCGAATGATAGTTGGTTGGGTCACGTTGGGCAATATTGTGAAGTACAGTTTTTTTCTATAGGAAATTCGAAAATTTCATTGGGTCCCGCCACGAAGATGCGCAAAGAAAAAAGCGCTCCAAAGGCTGAACATGTGCAATTCTATGCATGGGTCTTAGGAAGTTGTTTTTAGTCATAGAATTGGCCCAAATTTCGTCTGAAACCTATCTATAAAACAGTTTTGAGTTATACAGAGACGATGTCTCAATAATAATAATTCTGTAAACTATTAAAAACAAACAAATTGCCGTTCCAAGTGTTCCTTTTCGCTGCCACGTGACATTTGTTCAGATGGCAGTCGAGAGAGCAATTAATCCGCAACGGAAACCGAAACCGGTCGTTCAGTGACTCTGCGGGACACCACTTTGGTCGTAAAACAGGCCACTTGGGGAATCGAGTGGAGGAAGGAAAGAAGAGAAAGAGAATTTTTCTGCATGAACGACTTTCGACAGAGCAAGGGCGAATTCGCGGTCAACGGGAAGGGAAATTGGGCGCGTCTGATAGGATCGGCGAAGGTGTGAAGCAAAAGAGAAAAATTGTGTTGTATTTTTGATGCGAGGTCAGTTTTTTCACATTTTAAGGTTCATTATCGTCATTTAAGAGTTTCGATAGTCATAAAGTAAAAAATCAATTCTTGGGTGGTCAATGGATGGTCCTGTAGCAACTTGCTTCAAAAAATGACACAATCGCAAAATGCGCAACAAAACATGCTTTTGACAGTGTTGGTTTGTTGAGTCTATACATATAATTGATCTTTAAGATCGCTAGAAGTTCTGTGAGATAACTATTTTGATCTAACTGTAAGAAAACAGTGGTGTTGAAAGCAGAAAATCATTCGCGTACGACATCTATAGACGCCTTTTGCCAAAATTTGGCAAAAAAAAAAATCGGGGTTCGGATGGAAATTTTGGGCATCGAAACCAACATCATTCGAAAGCCCTTAAAGCTCCTCTTCGAAGGGACGAACATCGAAAAACTAATTCAGCCTCGGTATTACGAAGAAGCATTAGAAAATTACCAATTTGTGTGCCGAAAAAGCAACAATTTTTCATTTTTGATGACAACTTTTCATGGTGTCTGTTTCGATGTCCCGAAAATGCTGATCTCGTTTTAGTGTATTTTAGCAAAATGCGCCTGTTTGTATCAAATTCTCATGAATTTCGATTTTCCACACCTTGTTTTGTTTCTAAGAAGTAGACTAATTGAATCAATATTTAAATAACACTCTTTAAGAAATCAATTGAGTTTCCACAAAAAAAACCTATACTGAACCTATACTTATTTCCAACAATGTATGCATTTCTAGCTGTGTATCTTAAGAATTAAACATTATGGAATTTCGGAGGAATTTATATCAGGCGACAGCTATTAAATATCATTATTCCATTGGACTCTTCCTATACTTTGGAAAAGTTTAAAAACATTTCAAATCAGATAATATTCTATAAACTTGTGAAAAAAAAACAGCGTTGAAAGATTTTTGGCGTGGGGCCCCGCCGCGATAACTCTAGGTCCTGACGCCGCTTTCTCTCACGATTAAGAACAGATTCCGTTGTTGAGACTGTTGAAACACAGACAAGGGCCCACAATTGATGAAATTACCATCCAAAAAGGAAATTTTTGGGACATCCGCACCAAAAACATTGGAAAAGCCTTGAAAAGTTGTCCTGGAAACTGGTTTTTGTTCAGAAAAAAGGTTTAAAATTTTCGGAAAAGTACTATAATTTCCTAATTTTTTTCACTTGAATACCGAGGCTGGATTTGCTTTTTCCAAGCTAATGATAACAAAAAATCGATTTGTACTATAACTTGGCAAACGGGAATGAAACGCCAATGATGGAACCCGCTGTTTGAAGAACTTGCTTCAACATAGGTAAGCGAAAAGTACACAATGAAAGTCTTAGAGATGTGAAAAAATGCTTAAAAATCGAAATCTCGGGGACGTCTTTCAGAGTTGTGCGATGCCTGTGATAGGAACGCGTGCGAGGGGTTAGGTTATCAGCTGAGCGGATGGCGCCCGACCGGTTTTCGGTTAACGTCTGCAGGAACGCCCGAGGACTTTTAATTAACGAAGCGAATTATATCATTCATTTTGATCTACCAATAGACAGCTTTCTTCTTTTTACCTATAATCTCTTTATTACACGTAAAAGATCAAACAAAGCGAGTGAATATACCACAGTTCCCTGCTTCGAGCACCTAATCAATAAATCAATACCTAAGTGTTCTAAGGTAAAATATACTACAAACTACAGTAATTCATACAATCGATTCACAAGTCTTTGCCACGGGCGGACTAAATCAGCATCTGCTACTTTAAGGTCGTTAGAGACGTAGGCGTAAGAGAGATTGTTATGGAAATCCACGCGAACGTTTTGGCCACCGAAACCAGAGTGACCGAAGATCCATTGACCCTGAAAACGTAAAATAGAGAGAGAGAGAGAGAGAGAGAGAGAGAGAGAGTGAGTGAATGAGTGTGTGTGCGTGTGTGTGTGTGTGTGAGAGAGAAAGAGAGAGAGAGGCGGATGATGAGAGATCCCACCTTTGGATTTTTGGTAAACTGATAGCCGAAGCCTTTGCTCTCAGGATACCCATTAACCACATCCATCTCGTCTTCCAAAACCGGCTTCATCAAATTCTTTTCATAAAATTCTTTGGAAAGAATTGACTTTTCAGCGAGTAAACTGTGAAATTGCGCAAGGCTTCTTGCATTTCCAATGCCCATATTAGAAGGCATCGGTAGGAGGCGATTTTCAAGCAAATTGTACTAAAAAGAGCGATATTTCATGAAAAACGATGAAGTTACGTCATCTGTGGTAATCCATGGCCATGTGCTATAGAGTTTGTTGTTGTATTCGTGGTTGTAAGCCATGTAGCGTCTGAAACTTGTTTGAGATATAGGGATAGAGAGAGAGATACAGAGACAAAGAGACAGAAGAGACAGAGGAAAGGAAACAAACTGAGAGGCGGAAAGGCAGTGAAGCTAGTCTACAACTTTGCCTCTCTGCCTCTCTGCCTCTCTTTGTACCTCGGCTTCACTCCCAATGTCTCTTTTTAAAAAAGAGTCGCCGAAACAAAGAGAGAGAGAGAGAGAGAGAGAGAGAGAGAGAGAACCCACCTATAAGCCTCAAAATTCTCTTTTTCTTCAGCCAAAAAGTCCTGTTCCGTCGTTTCCCTCAGCATAGCCACCCTGTTGTTTGCACAACTTGAAGGTAGTCCAATAAACAAATCTTTGATCCCTAGAACCTACAAATTATCCGAAAAACAAGGAATTTACCATTTTTATCAGCCAAATCTTCCCTAAACACCTCAACAACTCCTCTTTTCCTATCATCCAATCTCCTAACAATTTGATCGATAATAAAACTTGAAAATTCAATGTATTTTAACATGCCTGAGGCACATACCCTATTGTAAGGGCGTGGTATCCAGTTTTCGTGCCGGGAGCCCAGACCGGGGTGGCGTTTTCGAAATATTTTGACATTCTTCTCCAATCAGCCACGTCCTCCCTCGTAATATTCTTATCGGTAAATGGCAAACCAGACTAAAATCAGTCGATGTTATCGATTTTATCGATTGATTACCTGGTGGAGCACAACATGATTGATTGTTATATTTTCTTTGCCATTTTGACCAAATTCGGGCCAAAAATTGACTAATTTCGTATCGTAGGAAAGGCCTTTCTTATCCATTACTGTAGCCAATACGGTAGCTGAGATACTCTAAAAATGGGGTTTAAATTTCTCTAAATTGGAATTATCGATTGCAATTTCCCTGAATGGTGAATGTGCCTGTTTCGGCCGTGCCGGCGTCGGATTGTTTGCCCACAGCTATCCACAGCTGCAAAAACGGCCCGGATTCGGTGTCAGCGAAGGGAAATAAGCTATTTCGGACCGACCAGCTCACTTTTCACCTTTGCTTTAAAGGACTGCCCATTGTAATTTGCGTACCCTCATAGTAGCGTGGTAAATGGTCAAATGGCACAGGCAAATTGGCCATAATTCTTTGTTGTAGTCGTTTTTTTAGTCATACCTTTTCAAGCGCGATTTCTTGTGCTGTTCTTCAGCTCTTACTCACTTCGTTTTCATGTTAGAGTGTCACTATTCGATTTTCTGATATTAAAATTGCAACATAAATTTGAAGTAGAATTGACCGAATCCATGAAATTTTCTGATTTTTGTTTTAAAAAAAAAACCGATGGAGAATAGCGTGCGATAATGGTTTTTGAAAATTAATTTCTGAGTTCTGGCCGGATTAGATTCATTTTTTTTTCATTAAAATATACCAACGGGTAAGTTTTTTGTATAACTAAACAAGGCAAAGATAGTATTTTCGGACTTTTCTGCGTGCGGCGGTATGTAGGTAAAACGCCATCGCGGCGGGACCCAATGCCAAAAATTTTTTTTGAAGTTAGATTATCCGTTCCAAAGAAACTTTTGTTCACACGGAGTGCTATTTCTAGGTAAAATCGCGTTTTAAACCGATTGTATTATTAGGATTTTCCATATTTCACCTTTGTTGTCGAAAACAGCACAGATATAGAGTGTTCCGTCCATTTCTGCTCAATCCTTTCGTTTGCAATTCCCCCGTAGAGGTCAACAACCAATCTACCATTCTGCCATACGGCAAACGACGCTCCCGCCTTTTCCAGGCCCTTTTCGAAGTTTTCCCTGAAAAAATGAATACAGTTTATGTTTAAAAGAATATGTAATCACCTAAAAATACGGCGTAAGTCGTCAAATCTGGGGTCGACGTGTCCCGCGAGAGAGTCCTCCATGGTGGACGTCAACAGAAGTAAGGGAAAAAGCATTCGCCGCCTGAAACCGGTTTTTTCTTTATCATTTCGAAGTTTAGCTTGCACTTTTGGGAAACTTTCTGCCAAGATGGGAAAATGCACTTTAGGGTACAACCCACCCCCTTTAACTCATTGCGAACACGCGAAAGATCAAATTTTTAAATCAAAACTACTCCGAGTTGCTTTTTAAGGCGTAGTTTAAGGTCCAACCGAGTCACTAAACGATCTAGCGACTCGGCTGTGACGCGGCTAAACCCCTTTCACACGATTAGTAAATTGCCCACCAAGCATTTTTGCGGAGCAGTCGGGGGCAGAGGGCGATATTTATGTCGCTGTTTGCACACGTAGCCCCGGCAACTAAATGCACTAGGCGAAATCGTTTCCGGAGGGCGAATGGCCGGAAAAGAGCTTCTTTTAGACGGCCCGAGGCGAAAGACTTGAAAATGCAAGGATTGCAGCGGCTGCATGAGATGCATTTCCAGTCAGAATGCCGTGATAAAGGCAGTTATGGGAGGATTGGACTGTGTGTGTGTGTGTGTGTGTGTGTGTGTGTGTGTATGTGTGTGTGTGTGTGTGTGTGTGTGTGTGTGTGTGTGTGTATGTGTGTGTGTGTGTGTGTGTGTGTGTGTGTGTGTGTGTGTGTGTGTGTATGTGTGTGTGTGTGTGTATGTGTGTGTGTGTGTGTATGTGTGTGTGTGTGTGTGTGTATGTGTGTGTGTGTGTGTGTATGTGTGTGTGTGTGTGTATGTGTGTGTGTGTGTGTGTGTGTGTGTGTGTGTGTGTGTGTGTGTGTGTGTGTGTGTGTGAGTGTGAGCGTATGTCCGTTTCGTGTTGAAATCTTCACATGACGCCAAGCGACAAATGATAAATTTTCATTCTTTTGTGAATAAGCATTCACTGTCTGCGTGCTGGCGGAAATGATTTCATATCACCGCCATTCCGTTCAGAATGCCAGGCAATCCTTTTTACGCCGGATTCATTAAAGAAAACCTAACAGTCGTCCTTGCTTTGTTGGCTTTCAACGCAAAAGCTTATTCGTAATTTTTGGCTGCCAACCGTTTAATGAGTATCCTATATAGTATTGAAAATCTCGAAACCATCAATTTCTACATGTGAACAATACGGTAAAGACTAGGGGTAGTGATTTTGGTATTTTACAAAAATCTCTCTTTCGGTTCTAATGCTTCTTTTATTGGTAGTGGTTTCCATATTAACTGGTAAGACCTCGTAAAATTGACATACCCCTTTTGTATGTTTTGAACTGTAATCGGTGCACACAGCAGAGAAACGCGTGAGAGCGCGGAAAATAGCGAGACGCAGAATGGCGCGCAATTCAAACGATCTTTTCGATAAAACTGCAGTCGTTCATAATTTGGTTCATTTTGCTTCAAAAATAGAAAATCGGACTCTTTTCGAATCAGGAGAAGGAGATCTACTCATTTATCACAAGTCCAGAAAAACTTTTTTTACGTGGTCCTTCCTCTTAAAAATGTTTTCAAATTCTCTGATATGATCATTCAAATCTACCAAAAGATTACAAGCAGTTAGAAATTATAGGTTATTAGACTTTCAATTCTATCAGTAGTATCTCACATTCATCATGAAAATAATACGAAAGTCTGAAAAAACAACATTCTTTTCAAATCCTATGCTTTGAATGTGTCTATTTTCGACTCACAATCCCTCCACTCTCTAGACAAAACAGTCTATGTTTCACCCTTCACGTCACCTGTGGAAACTAGGCAACGTGGCTCGGCAAATGGGATTCTAGCTAGAAACCCTTGTTTTCCATTCAACTCAGGATCACTGAGCCTTTTCTCATATTTAAGCAATATTTAGTCTTCACAATTTAGAATTCACGAAAAACAGTGTATTTTTGAGACCAAAAGAACGGAAACAAAATGAAACGCGGGGTCAATGATGCACGTGGTGGCCTTCTTTTCGGCGCATAAGTCCGAGTCTTATTGAATTTCGCCCGATTTTTCCTGATAGCGTAGTCCCACGGGGCTCGGGGATTAGGACACTTCAAAGTGCGTTTCCTGGAAGCGTTTTGAATGGGGGATGATGATTTTCGGGGTTTAAATCAACATACTGGCTTTGTTCATTTTGGTTGCTTTTCTCTCTGTCTCTGAACTTTTGTCTCTGGCGCTCTATCTCATTCTCTGTTTTTCAAACTCTCTCTGTTTCTACTTTTCAAAAATTATAATCGAGCGGACCCGTGAGGCTAGAAATTTCTCACAGTCTCATCAGCCCAGATTTGGTGTAAAACCTTTTCAGCTTTTGAGCAATATAAACTATTTTGAAAGTTTACGTTTAAAGGGGAAGTAAGGGGGCTTTTCATTTAATTTTGGATCGGCTACGGTCGGAAATTATGCGAATTAACTATGCTAAATTGTCTCGCACCCTCCTCATTTCCAGCGCTGTCTCAGCCAATTAGAATGAAATTCGACTCATTAGCATGCCTTGTAAACGCCGGACACGCAGGCCGTACTGTCCGTCTACAAATCTGGAGACGGGGACTCGTGTTTGACGACTTTGAAGCCTATTTTCTTGAAAACGGTAAATTTTCAACCCATAGTCATATAGATTTTCGTGATCAGTGAATTTTTCTCTTTTAATTGAGCTCGTTGTAAAACCCATCTGACTGTCCCTTTAATATCGGTTTTTTGACCTGGGTTACGGTGGGTTTACAAAATTTTGAAAATTGATCGAACTCTTTGGAAGTGGCCTTTTTCCAATAGCTTTAGCCGTGGATACACCAAAACTAACCTACAATTAGTGAAAAGTTTGTGTACATCCGCACAGGACCCAGAAAACCTCAAAAAGTGAGATTTTGCGTTTGAAAATGCAGTTTTTCGCATTTTTCGACCTTTTACATAAAAGACGCGCAAAATGTGACCTAAACTTTCCAATTTTACGCTTTCTTGTGCATCGGAAGCATGTATCAATGCTGGAATTATCTGGACCCTATCATGACGAAAAATGCCTTGGAAAGTGTTCGATGTTTACGATTTTTATCGAGTTTTACGTTTTTAATCAATTCGTGGTAGAAAGAATTCATTCTTGGAAGGGAAAACAATTTTTCCGTTGAAAATGGTTTTGCAGTCAACAAAATCACAAATTATCGACTTTTTAGTGGGCGGAGCCAAATTTTTTGGATGTTAAGACCCGCTTTTTCAGGAGGTTTATGGTGTGTACAACTAGTAAATAATCTAAAAGATATTTTTTTATAGAAAAGTGATTTTCGCAGTGTGGTTACAGACATCGGGTCAAAATACTAACCTGCACGATATCTTAAAATAGGCCATCGGCATTAGACTTCCCTTTAAGGAAAATCTGCAGACAGACATACCGGGAACCATATCAGAGAAGCAGAGCGAGCGATAAAAGTAAATCGCTATCTTCGCGCACTTTACAGCCCGTAGCTCACATTGAAGGTCATATTTTCGAAGAATTCGAAAATTTCATTGGGTCCCGCCGCGAAGACCTCCGATGACATTGGGTCCCGCAACGATGATCCGCGATCGTGGCGCGATCTACGCATGCGCTTTAAAGAGAGTGTGCTCTGAACGAAGAGACGCAGAGAAATGCCCGAAACAGTTTTTTCATTGCTACTAGCCGATTATCTAACTACAAACTAACGAAATTACCTTCGAACATAAAAACTTAAATCCGGCGCTGAAATTGAAGTTTCGGATGTTGTTTGTGCTCCCGGAGAGGCCAGAATCATCGTTCATGCATGTTTTGTGTGCAACTGCGTCATTCCACCGATGTCTGGCGTGGAAATGGCAAAAAAGACAACAATTCCATCCGAAAATTCGTCCTTGGGGGCTCTTTAATAGCTTCTCATGAACAAATCCATCATCAAGTTGTCGAATTTCACACCGTGATAAACTGACGTGTGGTTATTATGCAGAATTGTGATCTGTGATGCTCACCGCGGCTACGCAAACACTTGATAAAACCAAATGTTTCGATTCGTGCTTTGGTTGTGTAAATTGACTCCGTTTTTGCTATATAGGGAATTTATATTGCAATATAATTGTGGTTATTTGATGTAACTTGATTTATTGATTCATATTTTACATTCAAACTTTGATAACATTATAAGCATTAGGCGTATTCCCATCGACTCCGATTGTGTGTAGCTTAGACCATAATTCCTCAACACTTAACCAGGTCGGTAAACAGCGGGCGGTCGCGGCGTTGTCTCGCCGAGGTCGTAGGAAAAAATGTTTGTGACGTCACTAACATAAAAACTCTTTGTTTTTTTTCATTATTTATTTGTTTATTTATTCATTTTGTTATTTGTAAACACTCTAGTAATACTACTATTCCGTTTAAAATAAAACAATGCCATGGAAAAATGCTTTTAATCCCCCCTTTACCGAGATTTGACCCTTCGACTTGTACCCTTCTAAAAATGTTCGTTTTTATGTTATCGTAATTTTTATTTCTTGTTTAATTGTTATTTTATTTAGCGTCGTCCAGTTTTGACACTTTCCTCGCCATGGGGGACAAGGAAACCTCCGTTTCCGGTTCGTCTTCACTGAGCGCTGCCTCCGTCGCTTCCCCGGCGTCTTCGGAAATCTCAGGTTTGGGGTACGGTATTCATTAATTTTACATGTTGTTCAAGGCTTGTTGGAGAAGGAAATGGCCAATTCGGCTGCGGCGAGTCCTGCCCCGTCGAGCTCCTCTTTGATGAGCGAACAGGAGCAAAATGAACCCGGAAGTACCAGTCGGCAGTCACCGTATGTTTGTTTTAAAATATTTTTTGTTGTTGAACCAATATTCTTTTTCCGAAAACGTGAAATATTCCGTTCCGTTAAACAAATCTCAATTACTCCTTTAAAAAATATGTCTTGTTGTGTTTAAAGGACTGTGGACATGTTCTGAACGAATCCCGCAAGCTACACGGCGTCTGCGGGTGCCTTGCTTAACAACAAGTCAGGGATTAATCGGTCCCGACACGATGTTTCATAATTAGGCTGTCAACTTTCGTGCTGCTAAACTTCAACAGCCGAATTCTAGAACTTTCATGTCGGGACCCAAGAATCCAGAATTTTCTTGGTTTCGTGTCACCGGCTGCTCCCATCCGATACAAATCGGGTTACACTACTCTCCGGTCCTTTAAATTCCCTAGCATATAATTTTTCTTTTCAGTTTCCTCGGCTACTTCAATCGTGCGTCCCCGTCATCGAATATCCTGAATCTTCCTGCTCGTCCTGAATTCCTCAATGGTAGCGTAATTCTGTTTTGTTATAATATTACTGTATTCCAGTTCCCTTCGGCGATTCCGGAGCCTCGTCCTCTTCCTCCGTGGACGGAATCCAGCCTTCCGCCCGTAACCAGTACCGCACCCGGCGGCGGAAGAATTCCTCTGATTCCTCGAGTTCCGAGGAGAGTGTTGTGACGATCGGAGAGTCTGTGGAGAGTTTCGAGACTACCAGCAGGAAAAACAGCAAGAATAAAGTGAGTTTTGAAATTCTTTCAAAATAACACTGAATTTTCAGTTGAACGATGAGGTTATGATCCCCGGCCGCGGTGCAGACGCGCCCCGCGGCAGAATCGCGAATATCCGCCGTGAGAGCAACTGCTCGATTGAAACTGAGGCGGCGCACGAGAAGCTGGTGAAGGCCACTCAGCACATCTCCAACGGCTTTGATGACATCGTGTCTCTGGACAGGGTACCGTATTCCTTTATTATTCGCGTGAATCAATCGCTTCAGGACCCTAAGAAGCGTCCGCCGTCTGCCACGAGCCACAATCAGCCGAATGTGGGCGAGCCGATCAGCATCGTCACAAATAGTCCATATAATACCGCCAATCTTCAACAGTATAATAATCCATTCCTGCCAAATAGCTGCACCCCCAGTCCGACCAGGGTTTCCGAGAGTTACAAGGTGGGATTATTTGGCTTCTGTATGCATGAGGGTTCATTTTGCGCGATATCCACTACGCAAATATTGCTTAGAAAGTAAGAAAGCTATAGCTGTCGCCAAACTGAAATTATATGCTAATTGCGAAAACATGCAAAGCATGTTCTGTCGACAATGATTAGACTACGAATTTTCCATATCAACAGAGCATCACTTGAACATTCTAATTTTATTGGCATGATTTCAATTTGGCGACAGCTGTAGCTTGACGCGACCCCGTCAAGTCAAAATCAGGGTTTATGTTTTTCTAAGCTTCTATAGGCGATGTCAATACTACTTCGCCATTTCCAATGCTCTGATTTTTTGAGGTGATGGATAGGATACTCAGCCAATGTAGGCAGCCAAAAGTAGCTTTGGCGGCAGAAAACAAAAAACATGCAGAAACATGCAAACATGCAGACATGCGGCACTACGCGCGGCACCAATTCACGTACTAATACGGACCCACTCCATTCTTTCATTTTAGAATATAATTTTATTTAATAAAATATAATAATTCTCTTTACAAAGGATTTTTCAAAAAAAAAATAATATTAAAAAAACCACTTTATAATTCTAATTTGTACTATATTTTCTTTTTTTTAACCAAAGCGAACGTGCTTTGTTATTAAACCTGATTATGTTCAGTTTTCGCGATCTTCGTCCGAAAACTGAACAATTTAGGCTCTGGCTTAGGCAGAGTGACGTTCTGTCACTCTGGCGCACTTACATCCCCGCAATATCTCTCTCCCTGTTAGCATTGAGAAACAGAGACAGACCTACAGAGAGCGGGAGTTTATGTGTTGCATGTTTATATCCCTCTGTTACTATTCCTGTGTCTGTGCGTTTGTCTCTCTTGAGATAGAAGGAGAGAGAGAAAGGCAAAACATTCACGTAGCCGAAGTGAATTTCTCTGTATTCTTCTTCTTCTCCTTCTCCTGGTTGGCGCGACCCCCTTAAAGGCAGAGGCCCAGGAAAATGAAAAAGGACCTGTCCATGACGTACGTAGGCGAGAGAGTGTCATTTTCAATGGTGAAATGCAGAGAATTTTATGATTAGCATGGACAGGTCCCCCTCTTCATTTTACGTGGGCCTCTGCCTTTAACCCAAACGGCGGGCGCTTGTTCTTCTGTGCTCTTTCCCCTCCCACGTTTCTAAACCAAAGAATCTCCTCTCTCTATCTCTATCTCTAGTGAAATGAAACCTCTCTTACTGCCCCTTTAAGGGTGGCAGTCGGTTTGGGTCGGGAATAAAGAAGAAATTGCTGAAGTTCTAGTAGTCGACCATTTGCGCTGTTACACATTAGTAATCAATATCCCCAGCTACAACCGTTTCGGTCGGTTGCTCGTATCGTCTCTGGATGCTTCTTCTCTGGATGCTCTCTGGATGCTTCCTGTCTCTGGATGCTTGTCTCTGTGATTCTTGCCCTCCTCTCTCTCTCTCTCTCTCTCTCTCTCTCTCTCTCTCTCTCTCTCTCTCTCTCTCTCTCTCTCAGATCACTGCTGTCAGAGAGGCCGGAGTCTTCATGGCAGATCTCCTGATGCCAATCTTTACGCCAGCATCAATCGTACTATTCAAGTCGCCTCCAAAATCCCATTGTAGATCAGATAACGTAATTTACCAGAAGCCAAAGCCCCGCTACGCGGGTATTCGCCTTCTGGATTCGGCAGCTTTCGGTCGCTCCAAGTAGTTCTCGTGGCCTTCGGCTACTCGATTTCACGTACTCGATTTACCTGGGAAATGAAGGACGGGGTGCGAAAAGACAGAGGGACATCATTCACCAATCCCTTATATCCCTCATAAAAAATAGGGTCTCTCTCTCTCTATCTCTTTCTATAGTTCGAGCCAAAACTACTGCCTGTATCTCAGTCTTCCGGTTGTCAGACTACTAATTTCGGGTGACCATCCACGATAGGTGACCATGCCTCCCTATGACCATCCACGTGTCATGAGGGAGACGGTGTAGTCGTCTGTTTGTTTCATGAAGAGCGAGAAGATGGTCCAAATGAATGACTGACTCTCGCTCAGACTCTTTGTCAACAAACACACTCGGGGATCGTGCTCCGTTACAAGTCCCGAGAACTCTAACAAGCGATTGATTAACTGATATTTCATTACACAAAGAGAAGTTGGGAAGAAATCTAAGGAGGAAAGTAGAACACAGCCAGTCGCCGAGAGCCCATGGCTGCTCTCTGCGGTCGGCGGAGACGCCCACTGCATGTAGTAAACCGCAGTCGAGGGAAAAGCATGACGAAGCCCGGAAGCTGGGCGACACGGTCTCATTCTCTCTCGATCCTGCCAATCTAACTTGATCTCTCTCCCTCTCTCTACCTCTTTCTCTCTCTATCTCTCTCTCTCTCTCTCCGTTACACGCTGGGTCCGTCTCTATCTTGGAGACCCTGGCGTGCATTAAGGTGGCCCACCCCAACCACAGAGGCCCGAGCGATATGCCCATCGATGAGTGACGTACCGTGGCCTTTCCCTCCTTAACTTTTGAAGGAACTCCAGCTGCCACAAAAAAACCGGCATGGGCACTTTGCCAACAGCCCAGAACGAAGCCCAGAACATAGGTTGCTTGGTCCCACAAATGTTAAAAATTCCTGTTCTGTTTTTAAAGTGATCCGAATTCCCAATTGAAAAGGCCGTGGTACGCCAGGGTCGCCCTGATCCCCGATCTACCTATCCCGG
Source organism: Oscheius myriophilus (assembly GCA_964057215.1). NCBI lineage: Eukaryota > Metazoa > Nematoda > Chromadorea > Rhabditida > Rhabditidae > Oscheius > Oscheius myriophilus. The sequence goes on from OZ059906.1 coordinate 20,325,469, forward strand.
TTGCAGCAAGAACAACATCAGGCTCAAACGTTACCGGCAAAGGTTTGGAGTTGCAGGACGCTCTTTATTTTAACAGAACGTGCCCCAACGAAGGGCTGTGTTTTGGTTCGGATGACCGGCTTGCAGAGAGAAGCCGGCGCCAAGACTCATTTGGGAGATCAACTTACTCAAGTTCTTTTACATGTGAACGGCGCTACTGCGGTACGATGAGCCGACCAAAACGGTTGTAGTTCTGGGGACATTGGCGACTACTCTGTGACAGCGCAGATGGTCGACTAGTTATGCGAAAACTTCATCAAAGCTGCCGAAACTTGGTTGTCGATGAGACACCCAAAAATAGGAGAACAAGAGAAACCTTAGATGTCATAGAAATCATTTCTCTCTAACAGCCGTATACGGCAACTACGTTTCTTACCCTCTTAAGCGCAAGTGAGAGAGGCTTCGCTTGAAGGAGATGAACAGTAGGATTCTTGAAAATTTCTAAGTGGCACTGTAAGTGACCCAAGTGCCACTGTATGTGACATTGTTGTCCCGCGCCCTCATTTCGATAATGAAATTCACTTCATTAACATGTCTAAATGCCGAATATACTAGCCGTCTTAAGCTCTTACTGTCCCTTTAGTATTGTGGGATCTTCGGAGACCAATGTAGACAATGATGTCTCCATTTACTTATTTCTCACTCACTCCCTCCCAATCTTTTGTTCACTGACACACAATCCTCACACGACGGCTAAAACCACAAAAGAAAATGGGAGATAGGAAACAAAAGAAACATATAGACACGGATAGAAAAACAGAGAAAGGGAGGGAATGAACCAGAAACACATGTCGACGGTAGGAGAGAAAGGGGAAGAGTGAAATACCGACGGAGAGATAAGACGGACACACAGAAAGAGAAAGAAAAAAAGAGGGATAGAGAGAGAGAGAGAGAGAGAGAGAGAGAGAGAGAGAGAGAGAGAGAGATGTAGACTTCCGCCCTCTGTCTGTTTTTCTCTGTATCTCAATGCTAAGAAGAAGAGATATAGAGAAAGAGAGAGACTGCGGAGATGTAAGTACGTCACAGTGACTATATCATAGTCACTGTGACGCACTTACGTATTTATAACGGACAGTGAGGTTGTAAATTGTAAAATACCAGTTCTAAAATTGTAATCCTTTCGCTCTTCTGCGTAACAAATGCGAGCGATAATGACAATCCATTGTTCCTGGAGGGGATGCCAATGCTTTTTGAAATTGCCAGAAGTAGGGCATTTGCATGTTCTAGTTTAATGACAGAACAGTCGTAGCCAAGCAGAATGAGGTTTAACACTGTTAAAAAGCACGTTCGCTATGGTTAAAAAAATATAGTACAAATTAGAATTATAAAGTGGTTTTTTTTATTTTATTCTATTTTCTTTATTTTATTTTTTGAAAAATCCATTTTTGTAAAGATAATTATTATATTTTACCAAATAAAATTATATTCTAAAATAAAAGAATGGAGTGGGTCCGTATTAGTACGTGAATTGGTGCCGCGCTTAGTGCCGCATGTCTGCATGTTTTTTGTTTTCTGCCGCTTTGGCTGAGGGTGGAAAGCCTTACTTTCGGTTTCGGTCCCCTGTGCGAATTTTTTTTAATACATACATGGCCACAACCCCGTCGCTTGGGTCGTGGCGAGACCTTCGCCCTAAAAAGGCCTATGGAGGAAAACAGCGATAATAGCGATACTGACGCCCATGGATGGTTTAGTAACGCCGGATAGTACCAGAATCTGTCCGATTTGGCTGTATACGTTGCCTGACCATGAGTATTGATTGCATTACTGTGCGAACAACAGCATAACACGGGCAGGTTGTGACGAAGTAGTTTGGGCATTAACTATAGGGGTCTATATGAATATGAAGTATATAGGCCTATATGAAGTGATTGGCGATTCGCCGCAAATTCTTTGTGATTTCCCCCATGTGGTGGGTCATAAGTCTGTAGTTGCACTCTACTGCACTCCCCCTTTTGATATTTCATTTTACGGACTCCTGCGCCACATCATTAAATAAAAAGTGTTTAACTATGTCACACCTGGTCAGCGTACCAGAGGTGTATTTTGCGACAGCCCTCTCAATTAGAAAAACTTTTCAAAATTTGCGGCGAGCCCCCTCCCTTTGCAAAATATTGAGTAAACTTCAAATTGCGACATCCCACGGCCGCGGTTCGCTGAGGTTGGCCAAGTATGACTATAGTTCGTGCGAAAACTACTTCGTCACAACATCCCAATGTTGTGCCTAGAGTAATGTGTGCAATCTAGGATACTCAGGCGTGTACGCAGCCAAAATGGCGGAAGTAGATTTGGTGAAGAGTATACAAACTAAGACCCATCGCTGTTTTCCACAACTCGTCCTAATCCTTCTTTTTAGCAATGCTACTCTCCCTCCACTCAGCAGATCGTTCGTGCGAATGTGCCCTTCTCTCCGAGTCCCAGTCCTACCCAAAGTCCTACTCGGAACAGGCTCATGAGGTTTGTCTCTTTCCACCCAGCCCCATAATTTTTTTTTTACAGAGGCGACTCTCCTATTGCTGCGAAACCTGGAATGAAGCGGCGTTACACAGCCGGCGCCAATATGGATGACCTGGAGCTGAAGAGGCAGTACGTGCGCCAGAGTACCTCTCCTCTGGTCACCGACAGGACCTTCCCCTACCCGCCGAATCCAGTGAATCCCGTGACGGCGCCTACGCCTCCGCCGCCTCCCGCTCAGGAGTTCGCCCAGCCGCAACTGTAAGTTTTTCGTTCGTTAAATAGAATTTTAAAAAGATACAATGTTTATAAAATATGGTATTATGGCACAGGAACCTTTGTTTTTGCTTTAGGAAACGAAATATGTTGAAATACAACTTTTAATCGATGTTTTGTTGCTTTAGGTCACATTTTGTACTAGCGCGATGTAAACGCTGCCATCCGCGGCCCGAGTGCTCCTGGTTTTCCGAAAATCCCTATGGAAAGGCCCCGCCCCCGTTGCATCGTTGGTGCACAGAATTTTGCAATCAGCGCACAGAATTCACGTGCTCAACGATTTGAAATATGACTATTTCATACTGTATCGTCTGGGGACCCAGCGCATTCGACCCAGTTTCTAACACAGCTATTTTTTGTTGCGCCTTTTTCCTAGTTCTGTCGCTTGAAAATCGATTTATTGTCCATGTCTTTCTTCCAAAATTCGTGCCAGCCGTGTGGCAGAATGTTTGTTGGGAAAATTTTATATATAGTTGGTTGGATTTTGACATAACGTTCCAATATTAGGATGTTAACATTAATATTTCGGAGCGCTAACATTTGAATTCGTTTCGAATCCCAGTAAATCCAGTAATTCGCCTGACCACTTACTGAAAAATAACACCCGAATGGGTATTTTTTGCTACTACTACAAGCTTGCGGGATTCAATTGTATACTTTTCGTAAATGTTACTTCTGCCAATTTGGCTGCGTACCTTCTTAGATGCCATTCATAACTAATAACAACAGCAAAACATCGGCACGCTGTGACGAAGTAGTTCTGTCAGCAACTAAATGCATATATTGAAATTCTCCAGTGAAATTCGCATATATTGTGCTACCCAGTTAATGGGTATTTTCCCTGAACACTGGGTACCTGTGCCACTACTACCAAAAGCTCTAAAATCTACCGATCCAATCAACCCCGTCCGATAATTCCAGTTTTAGGTTTCCTCTGGGCGGCGTGTCTGCCTTCTCTCGCCGGGTCAACGCTATGGACTCCTACCCCGGGGTGGCACGGCGTATCAGCGTGGATTCCGACGACCAGAAGAGTGCCAAGGACGATATAAGCGAGCCCTCCAGTGTCAAAACCGAAGAACCCATGGAGCAGGAAGAAGAAGCAAAGCCTGAGGACAAATCTCCTGTGGAGAACAAGATACCCGAGGAGGCCTTCGCAGAGGCAATGGAAATCGCCCTGCCTCAGGACACCGATGACTTGTGAACCCCTTTGTTTTGCTGTTGTATCTGGGACTATTTATACCTCTATTTCCGCTGGTTATCCCTTTGTTTTCGTGTTGTCGCTGTGTCATTCTTCTCGATGTTCACATTTCCAATCTGTTGCTATACATATGCTGTTCATTACGTAGTTTGATCTCCGCTCCGTTCCCATTGTTGCAATGTGTGAGTACGACGTCCCGAGGTACCCCAATGTTCCAAGGGACCCATGGTTCCCGAAAAAGAATGAATGAATGGTTGGAACGGTGTTCTTCGTTCCCTCGCCCAAGTGTAGTTTCAACCAGTACCCGTCTTGTTTACGCCAGAGATAGCTACGTGCCGATTTGAGCGAGATGCGGGTTGTGCTGTTTCTCGCAGTTGCAATGGCCGCTGTCAACGCCGCTCGCAGAAAGGTAAGATTTATTAAGGGAAAATTATAGAACAAACTGCAAATTACTTAAATAATCAATTAAATATTTAAATTATCAGTAACTGGCACCGGTAGGGAGTTGATTATAACTACTAGGTAATCGATATTCGCCTATTTCATTTTCACATTCTTGTAAGCGGAATAGTTGGGAAAACTTGATAGATTTGAGCCCTTGTGTGCCCCTGCTAGGGTGTTTACCGAGTGTTTCAGTTGGCATTTGATGTTGAATTTCGAATGGAGCTCTTTGGTAACTCACCATGCCGGTTCGAGCGATTATGTTCCAATAATGCGATGTTGATGTTTAATAAACGAAAATAATGGTAGTCTAATAACAGAGCATGCTTGGCTGGGAAACCAAATTTTGCCATGATTGATGTTTGCAGAGCCATCAAGCTTAAGGGACCGTTGCGGGGTAGTTCGAACCATGTTTCTCATCTTTGAGGTCCTTTATTGATGGCACTCCCACAACTAACACACATAAGACGGCTCACTATACTTCCGTATAAGGCATACTCTAAATTAGAGTCCATGGTGATTCCAGCTTTATAACGTGTGGTACACGCCCCACCCCCAAATGTGTATGTGGTGGAATGCGCGCAACATTGTTTTTCCCCATATTGGGTTGGTGACCCAAGTATTGTAGGGCTTTTATATATTCGCAGGTGGCTATGGATGTGCGATCTTGCGCAAAACCCGGGGTATCACCCTGGTACCTAAAAGTTAAAACGAGTTTACTGTCAGCGAGTTTACCAAACCATGAGTACAATGGAAACGGGAATCTAGCTTTATAACGTGTACAAGACAAATTTGCCCTCATAGTCAGACAACTAATGCAGTAAGATTGCCAGGTAAACACGTTAAATAAACGTAATTCACGCATCCTAGGCCGCTGGTTCATTTCAAACATTTTGTAGCAATGAGGTCGTAATTTTAATACTTGTTTCTTTTGCCCAAATCTTGTGGCTTCACTTATTGGTTTACTTTCAGCCGCCACAGGCCGATGAGCCCGTCATCATTGTGGGAGGCGGCCTGGCTGGTCTCTCCGCCGCCATTGAGGCCGTGGAAGCCGGCGCCAATGTGATCCTCATCGACGCGGAGAAGAACCTCGGAGGAAATTCCGCCAAGGCCAGCAGTGGTGGGTTCTAATTCCATTAGGGGTGGACCTTCGTTTTTAATTGTTAACTTTCTCAATAGGGGATGACAGTAGTCGAAAATACCCTACAAATCGATCGAAAACCTTGTTTTCCAGGAATCAGTGCCTGTGGCACTGCCGCCCAGAAGAACCTCGGAATCGAGGACTCCCGCGACCGCTTCTACACCGACACCATGGCCGCCGGAGACCGCGAAAACGACGAGACCCTCGTCGACATCCTTGTAAGATTTTCTTCATTTCATGCCTTTCAATGGCTTGGTTTTAGGTTGAACAGTCGCGAGAGGCCGTGGAATTCCTCGAGAAGCAGGGCGTGGATCTGGGAGACGTCAATCTGTGTGGAGGCCACTCCGTTCCGCGAACCCACTGGCAAGTCACTTCAGTTTCCCTCTCAAGACCTTTTAGGATCCCGTCGCCGAAGGAGGGAAAGCCACTGCCCGTGGGATTCGGAATCATCAAGGCTCTTAGGGGCAAGTTGGACACCATCGCCAAAGAGCAGCCCGAGAGGCTCCAGATTCTGACTGGACACAAGGTTTGTTTCATGAAACCGGGTGTTCTTCATTCTTCTACTTTTTGTCCATTCAATGCCAAATAAGTTGGAGTTCATATGACCAAACAATAAGCTAGAGCCGATTGGCAGACGATGAGACTCTTCACCTTAACTGGGAGGTTCAGATCATGGCTGGACATGAATCGTGTGGGGGCTCGATGCGCAAGCCCCCAAATAGTACCTCGGAGGCAACGTAAGCCCCCCATTAATTTTTTATTACTTTCAACCAAACGGCGAATTACGTAGGTACCGCACCTCGCGTCCACCTATGGTTCAGATGACAATTTTAATCAAAGCCCGGAGGGTCTCCCGAAAAGAATTGACAGGCAACCGTTTCCTCGAACGACATTAATAGAGATCAAACACCAACATACAAACAACGTTTCAACGTGCCAAAGTTGTGACGTTGTGCATAGTGATGCAAATATAGCTGTCGCCAAACGAGCATATTTGGCAAAAATACGCTTTTAGTCCGCGTCTTCGCCAGGTACACTCTATTTCCGCCTGCGCATCGCGATGTTGATGTATTAAGGCCGTTTTTGGCTGGATGCCGATTTGGCGACAACTGTAATGTGGAATACTCAGGCCGTATACGCAGCCAATTCGACAGAAGTAGATTTGGTGATGGGCATCAAGAGAATTAGCCGTACAAGCGACACCTTATGTGACCTATGACCCAAATACATGACTACCCTGCACTCGTACTGGATATAAATAACAGTGAATTACTACGAGTGTGTATATAGTATTTCCGACAGAAAGACCGGAGACTTTTCAGCCACTTTCAATTCCTCCATATTTAACCACTGACGACTTGAAACATTGGAGTGAATAAAAGTATTTTAGGCGAAATAGCATAGTAAAAGAGGAGTGCGCAGATATTTATAAAAGTGGCGGCGGGACCTAATGTGCCATCCTTTAAGGTTTCGGCCAAAAATCTGTGCCGTTTTTCGGAAACACACTATAGTGGAAGCCGTAGTTACGTAAAGCGCGAGCTACACGTCAATTGTAGTCATAACTGTTGCGTACCGATGTTTGGATGTTGTTGTTAGAGAGGATACACAGGCAGTTTACACAGCCAAATCGACCAAAATAGCTTAGTGTCGGATTCAGTGTCATCCTGTCAATTGTTGAAACGACGCAACAAGAAACACTATCGAACGAGAGATTAGCGAATATGCAAATTAAGAGTCGAGTTACGTGGAAATTGACGAACTATACTCACTTCTCGCGTGAAGAAGGCCGTCAAGGTTCTACTTGTTGTGCCTATATGTGTGTTGGAATCCAGTAGGTCATCGGAGAGTTATTGTGATCGATGGAAGGAGATCAAAGTTGAAAGCGCGGTTCAATGGAGGGTTTCGCCACGTGGTTGTTGAGTTCGTCATGCTGTAGTCCGTGAACGAGAAGGCGACGAGTCAGGTCCTTGTACGAGAAAGTGGCGTGACGATGACAAAACATACAGTTAGTCAGAGTTTGGATGAGAAAACAGTACCTTTTTCTTCTGGGATCTGCCCAATTCTGGCTCAAGCAATGTACACGAGCAGTTTGCAACCCCGAAGGGTATCGTCTACCAGAGCAAGAGCTTCGCCATGTACACGACCGAGGAAAGACGCCACCCCGTTTATAACCTCAGAGGTGTCGCGGCCAAGAGCGAAAAGAGCGTTTGTTCCGCAGTTCAGACGCAACTTTAACCACCCGGAGGCGGACGTCTGAAGTACGGACGCACTGTGGGCGAATCCCAAGGGGAAGGACATCGTTTGGATCGAGAAGGTTGCAGACGAAATGAAGGCGACAGAAGAGCAGACGAGGCGACCGGCCAGCTGACGAGGAGGCGAAGGAATAGAATGAATGGTGGTGGAGGGGGAGTGCCACGATAGGCTAATCCCGTAAGCTAAGTATGCTAATTCCGTAACCCGTAGAAATTAGCATGTGCTAAGAAGTTGAATCAAGGGAACCAAAGGGGGACGCATACGTATGGCAACTTGACACATGACAACCCAGACGAATTGCGCTCCCGGCCATATTGTGATGTAACTGCCATGTAACCTGGATGTTTTGCACCTTTCCTTTTTGCGAGTGAGTCTTTTCGCTCTGGTCTCATATTGCCCTCAGCTCGTTTCGGAACGTTGCCACCTTGAAAGGAGTACTGTTTGTAATCGGGACAGATTGCAACTGGGACGTTTCGCAACCTAACTAGGATATTTATTTTATCGAAACAACGAAAATGAAAAGGCAAATGTATTCTAATTAGGTTGCGAAACGGCCCAGTTCAAATCGTCCAGGTGTCAATTCGTCTAGCTTGCAATTTGAACCGGTGGTAAGCCGTCTCAGTTAAAATACGGACTTTTGCGATTCGTCGCGTTTCAATTTGGCCCATCGCAATGTATCCCGGTGAAATCCGTACACATTGCAAACCACTGACAAAGGTTGCAATTCGTCCGGGTTGCCATGTGACAAGTTGCCACCCGTACGCGTCCCACCAAAGGGGGCATGGTAATGTGAGAATTCGTAGTGGAATTCATACCTGTCCAAGTATACTACACTGCAGGGGTATATATAGCGGCCTTCGGTTGCCAAGTTAGGCATTACTGCCTATGAAACGTCCGGCGTTTACAAGGCATGTCAAAGAGACGAAATTCATTCTGATTGGATGGGATAGATTTGGTAATGAGATTTCGAGACCATTTAACAAAGTTGATTGACATAATTTTTTTTTAGCTTTTCCGGTGCAAACTGAAGTTAAAAGTCCCCTTTCTGGACTTAACCCGTATTTTATTCCCGTGACTCAGAACCATGGGGGGCAAAGGTTCTTATTTCTGAATTTTCAGGTCATCGGCTTGACTTCCTGGAACCAATACATCACTGGAGTCAACGTTGTCGTAGATGGAAAGAAGAACGAAATCGCCTCGAGGTCTGTCATCCTGGCCACCGGAGGATACAGTGCGGACAAGAACGAACCCCACAGTCTGCTTCTGGAGTTCACTCCCGAAAAGGTAAATCTCTCTCTCTCTCTCTCTCTCTCTCTCTCTCTCTCTCTCTCTCTTCAAATCTCTCTCTATTCCCCCATTTAGGCCAACTTCCCCACAACCAACGGAGCCTTCGCCAAGGGAGACGGAGTGAAAATGGCCAGGGCCATGGGTGCCGAGGTGGTCGGAATGGACCGCGTCCAGATCCACCCCACAGCCTTCGTCGACCCCGCCGCTCCCGAAGAGAACACCAAATTCCTCGCCGCTGAAGCCCTCAGAGGCAAGGGAGGAATTCTGGTGAGACTTCACATTGCCTCCAAATAAAGTACGTTTTCAGATCAATTCCAAGGGCCAGCGTTTCGGAAATGAGCTGGGCAGGAGGGACTACCTCACCGGAAAGATCCAGAGGGAGTGCGCCGTTGTGAAGGACTTCCAGGCTAGTTTTCAGACTGATGGTTTAAGAAAAATCCAAGTTTTAGAATGGTTCCGGTGGAAAGCCGGCCGCCTTCATGCTCTTCAACGACCAGGCCGCCGATGCCTTTGGACGCCCCGCCTTCAACTTCTACTCGAGCATCAAGAAGTTCTTTGGAGTACGTTTATTTATAAATCTAAGTTTGCCCGGGTTAAGGCGACCCCCACAACGGGGTTCTCAAATGAAACGTCGAAAAAGGATGAAAAGTGTGGATTACCAGAAAATCCCGACAACAATAAAGCGGGGCTTACTTTGCCGCTGAGGGACAATTTGGGGGGGATTACAAATCGAGCCCCCCAAACGCTCCCCGTCCAGCCATGATTTTCACACGCTAAAGGAAACATTTTTTACCATCTCCAAAAGAAATAGTTTGCCACCGATATACATTTTTTGAGTTTCGTCGGGGTACCCCACCCTTATAAAAATCCCGTCTTAAGAGGTACCGTTATACATGGAAAACTATCGTGAGTTCGATCCCTTGGGGGCTCTGTTGTTTTAAAATTAAAATTTCTATTGTCAGAAATACGAAAACGGTGCCGCTTTCGCCAAGGCGGCCGGAATCGACGCTTCCGAGTTGGAGAAGACGTTCAGCGACTACAATGTCTACGTGAAGGGAGACAAGAAGAAGGTTAGTTGCCCTATTGACTCGTTGTTAACGAAATGCCCTTCAGGACTTGTTTGAGAAGACGGTGTTCCCCGTTGCCTTCTCCATGGATGAGCCGATCTACGTGGCCCTCGTCACCCCCGCCATCCACTACACCATGGGAGGACTGAAAATCGATCGATCGGTGAGGGTCCTACCACGAATTTTGATATAAACTGTTGTTTTAGGCCTTTGTGCGCGATGAGATGTCGAACAAGCCGTTCAAGGGACTGCTCGCCGCTGGAGAAGTCACCGGTTAGTTTAAAATCGGTGGAAAATACCAAATTTTATCCTAAAACTACCCTGATCGTGAAATTCGCATTGGAGCAGTTTTACACATTTGCCTATTTAGTTGAAGATCAAACTCCTGATCAATAAGCCAATGATTTTCTTTCAGGGGGAGTCCACGGTTCCAACCGTCTGGCCGGAAACTCCCTGCTGGAGTGTGTGGTCTTCGGCCGCATCGCTGGCCGCAACGCGGCCGCCATCAGCTATGCCCACGAGGAGCTGTAGAAGCCCGCCATCACTCCTCCTCATTCCCTCATCGAAATGACAGGTTGATTCATAATTGGGTGTAATGGTTCTCTTATCTCTCCCCTGTGTATGTTGTCCCCCTATATACTCTTTTAATTTGCAATACCAAATAAAGGTTTACTGGTATTTAGCTCGTTTTTTTGGGACGGGGAGTGCTATTTCAAAGGGACCGTGGGCGAAGCCAATCATGGTGAATTTTCGATTTGCCGGCGCACGAAAGTTCGTAGCTACAAACTATGACATATTACTCTGGGAACGACATCAAAACATTGGCACGTTGACGTAGTTTTGGCATCAACTGTACATATAATTTTCACCAAATTTATTTTTGTCACGTCAAGAAACTGTTTATTTCACCCCAGACATTGGAAAGCCTTTGAAAAGTTGCCTTGGAAAATGATTTTGTTCAGATTCAGAAAAAATTTCTGTTCGAAATCGAGTAAACCTTTGAAAACGAATTCGTCTCGATATTCAAAGGAACATTAGAACAGTACCAATGTGGTAGCAGAAGAATAACAATTCTTGCTATTTCAAGAGCAGGGGTTCGGCTGGAAAATTTTTCCTAACTTAAAAAACCTTTTTCAGAAAAACTTTTCAAGGGCTTTCGAATGGCGTTTGTTACGATTTCCGAAAAACACTCTCAAATAGTTCATTTTCCCTACAGGATGTCTTTCCTATATTTTAATGAAGTTCTTCTTTCCACAACTGAATTTGTTGCTAAGAAGATCCTGAATCGAATGAGTTGTTCCATATGGCTTCTGAAGGCCTCTTATAACTTTCAAATCAATCAACAAATAAACTTGCACTCAATTACTGGGGTATAAAATTTACTGCAAGCGCCCCACTCCGGATACCTAATTAACTACCGCTTTTTGCCGGAATTAGTGGAATCAATAAGGGATGACCTGACCTGTCAAGGCTGACGCAGAACCTATGTCGATGGAGGAGGTAACTTCGAAACCATTTCAATTGTAACTCATTATTTTAGAAACGATTGTCGTTGTCCTCCGTTCCTTACCTTCTCCAAGTCAAAATAGTAGAAAAGTTTGATTACGACAAAGTAATCAATTTTGAATCGACGTGCAAATTCGCCAAAAACTTCTGCGAACTACACCCGTTGATGAGGTTTCCGAGAAAAGTTGTTACAATTCATCATAATGTAGGATTACATCTTTACTAATGTTGAATTGATTTCAGGGAGATCATTATTTGATAAATAGCAAAAGCAAAACTGAAATCGTCGAGGCACCGAGTGAGAAATTTTGGTGGGAAACCAGTTCGTTAATTATTTTGAGTTTTCTATTTCTTTCTCTCTCTCTCTCTCTCTCTCTCTCTCCCTCTCTCTAACCGTATCCCTCTCTCTCGCTCTTGTTCTCTCTGTCTCTGTCGCTCTCTCTGTCTCTGTCTCTGTCTCTGTCTCTGTCTCTGTCTCTGTCTCTGTCTCTGTCTCTGTCTCTGTCTCTGTCTCTGTCTCTGTCTCTGTCTCTGTCTCTGTCTCTGTCTCTCTCTCTCTCTCTCTCTCTCTCTCTCTGTTTTATGAGATATTTCAGGATGGGCATCCTACAGAAAAAGAAATTCGTAACATCTTGAAACACGTAGGATTTTCAAGGCACATAACTTTCTTCAATCCACCGCAGTGTTCGACAGAGTTTCTACAATATGTTTTAAAAGTAAGGTTACATTTTACCGTCATGTCTTCGTTTTGCAGACCTTAAAATCTAATAATCTTACTTTACATACGTTCCCGAATAAGAATCAGTTTTCTTACGATTTTAGTTATCTTTCTGAGGTGAGTCTCGTCAAAAATACCCATCAATTGTTCATTTTTGAAGATTTCTATTGAAAATGCTGAATCTTTAAGTGTTGCTTTGCTACACTCATTTAAGGTCACTAAGTGCATAACATTTTCCTTTGACGGATTACAAATTGAAAAAATTGCTTCTTTAATCAAGGTAAATCAAATAGATTTTCAGCTAATACTGGAGGACCAATCTAACCCCACCTTCAAGAGAATTTTGAAGCGTTCTTTTGGGCTGTCCTTCTCTACTGACATTGTAGAAAAAATTCTTCACCACGTGCCAAGTGTATGCAGAAAAATACCCGGAAAACAGGCTTGGGTTGTGGATAAAGATGGGGAGCAGCGGCTATTAATTGTTCTTAGAGCTATCACTCAATTAGAACTCAGAATTGTTAATCGTTCGTCACTTGTTCAAATTTTGTCATTCTTGGTATTATCGTAATTGGCTGTTGTTTCTGAATTTTTGCACACAGTCAAATAAAGTTTTTTTGTAATTCTTGGGTTGACTCAGGACCGGCTCGGCACGATTCCAAATTTTCTCGGCCCAGCCCTCGGCCCTGGGGGGAAATTTCTATAAAAAGTTCGATCCCTTAGCCACTTGGCCATAAAAATTACATAAAAATTTATATAGGGTAGTCCGTCTCCTCATTAACATAGGATGTTTTGCACAAAAGAACTTAAGACGACGTCTCTGTAAGTTGGTTTAAAGTTGAATAGGGTGGAAATTGAAGTTTCACCGCACAGGAATATTACATATGTTTTCTGAGAGCAAATTTTATTTTGAAAAGGACTTGCCATGGACGAGGTAATTTCATATATTTGCTTACTTAAACTAAAAATTTTAGAAAAAAATCCTGTTTTTCTCCGTTCCTGACCTTATCCAGCTCAAAATAGTTGAAAAGAAAGATTGTGATAAAATCACTAAATTCGAATTAACGTGCAAGAGGGCTAATAATTTTTGCGACCAGCTTCCGCTGATGAGGTTTCCGAAGTAAGTTTATGTGATTTTCAATCGCGTAGGGGTTTAGAATTTTTATTTAAAGTAAATTTCATTGCAGGGAGAAAAGTTTACAATATATAACGATGGAAAAACTATAATTCCGCATCCGAATGAGAGATTTTGGTGGTCCACACATTCTTTAAACATTGTAAGTTCTCTCTCTATATCTATCTTTCTCTCTATATATATTTTTCCCTCTCTTATTGTGTGTCTTATTCTCTTTCTCTCTCTTAATCTATCTCTTTTTGCCTCTGTCTTTGCACTTGTCTCCGCATTCGCCTCTCTGGCGTCTGCGTCTCTTTCTTTATTTCTCTCTCTCTCTCTCTCTCTCTCTCTCTCTCTCTCTCTATCTATCTCTCTGTGTATTTGTCTCTTCTCCCCTGTCTTTCTAATTTTATCTCTTTCTGCCTCTGTCTCTCTCTACATCTATCTCTTTCTGTGTCTGTCTATATATGCCACCTCAATTGCCTTCGTTTCTCTCTCTCTCTCTCTCTCTCTCTCTCTCTCTATTCTTTATTTATCGTTTTTCTCTCTCTCTTCTTTATTTATCGTTTCTCTCTCTCTCTCTCTCTTCCCTCTCTGTCTCTGTCTATGTTTCTCTGTACCTTTCTCTCTATATCTCTCCCTCTCTCTGTGTCTCTATCTTTCCCTCTTTCAGGTAGGAGACACAACAGAGCATAACCTTCTTTTCATTTTGAAACACGTTAGATATTTGCGGTTTATCACCTTCCGTCTTTCACCAAAATGTTCGCCAGAATTTCTATCACATTTTTTAAAAGTAGGATCAGCTTTGTCCAAAACTAGTTTATTTTTCAGACTTTAAAGTGTGATGGTCTTATAGTTTGTTTATATTTGTTTCCGAGTGAGTAAAAGTAAAGCAAAGTTTCCCCCGTATCAAGGTTTGTAGCACCTGCGGGAACCAACGGCTAAGCCCGGTGGCGGGGTTGAGGCTCTCTTCCTGGCGTGCCAACGTTTCTCCAGGCGTATTACTTTCGTAGACTCGTCTACTACCCACTGTACCTTCGCCGAAGCGTAGTAGGCTGGGTTGACCCGGGGCGGGATCGAACTTATGACCCTATATTTTATTGATATTTTAGGCGCCGCTACAATTTATTATTTTTCCGAGTGAGAATCAGTACGATTTCAGTTATCTTTCTGAGGTGATTATCGTCAAAAATACCCACCAACTGTTCATTTTTGAAGGTTTCTATTGACTTCGGACTTACCTTTGCTGGATTAGAAATTAAAAAGATTGCTTCTTTAATCAAGGTACATCGTAATACGTATTTAATTTTCAAACCATTTTTCAGAAAATACTGGAGGACGATTCGGAACCCAGTTTTACAAGATATTTTAGGCGCCGCTACAATTTATTATTTTCTAGTGAGATTGTAGAAAACATTCTTCGCCACGTGCCAAGAAAACAGGCTTGGGTTGTGGATAAAGATGGAGAACCACGGCTTTTAGTAAAACTCACTACTAACCTGGTATTGGAAGTTAGCCGTGTTGATCGATCAAGAGTTTTTAAAAATTTCCCATGTTTGGTACGACAATGATTGGATATTGTGTTACCAATATGCGCCTCTGCGTGATAAGTCATTTTGTAACCGCAAATAAAGTTTAAAATTATTTTTTTTTCTGTGGAGGAGATCGGGGTTTGATTCGTTGTAAGTGGAAACCCTGTAAACAGCTAAAGAACATTAAAGCTGTCTCCAAATTGGAATCGTGCCAGTAAAATTAGAATGTTCAAGTGATGCTCTGTCGATATTGGAAATTCGTATTCTAATCATTGTCGACAAAGCATGATTGGCATGTTTCCGCAATTAGCATAAGATTTCGGTTTGGCGACGGCTATATAGAGTTAGGGGGGTTATACAAAGCGTCAAAGGAGGTAGATGGCAAAGGAAATAAAGAAGAAGGTGTAAATTAAGGGCTTATTTCCTTTGGGGACACAGGGTTCCACTTTTATCACAGAGGCACGGAAGGTGTTCCACAAGTCCTGGTTTAGGAGGCAGAGGGCGCCGCCACCGCGACGGAACTGTGACGTCTGAAATAGTGATATCTAAAAATTGTTTGAAAATTTGATGGGGTGGTCCGGAAGGTGAAAACGATTGATGTGGGGTCAGGATGGAACCAGGGATAAATCATAAGTTTGTAGTCTACTGTAATATCGATTGATTTTCATGTTAATTCGATCGATTTTTGGCGTAACGATGGATGTCTTGGGCCGCCGGCACTCTCCCCTTGGCACAGAAAGTTTGTAAAGACAAACAATGGCATACTCCTAGACGAAGTGCATCCGCCCCAACGTTTGGAAAAGGGGTCTTCCACATTATGTGATGTCCCATTGGCGAATTATCTCCAAACTACAGGCCCCAAATTTTGGCGTGCAGGAAATATTAAATTTGTCAAACGATCAAAAACTTAAAGTTTCAAAGAGGTCCGGCGAGTGGGGGGATTTTCTATCTCATGCTCTAAATAAATAAAACAAGATAATAGAGTTTAATGTCATTTTCTGCTTTTCAACTGAACATTGCAAAAATTTTCATGTACGGTTTGGTGAAAAGTGATAATAAATTTTTCAAACGATCAAAAACTTAAAGTTTTGAAGGGGTCCGGCGAGTGGGGGATTTTCTATTTCATGCTCTAAACTAATAAAAGAAGTTTTTTGTACGCTTACGCTAGATTTCTATCTGATAAAAAATATGTTTAAAAACATTATTGTGAAAAAAGAACAGTAATATCAATTCAATCTCTATAGAATCTATCGATTTAAAACTAGTATTTGTTGAAGTTTGTTGGTCTACTGTACCCCCCGGCAAGCATGGCAACGGGTCGGCCCGCTCCAAAATTTTTCACGGCCCTGGCCGGCCCGACTCAATTGAAAATGTATGCCTTTTTTCAATGTAAAAATCAAAGAAAACAAAAAAAGAAAAAATTTTTGGGCCGGCCCGGTTTTCAAATTTTCTTGGCTCGGCCCCAAATTTTGCCATGCTTGCCCCCAGGTCAACCTACGTAACCTGTGACAGAGAAAATTATCTGATCCGAAAAATTTTCGGAATTTTATACTTGGATTATAAGAAAGTCACACATAACGGTTCGGCCAATTATCTTTTTTTGTAATAGGTCAGCTCGAATCAATGATAAGAATGATGAGAGTCTCATGCCACGGTTTGAAACAGCAGCATGCTTCAAACTTAGATATGCACCCTAACATTCCAATTTTCATGTAAAGATGAAATTTTGGTGTGCAATCTCTTAGTTTCAGTGTAAAATTTGCTCTCACCTGTCGGTTGATGTCTCCCACACAGACAATGGGCACGTTGGCGTTGTCTCCGACCGCCCACTTGGAGTGATCCCTCGTGCTGTTGAACACATTCCCTGCTAGGGAAATGGTCTCCACGTCGAAAACCTTAATTTCCCATTTCACTATTCAGTTTTGCAGTTCAAATTACACTTCGCCCAGTGTCACACTGGGAGTGCACGTCGTCCGCACCGCCGATGAGCCAGCTCTGAACGGCCAGGTTGGTCCCCGCCTCCTTGGCAACAAGGTCCAGCCAGAGGTCTAAAACTCGACTTTTTTGAAGAAGAAGAAACGTGGAGGTACCTTTGTTGAATTTCTTGTGTTTGGCGAAGGAGAGGACGGTTAGGCCGTTGACTGTTTTCAACTGTCGGGATGTGGTGAATACGGTAGCCGATGAAGGGAGGGACTGCTTGTTCACGACGTTGCGCAGAACTGGGAATCTGGAAGACGGGACTTTCCCAACAAGAGAGAGAGAGAAACAGAGTGAATGTGAGTGAGTGAGTGAGTGAGTGAGTGAGTAAGTGAGTTAGTTAGTGAGTGAGTGAGTGAGTGAGTGAGTGAGTGAGTGAGTGAGTGAGTGAGTGAGTGAGTGAGTGAGTGAGTGAGTGAGTGAGTGAGGGAGTGAGTGAGTGAGTGAGCCTACTTTGTGGCAAAGAGATCCGGGAGGTTCGACTGAAATGGCGTGGCCTGGATGAAGCGAAGGTGCTCCCCAACATCGGCCAGGGCAGCAGTGGGGAGGGTGACACAGATGAAGGCTTGGCCGAACTTGGTTGCCGTGCTGGGGTAGGAGTAGGGATCTGAATGAGGGGAATCATCTCTCTCTCTCTCTCTCTCTCTCTCTCTCTTCATCTTCCTGTCTCTCTTTGCATCTGTATATTTCTCAGTCTCTCTGTAACTCTATCGATCTCTCTATTTCTTGTTCGAAAACCCACTTTCAGGAAAGTTGGGTGCACTGTGCACCATCCAGAACCCCTTCTTCTTGTCGAAAAGAACGACTCCTTTGGCGTGTCCTCTGTACGAATCAGCCTTCTTACTCGGTCCATCGTCACTGTACATAAAGGAGAAAGAATCCTAAATACAAACATAACTTGTATATTACAGTGCCCGCTACATACACCACAGATAGAGAGAGACATAGAGAGAGAGAGAGAGAGAGATAGAGATAGAGATAGAGAGAGAGAGAGAAACTAAAATGCTCTAACCTTGTCCGATTCGTAGACCTGATTGATTGTAGCTCCCACTGGTTGATCCTTCGCGTCGATGAGTCCCGTTCCCAGCGTCCAGTTGGGCTTCTTATTATCCAGGTAGTAAAAGTTTCGTCCAGCCTCGGGAGACTTCCCTCCCCCGGGCATTTTGTAGACGATAAACCTGAACAGACAAGGGATTCAAAGCGGGAGGGTTGGCCTACCAGTCGACATTGGAGTTACGGGGACCCTTGCAGCTGATGGCAGCCTCAACTGGCAGCACAAGGGCGGCTGTCAGGAGGAGTAGCATAGAGATCGAGAGAGCTAAAGATAGAAAGAACTGTAAAAGTGAGAGACAAGAAAAGGTATAAGAAATAAAAAGAGAGAATAAGAGGGGTTAGTTCGAGTAATTATCTGATTCCAAAGTTCCTAGAGGACTGCGGGTTCCTCAAAGACATTAGATGTCCCTTAATGTCTTGTCATCGCATAGCTCGAGAATTCTTCAAGGTACCGACCCAAACCGAGGTGGGACCTTCGAGGGACCGTAGCGTTTCTGAGAAAGCAGAGAATCTTGGAGGACACTCAGAGTTTGTAAGGAACCATGAAACGTGACTGGATAAAGAACAGCAAAGTGGACCAAGAATTGAGAAAACGAAAACGGTTGGGTATAGTAAGATGTATGAGCAAGAAGGAAATAATCTGGAGAAAGTTGAATTAGGAGTGGTCAGTTGAAGATGGGGGGAGGTGTGATTTAAACAGCAAGGTAGAGAGTAGAAGAATTTGAGAACAAATCAAATTCAGTGCTCACCGGTTTCCGCTGAAACCTTATATGACATACCAAATTGGACCAACATGCATGTAGCGAAGTCGTTAAAAACTGTGGTTGCAGCTTAGGGAGTGAACTTTCTAGGATTGAGTGAAAACCCGGGAAATCATTTTGAGCAAAGACCTTGTAACCGGGAGAGAGGGAGAGAGAGAGAGAGAGAGAGAGAGAGAGAGAGAGAGCGTGAGACTATTCCACTACTCTCCGAAGATCATAGATGGACAAGCGCCCGTAGATTCGGTAGAGTTAGTCGCGCCGAGCCTATTTTCAGTTTGGGGGACTCGCGCAACAGGTCTCATTAATATTGTTGGAGGGGGGGGGGTCGCGCAAAACGAACCCCACAGGTAGCTTGTTCATGTATGCCGAGAATCTCTGAGAAACCCTGGAAATTGATAAAACCCTAGAATTGCAAAAAGGCCCGTGGTTTCTTACAACATTCTAAGTTTTCCTTGAAAAAGGGCATGCCTTTTTGCTCGTGCCTGGGCCCCCCTTAATTTTTTTTAAAGCATTTTCAGGTTTTCCGAGCTTGAAAACTCGTTAGCATAAATTTTTTTTAGTAAAAATCCGAAGCCGTAGAAAATTTTTTGTCTGCCCCCATCCCAACCATAGCACCCGGGAAAAATTTGGGAGCGGGCCGGTCCGCCCTTAAATTGGTCCTTGGGACTGTAAAATAGCAGTCAGGTTGTTGCACAATCGAAAAAAAGGACAGACAAATGTTGAGTGGCACATTCTTTTTTAGATCAACAGTAAGCAAAACTTGGGAACAGTTAGAGAATTTGTGGACGGAACGGCCCGTTTTGGGCAAATCATGAAAATAATGGGAAAATTTTGGCGACACGGCTGTTTCACTAAAATATAATAAGCCAGCTGGTCTTTAGTAATGGTCGAAAACGGACACCCCACATTCAGAAGCGGTTAAAAACCTCTAGCGAGATGTCCAGACCTCGTGTCAACCAACTGCGCCGTTTGTGTCCAAGCGGATGACTCATCAAATGGAGTAAACAACTCAGCGGTCACATCGAAAATCATAACGCGATGATGTGCAAGCTGTCTCAGTTGGAGACGTGGTTGACTGATTGGGGGCAAACGGGGCGTTGTTGTAACAATAAGGCCACGAAGCAGGAAGCTTACGTAGTCACTGAAAAACAGGTTAGTAAGGTTTTAACAACAAAAACTGAGATGCATGTTTACCGGAGGCAAAGATCAACAATAACATGTACAATGTCAAAGGTCAACAAGATATGGGGAATGTCGCTCAGTCGTACTCGTCGTCGCTGTCGGTGTTCTCGCCGGCGTCGATTCCGAAGCGCTGCATTTTGAGGCGGAGACCGTCGTCACTGCTGCACTGGCTGTCGTACTCGCCGTTGTCCCACGCTTCACCGTCGCGCTAAAAAAATACATTACACATCGATAGTATCAGTTATTTGACACCCATTGAGGAATGGGCTGACCCACCCCTTCACGGTATATTTTCTTTTAAAGAAAATGACTAACTTCAGTATTTTCTGGGCATGTATCCTTCAACCTGAGATTTGATGACGATATACTAACGAGGTGTGATGTGCCCTGAATTTATGGGTCTTTCCGAAGCGGCCTGAGGCTATCGCAATCGGTAAAAGGCTGCCTCTAATGCGGCCTGATACTGTTTAAATGAGATAATGAAGCGGCCTCGCGTTCCTCAGGCCCCTCGCAGCGGCCTGTGGTGGCATGCAACCATGGCAAAATTTGGGGCCTGCCCCACATTTTTTGTTGCTGTGATTTTTATATTGAAATGAGGCATTAATTTTTGGTCGGGCCCGGGCCGTGAAAAATTTCGGAGCCCCGCTGCCATGGTTGGTGGCAAGGGTTCATCAGAAGCGGCCTGAAGCTACCAAAATCGGTGAAAGGCTGCCTAGATGTCTTCAAAGCGGCCTGAGACTATCTTTATGCTACAGAAACGACCTTATGTTTCCCGGACCCCTTAAATCGGTCTGAGGTTGTCTAGGATCATGTTAAGCGGCCTGATGCTACCAAAATCCAACAGGATTGCTAAATATTTCCAGCCAAGGTAACCAGACAGTCTAAACGCGAATGAAGCGGCCTTATGTTCCCGAGACCACTTAAGACACCCTATATGGGTTCATCACAAGCGGCATGTAGTTGCCTGGGCTCAAATGAAGCCGCCTGCGACTACAAAAATTGATGAATTAGATATCCTAAAAGCCGGGCCGAAAAAATTTGAAAACCGGGCCGGCCCGTAAATTTTTTTCCCGTTTTCTTTGATTTTTACATTGAAAAAAGGCATAAATTTTCAGCTGAGTCGGGCCGGCCCGGGCCGTGAAAAATTTTGGAGCGGGCCCGTTGCCATGCTTGATGAGTACAAAGGTTATATAGGTTCACCCTGAAGCGGCCCGATGTTGCCAAAATGCCTCCAATCGGCAGCAAAAAATGAAACTACCTCTGAATCGCCGCTGGAATCCTCGTCCTCATCGGGATAGTCGTTCCTCCAGTTGTTCTCATCGTTCGAATCGTCGTCGTCCTCCGCCGGATCGGAGTCGCTCTCCCCTTCGTTCACAAGCATTTCCTCCTCTCTAAAGTAGAAAAACTCAATTCCAGTCACTAAAATCCCCTTACTTTGTGGCGAAACGCATGTTCCAGTCGTCGAAGCCCTCGCCGTCGATCTCACCGCGTACGATTTTATAGAAGTCGTAGACAATGTCCTCCTTCTTCTCGCCGAGAGGAACCATCGGCCGGCCATTCACCTAAACTAGGAAATTCAAAGAAAAGAAATATGTCGTACCGTGAGGACTTCTGTGTCCATTTTGGGGGCTTCTGGCTCCGGTCCTCCGACCTCATTTACGGAGTAGTTGGCAAACGCGAGGGGATTTGTGGGATCTAAATAAATAAAATAAATAAATTAATAAAAAATTAGCATACCATTGTCCGGCAGAGGAGCGGAGTCTTGGAAGTCGATAATGGGGTTGGCACTGGAATTTTCTTTGATCTCCGGCGCATCGGACGTCTTGAACAAGGAGAAGAACAACTGGTCTTGCTGAAAATGAACGTTTATATCAATTATAGCTCTTGCCAAAAATTCATCACAACGTGCAAAAGTTTCGCTGTTGTTCTGATAGTTCACCGTGTTATCCAGCATAGTTCTCACGAGAAAGGCCGGCCCGCAGGCCGATAAAAGTGTTGGCACGGCCCGGTTGGTAAATTTGTCAAATAGACATTTATTTAAATCGTTATTTCAACTTACATAACAATTTTTAAACATCTTTCATAATAATTCTATTACATTTTTGAAAAATTCTATATAATCAAAAATTAAGTGCACCAGACCGAGATCGAATGGGTGACAGTTTAACTAGGTGGCCCTAGTAGACGACCCGAAGCGGGCCGGGCCGAGGATTTTTTTCACGTCGGCCCGGACCGTGAGAACAATGCCCACATTGGTCGATTTGGCTCCGTACATTGCCTGAGTATCCTATATTCCAAGCAAAAGTTTGAGTACGACATCGAAACTATGGCACGATGTTCCGATACAGCTTTAGAAGCAATTACATCACAAAGAAAATTTTTACCTTCTGGCGCTTTACTTCGACGACGAGAGCGGAGTGAGGATCGGCGGTACGCTTGCGAGAAACACGAATAATGGGTGAAGATAACATAATTAAACTAAAAGATCGATAAATAAATTTTTAAATTATGAAACAAACCAATGAGGAAAAAGAAGATATAAACTGAGAGACTAGTAGTTGTCGAACTCGTGGTTCTTCTCCCTGGCGGCGTCCTTGAAGCGCTCTTCGAACAGGGAAAGCTCGGCGAGCAAATCGGTGATGGCGTTGGTGAGGACGTCGGCCGGCGTGGTTTCAGGCGCCGTCTGGACACGAAGAAGGATCTAAAATTTATATTTCCAATAATAAAAACACAAAAGGCAGACCTTGTACTCGAGCGGATGGGGGTTCTTGTATCCGGCGAAGAGAACCTTCGGGTCCTTCAGAAGCTGACTAAAAATAGAAAAATAAATATTTAAAACAAGTCAAAACTCACTGCTTCAGAAGATTTCCAAGGGTGTGGTCCTCCTTATTGATCGTGAAAACAGCGGCGTTGGGTACCTAAAAAGCCATTTTTAATTTTTTAAAAAAAAGAAGCGAGAAAACCTTTGTGTCCTTCTCGATGGAGATCTTCTTCTCACCGTCGAAGATGAGGAATGTCTCGAACGCAGCTGGAGCGTTCATACCCGAGGAACTCGCGTTTCCTTAAAAAAAAAAAGTTTAAAATAAGAAAAAAAATCAAAACACAGCTTGGAGAGGAAAAAATCGGGAAGTGGAGTGTAGTGTAATCGCGAATGGGCGGGAAATGTACGTGCGAGGGGTCAGTCGTGTGATTTTAGAGCGCAATTCTCGACGGAGGCCATTCGTCGTTTCCCCACACACCTCGCCAAAGCCGGCCAGTTGAAGTTAAAGGACTGTCTTACCAAGGTTTCGTAACGAATCTTCTTATTTTTCTCGGACATTACCGCGGACATTTGACAATTTTCATTGTATGCCTCGGAACATACCGCGGGAGGGCCCGGAAAGTGTTTGCGCGATGCTGGTTTTGGTCCGCTCACGAAAATGCAAGCGGGGCGCGTTTGATTTTTACGGTTTCGTTGCAGGACAAAACCGTCAACAGCGGCCACGGACCTACGGCATCAAAATCTGACTAATCATAAGTTTTTAATTGATCCGATTAATACAATCATAAAGAGCTACATTTGAAACCTACAGAGCAATTCTTTCAAGGTGTGAAAAAAATTCTCCGTCGAGATACACGCTTTTACAAAATTCAGTTGCTTTTTTCTACCCTTCATAGAAATTTGTTTGCCTCCAAAGAATTGCTCTATATTCTACCCATGTAGAGCTACAAAATGTTAATTGACATCTTTTCATGAAACCTCCTGGTTCCTGAGATTTTGCGACGGATATTTTTAATTGACCCAACGCACACAGTCCTTTAACCAGGCCGCGCTCTAGTTCAAACGGCGAGCTGTGCCCATCGACTATTTTCCCAAACACCCGTGAAATATACTTTTGTTTTTCCACAATACTTGCGAAAATCGTCGCAAGTTCACGTTCTATCCAACTTAACGTTTTTTCAACCGCGAAATGATTTTTACAAAAAATATATCTACTCCCAATTGCTACATTTGGATAATTTGTATCCGTTTAGTCAGTTAAAACCACTATGCCTAGAACTTGACGCAAACAAACGATAAAACAGCGATAAAGCACGAGAGTTGTAATCCGAACTTTTGATTCTTTAAACTCCATTTTCGTGCCATTCAACAGCGAACTGTGGTTTTAAACATATCGCTGATTGATTTCTACACAATAAAATACATAAATTACAACCACAAAGAAGGTTTAACATTGAAAAGAGCTACAAAAAAAATAAATAGAAATAACCCAAAATTCGAAACAAGTTATACGCAAGAGTGCGGTTATCGAAAAATTTGAATTACGTACAGTATTTTCCCCTACCTTTCAAGGCTGGGGTTACGGTAGTTTTAAATTTTGTTTTAAAAAATTTAAACACTTTGTTATGGGTAGTTAGTTAATTTTGTAATTTTGTGGCAGATTTTAGTTAGTTTATACGAATAAACATTGTTTTAAGCTTGAGAGGAGTTTGCTAGTGTCTTTTTTGCTGTTTGCCAGTGTCTGCCATTGTTTCATACTTCACTGCTGTTAGATTGTGTGTCTCTTTTTTGGCTAACATGTTATCAGCACCGCGTGCGTTTTCCTTATCACTCGCACACTACGCACCCCATTATTCTCTGTTTTCCGATTTCTTCGTTGAATTCCGGCCTTCTTAGTTCAATTCGGGCTGGCCCGGCCTGATTAATAGTATGTCTATTTCATTTTTTTTTCAGATGGAAGAGGAAAAGGGCTGTTGTGGCTGCTGGCTGTCTTCATTACTCGCCATCGTCGTAGGATTATTCGTCATTGTAGCCGCTCTCTACCAAACTAGGTACTCTCCTTCTCTAATCTCTCTTTAATTCCCTCCTTTTCAGATTCAAATACTATGTGAAGTGTGTCCTCTACTCGTTCTGTATTATGTTCGGCGGTGCCGTCGGAGGAATTATTAGCATTCCCTACGGAAAATCCACCGCCAATCATTTGTAAGTATTTTTTTTTACTCTCAAATCGGTCGATTTCAGCCGCATGTTCCGCGTGCTCCAAATTCTGTGCTCCTTCCTCGGGCTCAAGTTCCATTTCCGCCACAGGGAACACATTAAGAGCGACGATCCATTTGTCATCATCGCCAATCATCAGAGTGCCATCGACGTTCTCAGTGAGTGTTTTATTTTCCACAGAAAAAGAGGGGTTTAACCGAAGTTTGGACGCGGTGCGGTTGCGCAGCGGTTTCTAAAGTTCTCCGGTCGCAAATACACTTTTGAAGTCCTTTTTTTGAGTGATTTGTTTCAGCTATGACCTACTGCTGGCCTGAGAACTGCGTGGTTATGCTTAAAAGCAGCCTGAAGTACCTGCCCGGATTCAACTTGTGCGCCTACTTGTGTGACGTGAGTTACCCTAATTTTACCCATTCTCCCCGAACCGTTACCCATGCCCATTTATCTTCATGTTCATTTTTACCCGCATAACCATACCCATTTGCCTCCGAAATAGCCGTTTTCAGTCGATCTACATTAACCGTTTCTCGAAGGAAAAGGCCCACCAGACCGTGGACAATACCCTCGTCGACATTGTCTCCAAAAAGGTATTTTATCGCATGAATTGGGTAAAATAGTGTCTTTTTTTAAGAGAAAGGTCTGGATCTACCCTGAGGGCACGAGACACGAAGGAGAGAAGATGCTTCCCTTCAAGAAGGGCGCCTTCATCATCGCCAAACAGGCAAACATCCCCGTGGTTTGCTGTGTTTTCAGTTCCTACAAGAATTTCTACAGCTATGTGAGTTTTTCTTCGTTTGCTTGCAGCACAAATCGCTACGGAACATCGTGCCAAAGTTTCTTTGTTATTTTTTTGTCAAAAAAATGGGATACTCAGGCGAGTACGCAGCCATCTGGGCCGAAGTAGTTTCGGCGAGGACCATAAAGTTGTAAAACCGTTAAACAAAGCTCAAAGTATCTACCGAAATGTCTCTCGACCCGTCCTTCGTGGGGGTCAATGTTGCTGCAAAGGCGATGGTCTGGTGATTGGCGCAGCACGTGTCCCCCGTGTACTTTGGCCAGCTGTGTGATACGACAACCGGCCCAAGTGCTAGAGAGACTGGCAGGAATTTTGATATTTGGGACTTTTTTTTGCGAGGGAATGTGCGAATTTTGTGGCGAAGATCTATCAAAAACGTCTTGATCGTTTTTGCAAGTTTTTTTTTCAAACCTTGTCAAACAAAACAGCCATATTCGTAAAATATATAGCGATTTCTTCTTTCGGAAAAGTTTCTGGCCCAGAAATTCTGGTTTTTGTTGAATGACCAAATTACCCGTTTGGTGGGCATGGCTGAACAAGGAACGTTTGGGGGGCTAAGTCCCCAAATAGTGCCTCAGAGGCAACGTAAGCCCTCTTCTAATTATTTGTTACTATTTTCAATCACATGCCGAATTACTTAGGTACCGCAAACACTCACTCCTAGCCATGCTGGTGGGTTGCCAGGTTTGTTGTAATTTTATCCAACAAAAAACGACATCGATTTATCTTTTGTTTCTTTTTCTCACTGAAAGATCAATTTTTTGGTACTCCAGTGCACACTTTTTCAAGCAGTTGCTATACTATAAAGCACGCCACTTTCCGGCGCACGTGTTTTTCACACTTTGACCGCCAAGTTGTCCCCGGCTATCTATAAAACTTTGGCTGCCAGGCCGTTCTATTCTTTTGGCTTTTGCTCCGCGTCAGTTGCAGAGAACGGCGAAATTTAACCAATGCATGAACAAAGCACGTGAGGTGTTTGAGGTACCTACGGCGTTTGGTTGAAAATGGTAGCAAAAAATCAAGGGGAGCTTACGTTACCCATTGGAAAAAGGGGTTCCCAACTTATTAGGGGGGAGGGCATTACTTTTTTAACCCCTCATTAAGACGTTGTACGCGCGAAATGGAGACAGAGACCCCCGTGCGACCCGTAACGTGAATCTTTGTATACACATAACTCGGGGGTGTTCGCCACATACTTGGCCAATCACCGCGAACAGCGGCGGGGGGGGGGTTCGCAAATTGACTTTTACCTAAAGAGGAGGGGGCCGCCACAAATTTCGAAAAGGTATTCTACTAGAGGGACTGTCGCAAAATATATCCCTGCGGTACGTTGACCAGGTATTGTTCGCCAGCGGACATCCCCCTTCGCCTTGGAAACTTTGAGCCAGGTGTCGCGACAGTTGCACCTAAGCAGACCTAACAATCAGGATTTTGTAGCATAGGTGGATGTGAAACACCTAGTTTCTACCCCTCTTAGCCGGGAGAAATCCGGATACACCTTCCCGAGGCAACGTCACTAGCTAGGACAGGGTAGTTTGCAAGGGGTGCCTCAAAATCATAGCTGGACAGGGAGCGTTTGGGGGGTACGATGCGTAAGCCTTCCCAATAGTCCTTCGGAGACACCGCAAGCCCCATTTATATTTTGTTACCATTTTCAACCAAACGCCAATTTACGTAGGTAACGCAAGCACTTCACGTCCACCTATGCTCAAAATCACCGAGAGAAAAATTGTAGCCACTTTTAAGAAGCGGCTGGTGGTTTATGTGGTGCCTAGCTATCTATTCGGTTGAAACTTTTTATTAAACTATAAACCATCTTCTTACTCTATTCTAATCCTTCTTCTTCCAGGAGGAACGTCGTTTCGACGAGGACGGAGACATCCTGGTCGAGTTCTTGCCCCCGGTCGACTCGACGCAGTTCGAAAGCGTCGACGCCCTCTCCGCTCATTGCTACAAGCTTATGCAGGAGACACGCGAGCGACTGGACGCTGAAATAGTCTCCGATTACCAGAAGAAGACCCAATAGTTTTGTATTATTCTTTTGTTTTCACTGTGTTATTAACACGTTTTGTACATCCCCTTGAGATACAGGTTACTATGA
This sequence comes from Oscheius myriophilus, assembly GCA_964057215.1. Classification (NCBI taxonomy): domain Eukaryota; kingdom Metazoa; phylum Nematoda; class Chromadorea; order Rhabditida; family Rhabditidae; genus Oscheius; species Oscheius myriophilus. Next base: position 20,353,334 of record OZ059906.1, read on the forward strand.
AATTGCTTGCCAGAATTGTTTTTGTTTGTTTATGGTACTCCATAGAGTTCGTTCAGTGCACTTCACTAGTGAACTCTCCTTTACGTCAAGGGAAGGGATCAAAAGACAGTTTCGAATCAACAAAGCACGGGCGTATCTTTGGTAAAGTACGCGAGCATTTAAAGGCGGGTACGAAAATTAAAAGAATGCGGAATTCCGGAAGTTTTTTTCTTTTGTTTAATTTAGTCATTTTTTTATGAACAAAAGTGACACCTCAAAAAAGGCGGGAAAAGAGAAAATGGCATTTTCCAGAAAGAAAGAGTTCTTGGGCGTCCGTCAGACTATTGATTTTTCCATACGATTTTTGAAAAATTTCGATTTCCCTCCGACAGTGCGTAATTATATCGTCGGAATTTATTAAGCTGCATGAATTCACGCTGGCATTCGGTTCCGGTCTTTGTCTCCGTCCTTATAAATTATGCCAGTTTTTAATTATTATTTTTTTTTAAACGTTTAGCTCTAAAACGCTTAAAATTGGCTTGTGCCAAGCTTATGTTAGTTTTTAAAGCAGCTATCTGTCACTAAATGCCTAATTCGGCTATTTTTCGGTCTTGTACATCTTGTTTTCACGAATTTTTTAGCGTTATTAACTCCATTTCTGATATCCTCGGGTCACTTTGCGGTATTTTCACCCTTCTGGTTCCACATTAACTACGATATATATTGTTTGTTCTCGTTTTTGACCGCCTTTCTCTTTGTCTCATTAGCATATGTTCCATTATCGATCCGCACTGTATTGATCGCATTAAGAATATATAATTAGCATGTTAATATTACTATACGTGGCCATTCTTTCCCTTCCCCCATCATTCCTTCTTCAGTCACCGCCGCGGAAGGTCGCCTCTCCTGCTGGTCTCTCCTGTTCTAGTCACCCCGTCGTCTTCTGAAGCCACCACCTACGTATTCCTGGTCCTCTGAAGCTACGCCTATGCCTTCCTTGCCTTCTGAACCAGTCGTCTCTCCTTGTCTTCTGAAGCCGTATCGTCCACATCTCCTACATCTGCTCTATATCAGGTCAGGTGTTTCACCGCTTTTCTCTGCATCTTTGCCCCTCTCTTTCACCTTCTCTCTCTCTAGACCGCTAGTTCGCCCATCCGCCCGCCCATCGCTCGCGAAGTGCCTAAATTTACCTAAACACCCTTCCGATCTGGCTCTGTGGCATCGGGAGAGCCTGGTCGAACGATGTCGAGTCCTACTCCTTTTGGCCTTTCGCTTCGAGACTAAATTTTGCGATCTGATCATTACTCTCCGCAATAAGCGGCACACGGGATTTCCACCACGGCTTTGGGGTCAGTGAGCACAGTAGGGAAATTGACTCGAGCCGGAGGAGAAGGGTGTGAAGGAGCAGTGAGCATGTAGCACACGGACGGGAGTGCGATTGCTGCTCCACGGTTCAATTTGGGCGTTTCACTTTCTGTGTGGAGTGTGAGTGTGCAAAAGTAGGATTAGTTAGTGAGCATTTGTAAAGCCTGCGTGTAAGCGTGGGTCCTAAACTTGTTGGAGGGGGGGGGGCGTATTAGAATATGTTAACCATACACAAAATAGAAAATTAGAATACACTCTAGTAAATAGTCTGCTATGTAAATTACCTTACCTTGGCTACCTCACCACCTTAAGACTGTAAGACCTTAGCTCACCTTACCTTACTTTAGACACCTACCTTAGAACCCTCTGCTTAGCTGCCTTGCTTACCTTATCTAATTCACCTACATTAGGACCCTTACATTCCTTACATTTGGCTAATCTACCGTACCTAACTTTCTTAGCTACATTGCCTAAGATACTGCCTAGTAAAACGTGTGTGTGTGTCTAGAGATCTGACTTCTCTTTCTCTCTTGCTTGTCCTTTGTTTCGCCATCTGCTGTATGATTTTTTCGGTGGGCTGGGTCGACGAAGAGCACCAAGGAGATGAAACACCGCAGATGTCTACGACTTCGACTACTACGCAAATACGATACATCTGCTTTGGCTTGGACGTCAAGACGGATCATGCCGTTCCACTCCAACAAGCCGGATATCGCTTGCTTTGGCTCCAACTTCATGCTGTAGACACGTAAAACTATGCAGTAGACACGTAAAATGTCGTTTTATGCATGCCTAATTTTAACGTTTCAGTAAGATACGTATCTCGCGCCAACCGTGAAGCCAACAACACCGCCTTTATGGCCAGTCTCCGAAGGGAAGGGCAGCTGCCGCCCTTCTCAACACTTACGACCTGGCCAATCTCAGGGCAAGGGAGCTAGAGCCTGAGAGGGTAGGATTGTATTTCTCTCGGTCCCAAGTGTATCTTTAGCTTCTCGGAAGCCGAGTAGACCAGCAACTGCAAGAGAGCTGCGCTGTTCGTAATGCCAACTTCATGGCCAACGCCGTCGCTCTGGAGACCGACATCACCTTACCACGTGGTGTGTGCGCCAGGCCATCTTCGCTTTGAATTATGTCGCTGCTGAGATCGGAAACATCTTCATCTTCGATGGAATGAGCCTCTACCTGACGAAGGAGTGGAGCCGTGAGGTCAGTTATTTGTGCAACAGCGTCTAGTAAAGTAATTGCTTATAGTAAATCCTGGAGGCTCGTTACCTCATCACCGAAGAACCCGTTGCCGTTTAACGACTCTGTGCGTTTCCAGCACAACCATCCCCAGACCATCAACTGTTACAACATAGTCCTTCGAAGGTGTGTTTTTAGTTGTGTCAATTGGTTAATTGTTGGTATTCAGGTGCCTGGACAGATCTGCTACAAGCAGATGAACAGGAACTACTTCGATCACCGTCGTGGAGCCGCTATCGAGGGCTTTGGACTGAAGGTGTAGCCCAGATACGAAACTGCCATTCGCGTCTACGAAGCTTGTCAGATGTTGGACGCGGAGAACCGCTTCGTTCGAAGACTATTCTCGCCATCGTGGGGTTTATCACTTTTTCTTTAACGGCACTTTTTGCACTTCAATTTATTCTTTTTGTTTAGCTACAACAACAAGTTGGACCGTCGACTGGAACATGATGCCTGAGTTAACCTTCTCTCGCGCCGATGGAACTCAAATAGCGCTCAAGGACTACTGCCCAGTACAGCCTCGATGTTCAAGATCTCCAGCAGCCCATCATTGTGAGTTTATAGTATTTTCATGTTTTAATTCATCGATCTTCAGATCTCTGAGGATGAAGCAGCCTGGAGAGGCTCCCCGAATTCTGCCGTCCCATGGGCCTTACTGTTGATATCAGTCACCGCATTCGCATGGACCCCCAGAAGCGCTACCTCAGCACTGGAGCCCTGACAGGCATGATGAATGACCCTGCAGCCTCGGAAACGACCTGGCCAAGGTCTGGGCAAGGGATCCGGAGCCTGAGAGGGTAGGATTATTTTTCTCTCCGCGAATCCAATTGCGTCTTAGCTTCTGGAAAAGAATCTGCAAGGATTCGTGGCACAGGACGCCCAGTGGGTCCGCGACTGCAAAGGGACTGGCAACTACGGGCCCAAGGACATGCTGAACTGGATCCTCATCGCCCCCGACCATCCAAACTAAGCCGCTCAGAAGTTCATCGGTATCTATTTTTACTGTGGTTTTAGTATTTCGCATATTTGTAGGCATGGTGCAGGAGCTTGGAAAGTGTCTCGGTCGCGTCCACCCAGGTCAAGGACTACATGAAATCTCTCCAGGGAGCGGTTCAGCAGGTATGTGTGTATCTCGAACCGTCGTATGTAATTGTTTAGGTGCAAGGCCACGAGATTAACATGATCGTGAGTGTCCCCTCCCAGCGTGTCCTCCAGTCGACCCTCATTGGCACTCCATGGTTCTGAAGATTCTTCTTCAGATGAACTGCAAGATGGGAGGATCCCTCTGGAGGATCAACATTCCCGTAAGTTTTTCTACCGCTCTTCTGTGAAAGTATTTTGGTTTAAGGTTGTTGGATACGATTTGTGCCACGACTCGATCATGAAGGGACAGACCGTCGGAACCTGCGTATCCATCTTCAACAGCGACTTTATGCAGTTCTACAGCCAGACTCTGCCGCACGAGAACCCCACCGATTTGGGAACCAACACCGCCCACTTGATCAAGAGTGAGTTTTGCATTTATCGTTTTTGTCTCGCTCGTTCAAGATTTCTTTAATGCAGGATGTTGTCAATTTTTCCTAAATATAGGAAAGGGGAGATTAGGCGCGCCATTTTAAAATTTTTCTATTGGAAAAATATTACATTCCCTCACCACTCTGTGTTTTACATATTCTTTGCCTTTCCCAGACCATTGTCACCGGCAAGGATTGAACTCGCGCTCTTTCGACCGTTGCGCGCCCTTTCGCACTACTCCATCGGGGCTTGCTAACTGTGTCATTAGTTCGGCTTATCAACCTGGCTGGTCGTTTGGCATTTGAATACTCGATAATATGATGATATACAGTTCTACTATTACCATATTTCTACTGAATATCCTATTTTCAGGTAGCAGTCTGCAACCATAGGGTTCTCTAAACAACGGAAAGAAGACATATTCACCCGACTTCTCCTCTGCGCACATTTTCTCACTATATTCCTTCGTCACAGTGATCCTCAAGATCCGTCTATTGATCAGCTTGTTCTTTGTCGTTGTTCTTTTATTACTCGTTGCATAGGGTTCCACCTCGTATAAGCAGGTGGTCCCTGTTTTTCTTACTGGGTTCTACTCCGTAGAAGCGGGTGACCTAGTTTATGTAACATTGGCGATTCATTTTAAGGGGAACCTAATCTTCAGAAGACCAGGAGTTGTGCGTCCGTACCTTCTGGAGTGTGTATATAAGCAAACTTGGCGTGTTTATCCGTGTTTTTACTGATTCCGACAGTTCCTCTTCCTCCACGTAGCAATATCAGCCGGGGATTCCACCGTCGAACAGATGAAACTATCCTTATTCTGTGTGTCTCTAGTCCCCCTCCGCCGTGAAATATTAGCCCCTACCCTTACAATCGGGCATTCACCTACCTTTAACTTGGGTAAAGCCCAAGCATGTCAAAATTTTGGGCCGCCATGCTTGGTAAAGCCGGATACAGAAATGCATACGTTTTCTCTCTCTGTGTCTGTCCCTCTTTCTCTAGTATGGCCTTTTGTGAGAGGTAGTAAAATTGTTTGCTATATTTTTTGAATTTATTTACGAGTACCGTAATCTGTAACACTGACACTGCCCACTTTAGCAGTAGTCGTGATATTCCCGTCTTTTCTCAGCCGCCGATGGCAGAAGCAATGACATAATATGTTTCTGATGGCCTCGTGATAGGGCTTAACAAAGTACAAAGTAACCATAGGACTACAAGCAGGGTAGAAACTGAAAACATTCTATTTGTGTTGCATTTCACAACTGTACTGTACCTAAAAAGTACATAAACAAGATACTCAATTAAGGGGGAATTGATGAATTCCAGGTGATAAAGGCCGTATATGGTAATTGGAGGGAAAATGAAGAAAAGTGGCAGCGACGCCTGGATTGTCAAAGCCTGAAAATATGAAATTCACGTGGCAAGTCGAAAGAATGTCTGGAAATTGAATGAGTTTGGGTGACAATCTCCAGAAAATGTGTCATATCTCTCATCTCTCATCTCTCTCTCTCTCTCTCTCTCTCTCTCTCTCCATATTTCCCTTTGTCGCTCTGTGGACAAAATGCTCACACGACTACTTCCAAGAAACGAATCATTCCATTTGTTCTCGAAAGAACAATAAATGAAATAGCCCCGTTGAACTAATAATCACAAAAATTTCTCTAGCGCGGCTATAAAAAGCTCATTTCTAAAAAATAACTGCAAACCACTCTCTCTATCTCTCTCTGTCTCTCTTTCCTCTCACCCGTATAAGCCTCCTATGTCCTCTGAGAGTAGACTCAGCCATCTGCTGAAACATTCACCTATTTTCTTATAACTTCCTAACCCACCAATCCCATAGTCATTGACTTCATTGCTCTTTTGTAGAAAAACATGACCAATGCGTAAATGGGAAACATTGGCAACACAATTGTCGCCAAGGTGACAACCGTCAAAGGCTGAGTTATCATATTGTTTCCGCTGATCGGCCACCCTTCCAATGTGTAATTCGGCTTGTTTTTCAACAAATATTTGCGAATTTCATCGGAAGGAGATTCAGAGAATATAAAAAGAAACTGAAAAAAAATGTGAACTTTAAATTTTCAAATTTTTAACATTTTGGCCCAGGGTAACCACCCAAAGAGAAAGACAAATTGCAAATGCAGTTCGAATGGAGGGTTGAGGGCGAATTAGTACGTAGTAGCGGTAGCCGAATGAGAGGGGAAAAGAGAGAAATGTGTAGAAAATTGCGTGTAACTTAATATCAAATAATATTAAAGGTAGAAATGTACAAATACCTCAACGCTGTAGATGAAATAACCAAAGCTTGGAGGGAAGAAACGGGCAATACCCAATGGCACGTAGGCGAAGGCCCATTTAGTTGGAATAATTCTGAAATGAAGAGTTTTTAGTTAGTTTTTCAAGAAAAACTGCTGCAAAAAAAATTCTGTTTTTCTCTGCGCCTCTTTGTTTAGCGTGTTATCTCTTCTGCGGGTGTCCCCCGAATTACGGGACATCGCGGCGGGACCCATTACCACAAATCCTTTAACGATAAAATTTATCCATTGTAAGCGTTGTATTTCGCAGTTAGGTTTTTTTGTTTTTGTTTTTGCAAAACTGTTTTTGTAGCAAAGTTTACGACAAATCTGATGAACTTAAACAAATTTAACGCCAAAGCTTTTAAGTGCTCCTGGGGATGAAAATCGCAAACAATTTTAAGAAAAAGGCTGAATGGTTTTTAAATATCAAAGAATATGTCTCTTCGGAAATTTTTATTTTTGAAGTTATAAGAAACAAAGTTTTTCATTTCACCAAGACAAATCGTTTGCAACCCCGGGGGGGGGGGGGCTAATTTGGACCACTTTCCGTCGAGTAACCCCGGTCTACCTACCGTAAACCGGACCAAAAAATCGATAATGACCTAAAAACTTTGTATGTGTTTTTCTCGGATGTGTTTTTAGCCAAAATAATTTTTTGAATGTCGTCGGATTATCCCACCTTTAGAGAAATCGTCTTAAAACCTGTCTGAGCAAACCACAAAACAGTTCGAAAAATTGGATTGTTTTCTAGTCAAACCACTTGTTCATTATCTCAATAATCTGATTTTTGTGTACAACATTTATAGTTCGTTTGCAATGAATATAAAACCAGAGCTAAAGGATTTCAAACTTTAGGTCCTGACGCGATGCGAATACTCTTGATCTACTAGGGCAAACGAACGAGCACGCTGATGGATGTTGCGCAAAATCCAGCGATTTGTCTATGAAAGAACAAAGATTTGTAAAGTTCTTTTTAATCCCGTGCAGAAAGGGACTATAATCTCCGCGTTGATTCGAAATTGCACGCATGAGGAACTGATTACCTGATTTGACCGACGGTTGAGGCGAGGCTGAATAAAAATTCTGCAAAAGCAGCATTGGCTATGAAAACACTAAAATGTTACATTTGTAAACAGAATGGAAAAGACGTACCGATAGACATTTAAACTTTTGGGAGATCGTGTCCAAACCAGGATAAATAATAGAAGATTCGCACTCAAACCAATAGTTCCAGTTATACAGAAGATTATGGAAGCTATGTAATCGTAGATTGTCCATTCTTGGTACATTTTCTAAAAAATGATAAATTTTGTAAAGAGAGGCATGATATAAAAGAGAACAATACACAAAGTAGATAACGCTCAGTTGCTCTCAACGACAGACGGAATTGGTTTCTCGTTCCTGCGAGACTATAGGTAATGAGGTTATTGTGGAACGGAATATAACTGGAAGAATGTGGTTTTGTGCTAGAAAAACACGAGTGAGTGAGTGAGTGAGTGAGTGAGTGAGTGAGTGAGTGAGTGAGTGAGTGAGTGAGTGAGTGAGTGAGTGAGTGAGTGAGTGAGTGAGTGAGTGAGTGAGTGAGTGAGTGAGTGAGTGAGTGAGTGAGTGAGTGAGTGAGTGAGTGAGTGAGTGAGCGAGTGAGTGAGTGAGTGCGTGAGTGAGTGAGTGAGTGAGTGAGTGAGTGAGTGAGTGAGTGAGTGAGTGAGTGAGTGAGTGAGTGAGTGAGTGAGTGAGTGAGTGAGTGAGTGAGTGAGTGAGTGAGTGAGTGAGTGAGTGAGCGAGTGAGTGAGTGAGTGCGTGAGTGAGTGAGTGAGTGAGTGAGTGAGTGAGTGAGTGAGTGAGTGAGTGAGTGAGTGAGTGAGTGAGTGAGTGAGTGAGTGAGTGAGTGAGTGAGTGAGTGAGTGAGTGAGTGAGTGAGTGAGTGAGTGAGTGAGTGAGTGAGTGAGTGAGTGAGCGAGTGAGTGAGTGAGTGCGTGAGTGAGTGAGTGAGTGAGTGAGTGAGTGAGTGAGTGAGCGAGTGAGCGAGTGAGTGAGTGAGCCAGTGAGACAGTGAAACAGTGAGGGAAAAAGATATTTCGATATTTATACCGTTTATATTATATAGCAAAGTTAATTGGTAGTTTTCTACAGTCCGGTGTAAATTTAGACAGCTGTTTGGAGAAGCCAAATAGTATGCTTTGAATGTTAAACCACCTGTATGAACTTTATGTTATCTCTAAGAATTCTTACTTGATAAACTAAAGTAAAAGCTTGTTATTCTGCTAAAAAGCTTCCAAAAGTACCTCCTATTAAATTATATAAATATATAAAGGTGATAATTACGATGATAAGATGATATAGGAAAATGATGTCTAAACCAGACTTATCCATTTTTAGACCTGTCGGGTAATATTTCCGCTGACAATTCATGGTTCGTCGATTTATCTAGCTTGTGGTTGGTTTTTTTTTGCGAAAGTACAAGAGGAAAGGACATGGATTGATTGTACTTTTCTAAATACGGTAATTGAACTTTTTTTTTTATATATTTTTTAGTAATGTGGGTATATCGAACACACAAAGGATCAATTGGGGTTCTTTATCTACTGTGGTTTTCTCAATAACAACAGACAAAGTTTGGCACGCTAAGTGAAGTACATACATTACTTTTCGAGTCAACTGCAAGCTACAAAACTCAAAAATGCTAATTTTCTGGCTGAAACTGTATGTAAAATTTAAAAAAAAAACACATGTCGTGCTAATTGCATTTTCTGCAGTTCTGGCAGCAAACCCAGTTCGACCTTTAAACATCACTGCAATTGATTCAATTATACATATTCGCAGCCGGAAAATGACAGTTTCGGGTAGTTTGTAGTGCGAAGCGAAGAATGTACCAGACTTTAAATTATGCGCATATGATCTCATAGGTCATATATGATCTCTGGGCAGTTGCAGAAAACGCAGTACTGAACCGAAAAATCCATTGTCGGTGAAAGTCATTTTATTAATTTGCATTTTTCGTAAGAAAATGAATTTTTTCAACAGTAAACTCAATTTGGAACGCACAAAGGACTTTACTATTAAAATCACACATGGTATTGCTCAGAAAATAATTGTTGGTAGGGAAATGATGTGAGATCAAAGCAATTACCGTTTACAATTATTGAAAATTAATTGAAAACGAGTTTTGGATTGCCGTTTTCAATTTAAATAGTGCAACTAACGTCAAAACATCAAATTCAATTTGCTAAAAACGTAGTTTACTAACAAAGGGACTAACTGAGTTATCATAATTCTTTGGTTAAATGACCGCGGGCTGTCGTAAATCAGACTGAGGAGATGATCAAAGTCCAAGAGGAAAAGTTCTGAAAAGAGATTGAACAACATTATGCGTAAGTTACTGATTACTTTATTCAGGCGTCATTTTCTGGAAATGATGGTTTCCGGAAAATGAGCAAAGTATAAATAGGTAGAGAAAGAGAGACAGAGGTCCTCTCACTTTGACTTACAGAAAGAGAGAAGAGAGTCAGGGAGGCAGAGACAGAGAGACATTGAGACTCTATTTCTTTTCTCTTTCTTTCTCTTTCTTTTTCTTTCTTTCTCTTTCTTTCTTTCTTTCTTTCTTTCTCTCTCTCTCTCTCTCTCTCTCTCTCTCTCTCTAGGGGTAACGTATATAAAGAAAGAGATAGTAAGATAGATAGATAGATAGATAGATAGATAGATAGAGAGTGAGAGAGAGTGAGAGAGAGAGAGAGAAAAGAACCTTTTGAATTTGTCTCACAGAGAAAGAGAGAGACTGAGTCAGGGTGGCAAAGACAGCGAGACATTGAAACTTTTTCGTATATCTTGGCACAGAGAGAGAAAAAAGACAGAGAGAGAGATGAGAGACATTGAGACTCTCTCTCTAGGTAGGTAGAGAGAGAGAGAGAGAGAGAGAGAGAGAGAGAGAGAGGGAGAGAGAGAGGGAGAGAGAGAGACAGAGACCCTCAGATTTTGTCTCATAGTTAATGAGAGTCAGGGAGGCACTTTCTTATTCGAATGAGTTTCCTATTTCAAAGTAACAACAACTAATTTTTCAGCTGTTCCGTCACGAACTTTAATATCACTTAAAACAGTTCCAAATGAACTTGTGCTCTTCAAAACAGAAAAATCACATTCATAAGGAAAACTTAGACATATGACTAAACTACAATACACACTCATTCTTACTCAGCATTTGTCAATGAATAACGCTTATAAAAGTTCCCAATGAGCTTTGAGCTCTTGATCTCAGTAGAACAATGAAATGTTTGACAAAAGTTTGAAACCGCATTCTATAACAATAAAAACTGAAATGTTGTCGAGGAAAAAATGATTTTAAACGGAAAAAAGTGATTCTTGAGAGAAAATTCCGCTATTCGTATTGTGTCTCCTGCGGAAATATTAACAATTATGATGTTCGTTTTGAGCTAAACTCGTGATTTGACGTGGTTTTCAGGATGAATTCGGAAATGTTACGTTACGGGAACTGATTCGAACAAGGATTTATTCATTACCAGTCGGGTACGCGCGTCTACGGCGCGCACTCCCAAATGTGCGGTCTTCGGCCGCTCAATTAGGCGGCCTGCGGTCGCAAACATTCATGGCCTACGGCCACTCATTACTCGGCCTTCGTCCGTGAAATTGGCGTAAAGCACGTGAAGCTCGGCCTTTTTTTGCAGCAAGCGTGCGAGAGAATAAGTGTGCAAACGCCGAAGACGCGATTCCTATGGTGTTTTGGAGATTTATAAAATGAAACTTTTTGTGAAAAAATTTCAAAACATTCTTGAGCAATGCGCAAACCTTGAAATGCACAGACAAAACATTGTAATTGTGGAGAATTAACGAAATCGCCTCCCCTCAACACATTCTTATATAAAAAATGTGCTGTGTTTGCATTCAGAAATTTAGAAAGCTTGTGACTATTAGTACATTTTTTACCTTTTTGTTGACCAGTCAAAAGCATATCAACCGAGTTAGTTAAGAGGCCGTCTCTGAAAAACTCCAACAGACGAGTGACAAAAAATCCGAATTTCTGAAAACTTGTGTAGGACCTCCCTATGACCCAAATATGGTTACGGTTTATGACACATGGTTACGGTCGATTGCCAACATACTCAAAATCTTATTTGAAAACTTTTATTTTTCGGGCTGTTTTGGGGGTTTCTCAAAAACTTTCAAAAATTTGAAACGGTTAGGGTTTTTTTTTTAGATAATTCAAGTATTAACGCACAACTGTTGTATTACCTTAAAAAGCAGTGGGTACAAAAGTTTAGAAAAAGGCGTTTGTAAAAGGTTGACCCCTCGCCAAATGGACATGTGCGGCTTCCCCGCATCGTTTTTTATTTATCCCGGCAGGTTATTGAGTTTGTTTCTTCAATTGAACAGTTTTGATTTTTTTAAATGTTTTTAAACGATTTCGGTCGATCGATGTTCGAAAGAAAAAATAGGGGCGCGCACTGTCCCCTCTGCGCGTTTATACTTGAGTTATTCAACGACACTAATTTGCCGGACCCCGTTTTTGAAATTATGTGAAAAACCCAAAACAGCTCAAAAAACGCATTTTCCAGTTTTCGTCGGAAAACGTTTTCCCTAACTTCTTTACGTCATTTTCACGGCCGTAGAGCGGCCGAACGCTTTGTTGCGGCCGCAGGCTGCGTTTAGGTACGGCCGTAGACGCGCGTACCCACCTTGTTTGCTACAAAATTGGCTTATACATAAAAATCTTAGTATTTTGAAACTCGACCGTAACCAGGGGTCACCTACCGTAACCCGGGAGCCAAAAATGACACGGGCCCAAAAGTTTCAGAACATCTTATTTGGGCCATTGGAAGGTCCTAAAGACGTTTTCAGAAATTCCGATTTTTTCCATGTTGGATCAATCTTTGTCGGATTCTACAAAATCTTTATTATTTTCCTTCTAAAATTATTTTAGAAGTCATTCAGTGCAGGACACTCGTAGTGATCCCTAGCCTTCACAAATGGGCCGCTGACAGGGTGAGGCTGGGGCATGGCCGACCACTCCTTCCCCTGAAAGTTAACAATTCCTGGGTTTAAAAGATCAAAATTTACGGGAAAAAGCGATCCGTCATTACGAAGACAGTGCATGTTGATAGGAGCAGCCGAGTAGAGCTCATGGAGAGCGCGAGCTTCCTCCTTGTTCCAATCGACGGACTGGTACTTCTTGTGGATTGGCAGATTGGTGGCAAGACCGTATCTGAAAAGATTATTCTAATTGGTTTGTTTAAAAACTAAACCTGTGCTTGAAGTAGGCATGGAGGGTTGAGTTTGAAACGGCCGATTTGCATACTTCGATTTGAGAAGCGGGGTAGTAGTAGATGTAGTTCACGCACATTTCGTCTTCGATGCCGTAACCTCCCTGAACGTCTATTTTTGTCTCTGTATCTCTATTTCTCTGTATCTCTCAGGATCTGTATCTCTATTTGTCTCTGTTGCTCTTTCTGTCTCTCTATCTCTATCTTCGTTTCACTATTTCTCTTTCTGTCTCTGTATTCCTCCCTGACTCTGTATCTCTCTTCGTCTTCGATACCGTAACCTCCCTGAACATCTCTTTTTGTCTCTGCCTCAATGTCTTTCCTTTCATATCTCTGTCTCTCTGTCTCTCTGTCTCTCTGTCTCTCTGTCTCTCTGTCTCTCTGTCTCTCTGTCTCTCTGTCTCTCTGTCTCTCTGTCTCTCTGTCTCTCTGTCTCTCTGTCTCTCAGTCTCTCAGTCTCTCTGTCTCTCAGTCTCTATCTCTATCTCTCTCTGGCTCTGTATTTCTTTTTGTCCATGTATCTTCCTCTCTGTCTCTGTATCTCTCCGTCACCGTATTTCTCGCCTAGTTTCTGTATCTCTGCCTTTCTCTCGGTTTCCGTATCTCTTCTCGGTCTCTGAATCTCTCTATTACTCGGTACATGTTTCTATCTCTGTAGCCCCCTCTGCATCTTACCCTTTTCTGTATTTATCTTTATCTCTCGTATTTCTCTTTCTGGCTCTGTGTCGCACTCTCTGCCTCTGTCTGACTCTCTGTCTCTGTCTGACTCTCTGTCTCTGTCTCTTTCTTTCTGTCTACCCACCAAAGTAACTTTGTCCCTGTTCCTCGTCTCATAAACACAAGTCGTCGACAAAACATCTCCTCTCTTCACATGAACGTAGGGCCTCACTTGTTGCACGTGCTGCCACTGAGGAATGTAGTGCATGTCGGAGTTGATCTCTCCAATTTTCACTCCTAAAGATCTCATTAATCTTTTTCCATATATGAAAACCAACCATCGCGATAGTGACTAGTCCACAGTTTTCTTCCAGTCAAGTGAGCGTGCAGTTGGCTGGCAAAGACGTAGATTCCACCTCCGGGGAGCTAAAATTACCCTATGTTTTGCCGAAAAGCCATCTCACTTTTTCAGTACAGTCGGAGACGCAGTGAGCAGTGATTGGGAAGGCGTCTTGGCCTGGGGGAATGGAGTTGGCATCGGAGTAGATCAAGCCGAGTTCCATGATTCCGGCGTCAAATTGTCTGGAAAATTTCATTTTGTTTGGTTTGTTTACATCGGTGTGGTAACAAAGGCTTTAAAAGTCAACTTAAATTTCCTTACTTAAATTTTTATATCTATCTTCCACATTAAAGGCAGAGGCCCACGAAAATGAAAATGGACCTGTCCATGACGTAGCGTATACGAGAGAGTACCATTTTCAATGGTGAAATGCAGAGATTTTTACGATTAGCATGGACAGGTCCCCCTCTCCATTTTACGTGGGCCTCTGCCTTTAAGCGTATTGGCTGAAAGAAACGAGCAAAATATGGAAAAGTACAAAAATGTTGTGCTACTATGGTTTCAGGAATCAAAGCTAAAATTCGCATCTGATTCTCTATAAATTCTGTCCGAAAAAGTGTTGAAAGCGGAAAAACTCTTAGACTAATGTACTCGCATGGAAAAAAATTGCGTTTTTGGATGCCAAGCGTTTCGAGAAAGCGGCTGACAAAGCCTACCCAGCGCTGTCTTTCTCAGTCGCTTTTATTATTTTATTTTACCAAGGTACGCACCCAAAAACACAGTTTTCGCATTTTCCCTGCGTTATATTGAAAAAATGACTTTTGATTTTTTATGACTTTCTACACTGGAAAATCCGATGCGCTACGGCGAGTTTCTGGACTTGGTAATTATACAGGTAATGTTTGTGGAATTTTTTTTAGGAACTTCCCGAGTGTTTTCCTACAATAAAACTAAACTGTGACATTTTTTTAAATGGTTTTGTCTGTTATAAGAGAATTTTTTTTATTACAAGAGAACTATTTGGTTTTGAAAAATCCCACTGTCTTAGCTGGATTTTGACATACACAAGTTTTATTTAAAGTGCCATTATTCCGCTTTGAAAAATATAAATGTCAATTTGTTGCCATCCTTCCACTAATTGGGTTCCAAATAGCTACACCAACGGTGGCTAATCAGCGGGCGGGATCCACTTTTTTTGAAAGTTTATTTTTGAATGTAACTCTTTTCAAAGTCATTATTTTTAAGTTATGCTTGTTGCAAAACATAAAACTAATTTTGCAAAACATACTGCGTGAAGGAGGTTTCGAACTACCTTATATAAATTTTGTATGTTTTTCATGGCCGAGTGGCTAAGAGGTCGGACTGCTAATCCGAAGTTGCCCCAGTTCGATCCCCCCGCCGAGAAACTTTTTTTGCCATAGTTCTTTTATACATAAGGTACAATAGAAACGCAATTCCTGCACATAATTCATAAAAAAAGCGAATTGCTGAATCAGAAGGAAAGAGTTTTTAGTCTGAGAGGTTGCTCAGACAGCTCGAACATATGAGAAAAGCGTCTTATGGCTTGGGTGTCGTTGGAATTGAACCACACCCGTCTTTGTTTTTACCTGAGTTGCGGAGTAGCGATGAACTGGAATCCCGAGTTGTCGATCTTTCCAACCTCCTTGAACACATTGTTGTAGTGAATCTCCACCATGATGTACTGATGAGCATCGGCTCCTCCCAAAGGGAATCCCGCCTCCTCCGGGTAGTACACGGGCTAAACAGTCCTTTAACTTTACTCAACCCACCTACCCCTTCTCCCATAGCCCAAGCTGCAATCACATGGCTACACGACTTGGCTTGTTTCGGTTTGTCTTCAGAATTGCAGTTTCCATTGTACTCGTGTTGGTCATCAGTCTGACAGAGAAAAATCTGCATGTGATGGACTATGTGTTCATGGCCTGGTTGAACAACGGCGTGCATCTGAAATGAAACCTTGGTTCTTGTGAACTTCAGAAGGTACCTTGATGACGTGGTGTTTCTTTCTGAGGAAATCCACTGGCATCTTCTTCACGACACACCAGTAGGTTGTCTCTTCGGCTGGGATGAGGGCAGCATCAGCAAGAATGGTGAGTTCTCTTGTGTCCTTTTCTTGACGGGGAATTGGGACTGGGGCTTCGATTACTTGGCCGAAACGAAGGTACTAAAGACATTATTTGAAGGAAGTGTAGTCCTCACCTTCTCAACTGTGGAACTGGCAAAGTTTCGTGTGAATTCGTAGCCTCCGGCAATGATAAACTGGGTCGTACCGGTCTGAAATGTGTGCGTAAATGTGTGCGTAAATGGGTGCGTGAATATGACGTGAAAGTGTGCGTGAATGTGTGCGTGAATATGTGCGTGTGCGTGAATGTGTGCGTGTGCGTGAATATGTGCGTGTGCGTGAATATGTGCGTGTGCGTGTGCGTGAATATGTGCGTGTGCGTGTGCGTGAATATGTGCGTGTGCGTGTGCGTGAATATGTGCGTGTGCGTGTGCGTGAATATGTGCGTGTGCGTGTGCGTGAATATGTGCGTGTGCGTGTGCGTGAATATGTGCGTGTGCGTGTGCGTGAATATGTGCGTGTGCGTGTGCGTGAATATGTGCGTGTGCGTGTGCGTGTGCGTGTGCGTGTGCGTGTGCGTGTGCGTGTGCGTGTGCGTGTGCGTGTGCGTGTGCGTGTGCGTGTGCGTGTGCGTGTGCGTGTGCGTGTGCGTGTGCGTGTGCGTGTGCGTGTGCGTGTGCGTGTGCGTGTGCGTGTGCGTGTGCGTGTGCGTGTGCGTGTGCGTGTGCGTGTGCGTGTGCGTGTGCGTGTGCGTGTGCGTGTGCGTGTGCGTGTGCGTGTGCGTGTGCGTGTGCGTGTGCGTGTGCGTGTGCGTGTGCGTGTGCGTGTGCGTGTGCGTGTGCGTGTGCGTGTGCGTGTGCGTGTGCGTGTGCGTGTGCGTGTGCGTGTGCGTGTGCGTGTGCGTGTGCGTGTGCGTGTGCGTGTGCGTGTGCGTGTGCGTGTGCGTGTGCGTGTGCGTGTGCGTGTGCGTGTGCCTACCGTAATTGCGTAGTCACTCGGGTCACAAGTCATAAACTTCCTCCTGAATTCGAACTTCTTCGGTCCCATCCTAGTGAGTTGACAGTCTTGAGCCCGATCCACTTGGAGCATAAATTTGTCATCAATAAAGTAGTCCTAAACCAGTTGTCTTTGTCATTAAATCAAAATTATAAACTTACCCTCAGTTGTCCCTTTCTAAAGACACAAATGTCGGAGTGATTGAAGTTCCCATGATCGGAGAAGCCGATTCCAACCCAGTCCAAGTTGTTGTTCGAAAGGGAGACGGAGATGACAATCGATTGAGAGGCGTAGTCAGCTTGCCAACGCATAGTTACAGCTGTTTTGGAGATGTATTGGATTCTCTTAACATGGATGTTTTTATTGAAAATTTGCTATGTTTTACCTCGCCTTCCTCGGCTGAGACCCCCAAGAGGAGGATGAGCAGGGCGACCACTAAGCGCATGGTCTGAAATCATAATTTTTTCAATAATTACAAAAGTATTTAGCGGAATAACTAAGACAAAACGAGTATAATGACAATTTCTTGCGTTAACCCATTTGTTCGCTTTTCCAATTTAGGATTTCACTGCTTCCAGCGTTACTAGGGCACCTGTCATGGACACGCCGTCGCCCTCCGCCGACTACGCTCCAAATTACTCGCATGAATTGGAAGAATATGATGTTTTCAATATTCCGTATACTACTTTTGCTGAGGATCTGGGGGATGCTACTGGTTTGTTGTTTTCAAATGGGAGAGTGATAGAGAGAGAGAGAGAGAGAGAGATAGAGAGAGAGAGAGAGAGAGAGAGAGAGAGAGAGGCATAGAGGCAGAGAGGCAGAGAGGCAGAGAGGCAGAGAGGCAGAGAGGCAGAGAGGCAGAGAGGCAGAGAGGCAGAGAGGCAGAGAGGCAGAGAGGCAGAGAGGCAGAGAGGCAGAGAAGGAGTGATAGAGAGAGAGACAGAGAGGCGGAGAGGCAGAGAGGCAGAGAGGCAGATAGAGAGTGATAGAGAGAGACAGAGAGGCAGAGAGGCAGAGAGGCAGAGAGGCAGAGAGGCAGAGAGGCAGAGAGGCAGAGAGGCAGAGAGGCAGAGAGGCAGAGAGGCAGAGAGGGAGTGATAGAGAGAGAGACAGAGAGGCGGAGAGGCAGAGAGGCAGAGAGGCAGAGAGAGAGTGATAGAGAGAGAGACAGAGAGGCAGAGAGGCAGAGAGGCAGAGAGGCAGAGAGGCAGAGAGGCAGAGAGGCAGAGAGGCGGAGAGACAGAGAGAGTGATAGAGAGAGAGACAGAGAGGCAGAGAGGCAGATAGGCAGAGAGACAGAGAGACAGAGAGACAGAGAGACTCAGAGGAAAGGCAAAAAGAGAGATGAAGTCAAAAAGAGGCGAAACTCGCGTTGTGGTTTCAGAGACAGAAAGTGATCAAAGTGATCTCTGTCTCACACCCCTTTTATGGCAAAAAGCTGATTTCTGAACCTTTTCGAAATGTCAGATCAAGAAATAAAAAACAGAGTTATTTGTCTGGGAAAAGAAATCTCAATGTGAATTACAAAGAAGTGTGAGAATTCGCTTTCAGCCGGCCGTCTCGTCGTCGATCGGAGGTGGGCTGTCAGCCACAGAAGCGCCGATAAATACACGCGAGGCGTAATGTTTTAATAGAAACAAATGGAAAACTAATGGATTTCTTGAAGGAAAGAAAAAAAGTTTTGTCGAAGACAAACGAATCAAACAACACGAAGTTAGAATGTTGGCATGTATCATATCAACTGAAAAAATTTGGTGACGCTACGAAAACGTCTGTTACCAATACACTACGTAATCCATTATAATTAAAAAGCAGAATTCCATTTCCCCCTTGAGACCATAAAAATTTTTGAAACATTTTTCTTCAGAGCGTTTTAGGGTACGTATTTTTTTCTTTGGGCTCATCCGATTTTTCACATTTAAAAAATTTGTTTTATGAAAACCTATGTATCACTTAGAAATTGAGAAATATAGGAAAAATCCTGATTTGAAAATTGCATTTTTTCATATCATCGATTGTCGACAACTGGCTGAACGATTCTGTTTCGCAACAGTTTCAAAACGATTTCTATATGTAAGTTTCCAAAAAAAAAACTAACATTTTTTCTGTTTTAGAGAAGAAACGGAAGAAAAACCACACATTCCATTTTACTCTGAAACCACGAATCAAGCTGAATTTATCCCGAAACAGCCCATAACTCCGTTTCGGGAAGAAAAGTGGGTTTTAATAGTCATACTCTTTAATGCCCTTCAATTATTTAGAAAAGAAAAAGAAAGGGTAAAACTTCCTTTTTATGGAGAAACGACAAACAGTTCTACGTACACTCCTAAAGAAGTGCAAAAAAGAGCTACTGAAGAAGTGGAACCCAGTGACAAAACGAGGATTCCTTTTGAAGGAATCAGTACTTACAAGGTCAGAAAAACAAAATTTGAGTTCAACTTTTACTTCCAATAGGCTGACCATGATTGTGTGGCCAAAAAACTAGTTAATATAGCTGAAAAACGAAGAAAGTGGACTGCAGACGCACCTCGGCCAAGTGGAAGAAAAGGGAATCCGAAGGTACCGAAAACTGATCAAAACTACCTTTAAGGTCCAAGCCAAAAACTTTTCACTTTTCGGACTGAGGCACAAAAACTGAACATATTTTCATGATTTGAAAAGAGTTTGAAGTAGCGCAAAATGCAATTTTTTTATGTTAACTTTTGAACGTTCTGGACTTATACGCAAACTTTGCTAACTGGCGCGTTTTCGCAATGGGTCCTTCGCTTTTTCGTTTTGGTTTTCGCAATGGGGCTGTTCGATTTTTACAGATATGACGTTTTAAGCATATCAACTTTATGAATTTTCTTTTTCGGAAGATTTTTTTTTACCTTTTACGCTGCTTCACTGCAGGGTCCTCAAATAACGGGTTGGGCGGAGTGATTTTTTTTGGGACGGCACGGTCGAACGAGGTGTAAAAAATCAATTTTTAATTTTTGTATAAATCGGTACAATAAAGGCAATCTGACTGGGTGGTCCAGGGTAAACGGGCCCGCCCGTGAGAACCCCGCTCCACTGCAAGCGTTAATTATCAAAGTTATAATTTCAGAGCACATCGAAACCTAGCACTTCGACTGATAAATGTCCAGCTGTCTCTTTAATTCAGTCTCTCTCAATGTAAGTTTTCTCCAAATTTTTATTAATCATTTCTTTAGAAAAGCAAGATTTGTGGATGGTCACTGGAAGATTAGACAGCAACAATAGAAACCTTTTACTTCTGTAATCTCTGTATTATCTGTTTTTCTATGTCATTAAGACGATAAAACTGTCATTGCCTCTAATTTTCTTCTCTTGCAAAACACCTGAGTCACCCTTCTAAAAACAAGCCAGCCGGCTGTCGCCTGATGGCGCCAGCTGGCGCCCACGCGTTTTATAACGCCTGTGCTGGGAGTGTGCGTGACCAGCTGGGCTCGTTGCTCTCTTTTCGTCTTTCGCCCGAAAACTCGAATTCTTGTTTGTTTCAGCCAAATGGGCAATTAAGGGTCTCGTGTCAGTAAAAGTCCCGTTTTTGGCGTTAAAAATATTGCACACGGGGGTGTCCCCGCCGTTGATCAACGACGCGCTTGTTTTTTTCTTTGTGTTTTTGGAATTATGTTATTTTCGCCACGCCCCTTTTTCGAATCCCTCCATTTGGCCACCGAATTCTTGGTGAAAACTTGCTTTGTGCTTAATTTTCAAGAAAGTTAAAGTATCTTCTGTACCCCTCATTCTGACCGAAATAAAAACTGCCGCTACATTTCCTGCCATTTTTCATTTAAATTGGTGTATTCTTAGACGCTGTCCCTGTAATATTTGAGTCTAAATATTGCAATTTTTGTACGAGTTATTGTAAAAGCTGTTCTGACAATACTTTCAAATCTTCCAAGGACCCAAATAAGAAATTCTCAAACTTTTAGGCCCATTTTGGACCCTGCAGTTAGGAAAGTCGAAGGTTTGATTCCTATGTGAAGTATGTTTTGCGAGAACTTCCCAAAAGATCTTTTTTTGTACAAGGAAAACAACTGCCATTTTAAAAATATTCATTTTTTCAGGATGATGAAATCTTTTTTTGCCGTGTTATTGATTCTGTCCGTGTTTTCTGCTTTCACCACAGCTGGGATAATCAACACCAGAACATTTGTAAGACACACGCACGCACACATACATACACACACGCACACACGCACACACGTACATACATACATACACATACACGTACACACACATAGCTGTCGCCAAACGGAAACCATATGCTAACTACGGAAACATGCAAAGTATGCTTTGTTGATGACTGATTAGACTACGGATATCCATATCAACAGAGCATGGATGGAACATTCTAATTTTATTGACATGATTCCAATTTGGCGGCAGCTATACATACATACATACACATACACACACACCAATTTCTGTTATTACAAATTTCAATATTTTATAGGGTCATCTAGGATTGGTGAGCTGCTGTGAAAGCCCTGAACACTATAACTTCTGTCCCTACATCTGCTACGAAGAAGATCTTGGTCCAGGAAACAAAATCGATGATAATCACTTTTAATTAATCAATAAACTTTACAAAGATTTGGAATGAACGCTAAAACCCCAGTTTAAAAAAGTAGGATATCCACGCAACTAGCAACGGAGCTACTCGCTCAAAGGTCCTCCGCAGCTCGTCACTCAAAGCGGCCCTTCTGCAGAGAATTATGACCCATACCCTAAAATTTGAGAACTTTACATTTGAACCTAAGGAAAGGATTTCTTTTGAAATCCATGGGATCAAAAAAGTTTTCAGAATAACGTTATTCTATAAGAAGGAAGATTTGTTTCTTCACTTATGCGAAGAAAAATCTTCAATGTTCTTTGAAGTCGTTTTGCAAGGCGTTCCAGACGTTTATATGAATCATGTTGTGATAAGTAATCAGCGAAGGAATTTTTAAGAGTCACCCCATTATGATATTTTATCTGTCTCTTATCACGTAGATTTTCTTTTGACCATTTTCTGAATTTCGATTATTTTCAGAATCATGAAACTCGCTGTGGTGTTTCTTTTCTCACTGGTTTCTGTTGAGGTCACCGCAACCATTCGACCAGCTAGCCGCAGAATCCTTGTGAGTTTGTGTTTTTCTTTTGGGATTGTTTTTGCAATAGAACTCAATTTAAGACCTTTGTTGTATGAAAAAAGTTTATTTATGTAATTTAGGGTCGTAAGGTGAGCTGCTGCGAAACCTCCGGACGTTACAACTACTGCCCTTTTTACTGCCCTTTGAACAAGCTTGGAAAAAGACCCTTTTGATATTTTGATAAATTAACTTTGAATTTAAAATTTTTCGTATTCAACCTTGAAAAATGCACTTTCCACGTTTTTGAATCCAGTGCAAGTACCGCGCTTGGTAACAGGTTGTTTTATCTTTTGGGCAATCTCAGTCCTACAAAGGTCCCGGGCTGCTAGGCGAGTTCACTCATGTTGCAGTTACTTGTTTTCCTTCTCCTAGCCTTTGGAGTTTGGGCCCAACCAGGACTCGATCGGCTTCATTACGATGACATGGATACGGCACCTTCTGTTGCGAAGGTAAAAATTCAATTCAGCCCATTATCTAATACGAGGAGGGCCTGCGGCCGCAAACATTCATGGCCTACGGCCACATTTCACGGCCTTTCAGGGTTAAGCACGTGAATCTCGGTCTACGGCCGACCTCACCCTCCTCTCGGGGGGAAATGAACCCGTGAACCTCCGCTGATCCACTTCAAACACACATACACAAAGACAATAGAGTTTTATTATAAGGGATCGCCTAACTGGGATTATGCTGAAACGAGCTTTGCATTCTACCACTGGCGCTATTGTTGCAACCTCGCGGTATAAAATAGAGAGTTTCGGTACCAAAGTTCTGCCACTTACTTAGAAAAAATATCATGATTAGGCTCAAATTTGGCATATAGCTTTAATATTTGAAACTTTAAGGTCATTATCGATTTTTCAATCTGGGTTACGATACGATACTGAAATTTTCGAAAATTGGTCAAAACTGTTTGAAGTGGGATTTTTGCTGAGGATATAGCATGGATAGACAAAATCTAATGTTAGATGATGTTAGCTACGAGTAGGAGACCGAACACATCGAAAAACTGAATTTTTGCGTTTAAAATGGCAGTTTTTCGGGTTTTACAAATTCAGATTTCGAGACATTTATTCGTGTTTTTTGTTTAATTTTTTATGTTTTGGCACATCCTACTATTTACAATTGAGCAGTGGTGTCGCTCTGTCTGTCTGTCATGTCCGACGCCAGAGTACGTCCGCTGTCTGAGTCTCTCTTATTCCCTCGCTCTTTCACCTAGCGCTGTCGCACGTCACGGAGAAACGACGGGAATGCAGCGAGAAATTAGAGGCTTCAGAGTGACTGAGGGGATTTCGTTCATTTCCACAGGGACCGGTCGTTCCATCGGTTGACTACCGATGGGGTGGGATTAGCGTAAATGAATAAACCCGCCCCCATTTCTTAACACATTTCCCAAAGATGCGCACCCACACCCATTTCTTAACACCTTTCCCACAGATGCGCACCCACGCCCATTTCTTAACACCTTTCCCAAACGAACGCACCCACACCCATTTCTTAACACCTTTCCACAGATGCGCACCCACGCCCATTTCTTAACACTTTACCTCACACATGCGCAACCACACCCATTTTTTAACACTTTTCCCACACATGCGCACCCATACCCATTTCTTAACATTTTCCCCAAACACATGCGCACCCACACCTATTTCTTAACACATTTTCCACACACGCGCACCCACACCCATTTCTTAACAATTTTCCCACACATGCGCACCCACACCTATTTCTTAACACATTTTCCACACATGCGCACCCACACCCATTTCTTAACAATTTTCCCACACATGCGCACCCATACCCATTTCTTAAAACCTTTCCCAAACATATGAACCCACACCCATTTCTTAACGCCTTTCCCAAACATGCGCACCCACACCCATTTCTTAACACATTTTCCACACATGCGCACCCACACCCTTTTCTTACCACTTTTCCCAAACATGCGCAGCCAGTCCCTTTCTGAACACTTTTCCCAAACACGCGCACCCACACTAATTTCTTAAAACTTTTCTCAAACCTGCGCACCCAGTCCCTTTCTTAACACTTTTCCCACACATGCGCACCCACACCTATTTCTTAACACATTTTCCACACATGCGCACCCACACCCATTTCTTAACACTTTTCCCAAACATGCGCACCCATTCCATTTCTTACCACTTTTCCCAAACATGCGCACCCAGTCGCTTTCTTAACACTTTTCCCAAACATGCGCACCCATTCCATTTCTTACCACTTTTCCCAAACATGCGCACCCAGTCCCTTTCTTAACACTTTTCTCAAACATGCGCACCCGCACCCATTTCTTAACACTTTTCCTAAACATGTGCACCCACACCCATTTCTTAACACTTTTCCCAAAGATGCGCACCCACACCCATTTCTTAACACTTTTCCCAAACATGCGCACCCAGTCCCTTTCTTAACAATTGTCTCAAACATGCGCACCCACACCCATTTCTTAACACTTTTCCCAAACATGCGCACCCAGTCCCTTTCTTAACACTTTTCCCAAACATGCGCACCCATTCCATTTCTTACCACTTTTCCCAAACATGCGCACCCACACCCATTTCTTAACAATTGTCTCACACATGCGCACCCACACCCATTTCTTAACACTTTTCCGACACAGGCGCACCCACGCCCATTTCTTAACACTTTTCCCACACATGCGCACCCGCACCCATTTCTTAACACTTTTCCCAAACATGCGCACTCACACCCATTTCTTAACACCTTTCCCACACATGCGCTTCCACACCCATTTCTTAACACCCATACCCATTTCATACCACCTTCCCCACACATGCGCACTTACACCCATTTCTTAACACTTTTCCCACACATGCGCACCCACACCCATTTTTTAACACTTATCCCACACATGCGCACTCACACCCATTTCTTAACACCCATACCCATTTCATACCACCTTCCCCACACATGCGCACTTACACCCATTTCTTAACACTTTTCCCACACATGCGCACCCACACCCATTTTTTAACACTTTTCGCACACATGCGCCCACGCACCCATTTCGTAACACCTCTCACACCCATTTCTTAACACTTTTGAAGCATACGCACCCACATCCATTTCTTAACACACCCCCACAATCAAATCATGTTTAGTATCAAACGAAAGCCCAAAATGTGCTCATTCCACACGATCCAGGAGTGATGACCCGCCGTAGGCGGGTCAGAACTCCTGTCCTCTCTTATACATTGCGCTTATGGTCTCTGTGTGTTTGTGCGTGTGGTGTCCCAGGGTTAAATTGCGCAAAGTCCGTCACGTGTCTGCGTCTCTCCAATTCATCTGCACTCTCTCTCTTACGGGTTCTAACTCCACGTAAATGTTACGGAAACATTACGGAATTCGGCCTATTCCACCGTTCATTTCGGGTGCGCAGCCCCCGGCGAGCGGCCGGAGGCCGCGAGCAGCCAGAATATTCAGGACCGCCGCAGACGGGCCGGAATATTCTGGTCTCCTACAATTTTGCTGTCCCAAAAACTCCGTGTTGAAATTTAAGCTAAAATTTTCCTTTGATTTGATCAGGAAAAAGTTAAATTTATGTAGGTCACAATTTTTATGATGTGCTCCTGCGCGAAAATTTTGATAGTCTAACGTTAATTTTCGTTTATTCAGGTAATATTCTCAACAAAAAATTCCACTTCAAACAGTTTTGACCAATTTTTGGAAAATAACCGTAACCTACCTTAACCCATATCAAAAAAGCGATTTCGACCTAATGAAGCCGCTCGATTCTTACAAATACGGTGCTTGAATTATTCAGTGAGATTTACTCGTGGCGGAACCATTTAATTGAAAACCTTCCGGCTGTCGCGCGGATATTTGTCGATTGAACATGGACAAAACGTGTAAAAGTGCGCGTTCCCTGTTCATATTGGATTTATTTATTTTTACTGACTTCAGGTTCCCATCGTTCCAACTCCACCACCTAATGTCGAAATAAGCGGTGGTTCACGGGGAGGTGGCTCCAGAGGCGGAGGTGGTCGTGGAGGAGGCGGTGGAGGTCGAGGGGGTGGAGGCCGAGGCGGTGGCGGCGGAGGTCGCGGTGATGGCGCCGCGGGTTTCCCCAGCATTAGTGTTCCCGAACCAAACCAAATTTACGTAAGTGTTTCTAGCTTCAACAATTTATCCCTTCTTTTCGAGCTGAAATCCACTTTTGTCCCTCTCCAAAGAGTCTACTTCCACGCGCAGTTGAAGCACCGTATTCATTCCGACCCCGGTGTAATTTCTACGTGGAGCCGTCAAGGATTCGCAAGTGAAGGTAGATCCTAAATTACTATATTTCGATCTAAAATACTTTACTAAGGCACGGTGGGAAGAATCATCAGTACAGAGCTGTACCAACGCAACCGAGCACTAATTGACGCCGCTTGCCCGGGACTGGTTCAACTTTACGGCTTCATTCATCCAGGAGTTCGTAAGTAAAATATTTAAAGCCATTTATGTATACAAACTTATAGACGCTTTATTCGTAACGACGAATCCAGGAGAAGCTAATAACCATAGAAATGCAGGATGGCAGGAACAAAAGGTGAGTATGGTCAACATGCACACGCACACGCACACGCACACGCACACGCACACGCACACGCACACGCACACGCACACGCACACGCACACGCACACGCACACGCACACGCACACGCACACGCACACGTTCTTCTTCAGAGTATGGGCTACTGTCCCTCATCCCAATCATGTGGAGCCACCAAGCGGCTGCGAATGGTGACCGTTACGGATGGAAGTAAGTTTAGAGCCCAGGCGCCTTTTTCTTAGTTTAATGCACTATTTACGTCTTTTACATTTAATTCTTTAGCTGACAGAGTGTTCACCACCGATGATTATGAAATAAGCGTCCTCAGCGGAACGGCTCGCTTCAGGAATGGAGTTTCAAACGTTGTCTGCTGGCTGTTTTAGAGAAAACATTTGGCAACTATTACAATTCAATCAATAAATCTTCTGAATAAATAATCCGACACTGTTTTTGTTTGATAATCCCCTTCAGAATGATATTTTCTTCAGATTTGTAGTGGTTCGATAAATACATTAATGTCAACCAAGCTATTCTCAGAAAACCTTATTAGTGGTACGAATTTTGGACCAACCTGAACATATAATAGCTGTTAGAAAGTGACTGCAAATAAGATAAATATTTTTCGATGCGATCGAGGTGGAAAACCGCTGCTGAAGATACTTTTTTCAATTTGTAAAAACTTTTTGCGTGGGCAGCAATAATATTGCAAGAAAGCAACCTCCATGATCCACCCACTACGCTCATTCGAAAAAGCGACTCTAGGGCAAATTATTCAAATTTGGCGCCCAGTTTGCGTGGTTTTTATCTACTTCGGTTCATTTCCACTATTATTTCGCTGGCGGAAGGTCAACTGCCTTATCCCAGTTTCGGTATAAACTAACAAGGGAAGTGTACCAACTCGTCTTGATAAAATCGAAATCTGTCGATTGAGCATTGTTGGGGACCCCAAGGGCTATCCAAATCTGTTTTCAAAAAGTGCCAACTCGGCTCCGTTTTCGAGAAATTAATTTGCATTCTAATTATGACCGACGGCGGACAAAGAGGCAGCATCGGAAAGTTGGCCGAGTGGTGTAAGGCGCTAACCAGAGAATTTTTTTTAGACATGTTGCTGGTTCGACTCTTTTTTACCTCGACAGATTTCGATTTCATCAAGACGAGTTGGTGCACTTCCCTCGTAAGGTCTTGTTTCAAAGTGCCTATTTTAGACAATATGATAACACATGTTTTTTAATCGTTCGGCTTTGCGGCTTTCACTCATATGTAGGTTCGTTTGAACTCTGCAACAGGTTAGGTCTTCAAAGATTACTCGAAAATTTTCAACAAAGTTATAGTCCTTTTCCAACCAATGGGTAACGGGTTGGACAAAAATTTAAAAGACTATGTTCATTTGGTCTTGCAACGATCGTTTGGCGGTCTGCGCACTCCTCTTTGATCATAAGCTCTGTGGCTTATTATATTTCTGCTCACTTCAATGTTTCAAATAATTGTATGCCCGAATGATATTTGCATGGGATTCTCCATATTTTCATCATTTGGGGGTTGATCTCCGGCTTCTTCTAATTTGGGCTATAGATGGATATAACACATACTCTAGTGATTCACTGCTTTAAAGACTGTGTCATTAAATACAATTCTCTCAGGGTTTTGCATAAAAAATTAGGTCTTTGTCTGTATAACATGGAGTTCAAATCCACAATCTGTGGAGCGTTTGAAACATGGCCGCGTAGGTTTGCGTGGGATATTGCAGGTAAGTCATTAAATAAGCTTCTAACGCATCTAACAAGTTAATGAGCATGCGAAACATGGAGACGCAGATATTTTTCTGGGTCAAATGGGGACGCCGATATTACAAGCTCTATGGGCTAGGGGTATAACATGCTGCGTAGTCAAGGGCATCATGGCATCTTGCTAGGTGTAGGGAGGGTTGCCTTGCTATGATATATTGTCTTTTTGTATTTTTCGTTGTCTTCTTGCGATTCTTGTTGGTTGTGCCCCTCATGCCTGAAACGCCAATTCGAAGACAATAAATTTCAACGATTTGTGTGCAAAGAGTTCCTGCTTGACGTAATACGACGTAATCGGTGTGGCGTGCCCCAACCATAAAGTCGTACGTCTAGACCTCAAAATTAGCAAGTCAACACAGACAAACGTTGAGATTTTAGAGCAAACTATTGTCACAACGTTAGAAATCAAAGTTTCCTCAATCAGAGCATCAATTTCTCCCAGGGGATACATAACTACGAATATGCTACGCGATTCTCCTCCCAAAAGCAGTGTGTTTCAAATTGGCGAATACGTTTACCGCCTATGCGCTTATTAGAGAGAGGTTCCGCCATTCGCCTGCCATGTCTCGGGAACTCCGCCGGAAATCCATGCACGAGGTCAGTCAAGCCTAGATAATTAGGAACACCGGGTCTATTTTGGATTAACATGCAGGCAATGTTCTAGAAAACGGGATTAGTAACGGTTGATGGAGTAAGCATGATAAATCACGTATTTTTGGACCAGGAAGGAGATACAAATTTGACGACTGAAAGTTTTGAACGCCAATGATAGGGCCAGGCAGACTTAATTGTAATGTTAGAAACTGATTTAGAGGTTTCATATTTTCGGGATAGCGTTTTCTTGTCTCTGGAAGGTTATATACCAAGTTTGGGCTTTTTTTTGAAGATACTAGGTTTTTCCTATCAGCGCGCCCTTAAGTTGGCCGCTCGGGTTTTACAGAGACGGTGTCTTAATAAAATTAAAGGGCTCGTAAGGGGCCTTTTCATATTCGCATGCTAATGAAGACTTGGCAAGCATTTTGCGCATGGCCGTTGTCTGGAGCGGTGCGCGGAGAAATTATTTCAATTGAAATGGCACGATTAGCATACATCCCATTTCCAATCAGAAAAGGCCACTTACGGGTCCTTTAAAGGCAGGCAGATAAACTAACTTCCCTTAAATTTTGTTTCCGTTCCTTCATTTAGGTGTCGTAACTTAATTGACATCCATCACCGGAAGTTATAAATTGGCCAATAGTATGTGTGTGTATGTTTGTGTCTCTGTGTGTGTGTGTGTGTGTGTGTGTGTGTGTGTTTGTGCGTGTGTGTGTGTGTGCGTGTGCGTGCGTGTGAAAATAACAAACTGTCTCAAAATGATAAACAATACTTATGAAGTTAAGAGGCTTTATTCTAAACTAAACAAAAGTCTACAAAAATACGAATGTTGAATTTGCTATAAAATTTATTAGAAGAAAAAATTTATGCATGGATTCCCTTTTTTGAATGTGTGCTTGGTAAATCTAACAAGAAAAATTATCTGCGTTTTGAAAATCATCTGTAAAAAAGGGAATGCTCTGAGAGATGATGTGCTGAATGACATGTTTGTACACCAAGCTTCTATAATCCTTTGAAGCTTATACTTTACCAATTAATGTTTACCCTCAAACAGTGGCGGGAATATTTCAAAGTCACTCCCAACCGGGCTTTTTCACTGATGTGTGAACACAAATCTAATTTTTGTGTAAAACCTTTTATGTTTATTTTTCTTTTAATTGAATACTTATATCAACTGCAAAGATCGCTGTTGTTTTCTGCCAATAGTTCAATTCCCGAGGCCTAGGTATTTTCCGCGGTTATGATGACGCGTCGTGTTACAATGGCGACTCGTCTCTAAAAAGCGCTGTCCGTCGATGATGAATGGGGAGGTGCTGCCATTTTGAAGCCAAATCCGAATTGAAACCACAAGCGCGTATTAAATCATTCCTGGGCAGTGCGCAGTGAAGGGGAAGTCCTTGTGCCGGATGCCCTAAGGCAACCGCCGGCTGACTTCCACTCGACCGCGACATGGACACAGAAGAAACAGAGGTAGGCATGATTTTTGTTGAAAATTAATTGAATTCGGCACATTCTATGGGGTGGTGGGCTTCTTTATTCTTCTTGAACCAGGAATTTCCTTTGAACTGCTGTTCCTTTCTATGTTGCCTTCACGTAATCCATACTGAACCCATTTATGGTTTCGAGGCCATTATGAAAACGAATAGGGGTTTTAGAGTGCAGAGAATGCGTGGGCAGAACACCGAAGAAATGGAGAAACTTTCAAAAAAGCGACTTAAAAACGAAAAAAAATGCCCAGGATAGGAAAGGAACCTGTGTCGCCACGTCCCCAGCTTTTACTACCACTACTTCCCCACCGAATCTAACTTACACTATGAAATAGGCGTTCTCTTTGTTTTTTTCTGCTTCCCACATTTTGGAGCAATTTTGGTTCATTTAAGACAACGTCTCTGTAAGATTCGAGCAGACCAGTGACATGGAAAAATATACAGGAAAAAATCGAAATTCCTGAAAACTCGTGTGGAGCTTCCTTTGACCCATATGAAGCTCTGAAACTTTTGGGCACAGGTGATTCACGGTAGTTTGATAAGTTGAATAGGGTCGAAATTAAAGTTTTATATGTTTTATATATGTTTTCTGACGTGCAATTCAATTTTGAAAACACTCGACAAATTACGATTTTAAAGCAAATGACAAAGTTAAGGACGAAAAACGCAAAATTTTGGGGTTTTCTAAAATTCTCCGGCACTTTTTCAATTGGCTTGCTCAATCGCTGAAACTATATTGCACAACTTTTCTTTTGACACCTAGGAAATCGGTTAAATCTAAAGTTCTCAAAAATGCGTTTGAAACTGTTTTCGGTATAGTTTATTGAAGGACATGTTTCGCTTCAGCGTGAGCAGACAAATTCCATATGAACATTTTCGTTTTTTTAAAAAGTTGATTAAACATAGGCAAAACCAAAAAAGTGGGTGAATTCGAACCCGGGTCTCGCGATTTGTAAGCGCGACGTTGCCACTATGATATCGGGGGCTCGATTGGTAATTTACTTGCGTCAGCGCGTGACCGACACCGTAGCAGATTGGTAACGTCCACGCTTACAAATCTCGCGACCCGGGTTTGAATCCGCCCTCTGATTTCCGTCTTTCATTTGCATCTATAGGGCCCACAAAAGTACTTCAGTGATTTTTGGAAATGAGGTAGATTATTCTGATGTCAAAATTCAAATTTCCCATTATTATATAAAAATATAGTTGGTGCCAGAACCTCTTCGTCACAACGTTCCAATGTTTTGATGGTGTTTCTCAAATAATGCGTTTAACAGGCCGGGCACGCAGCCAAATCGGCCGAAGTTGGATTGACGAGAACATTATAGTCATTAGATGGGCAGAAGATCGAAACTATCGTCCGGAAAACTGTATACACTACTTTTTTCTGTGATAAGAGTCGATAAAGTCTATTTAGAAGCCTGTTTGAATCCCTTGAAATTATTATCGCTTCACCAAAATTATAGAATAGAGACCTTTTAGGGTTTTCTTATTAACGTTTCAGTAGTTGCATTTTACATCTTTGCAACGACAAGTCGCACCGAGTTGAGAGATTTCCTCACATCTCGGTGAGATGTTCTTTTACGCCTCACTGAGCACATCTTTTGTCTTTCTCCGGTGTCAACAACGAATGATTTAAAGGTCAAAACATTCTACATGATTCATAAAAACATGTAGCTGAAACGAATTTTTTTGCGAAACAATCGCCGCGTTCGAGAGCTTTGCCGAACCCTTGTCCCGCTCCTTGCCGCCTTTGCTCCTCATGCATCCGCTCGTCGAAATTCCTGCCCGGAACGTCTCTGATTTCATCCGTAGTTTCGTGAAAGTGCGTTGTCGCCGCAGCTGTCGCTGCCGCCGTGTCATGTCGCTGGACGGCCGGGCGTCCTCCGACTGGCCGAAAGGTAACTCAAGCCGCCTTCTCCTCACCCAAATCGCTATTTTCAACCGACGCCTGCCAAGCTTCGAACTTTTGCCGCCAAGTACGTTTTGAGCGAGAAAAAACGGCGACTTAAACGAGGGTTAGAAGGGAATTTGGGGAAAACCGATGCACCATATCGCCTCTTTTGATTAGAGTGTCTCTCTGTCTCTCAGTCTCTCAGTATATCAGTCTCTCAGTCTCTCAGTCTCTCTGTCTCTCTTTCTCTCTTTCTCTCTGTCTCTCTGTCTCTCTGTCTCTCTGTCTCTCAGTCTCTCTGTCTCTCTGTCTCTCTTTCTCTCTTTCTCTCTGTCTCTCTGTCTCTCTTTCTCTCTGTCTCTCTGTCTCTCTGTCTCTCTGTCTCTCTGTCTCTCTGTCTCACCGTCTGTCTGTATCTCCCTTTTCATCTACCCCTCTCATCTGCGTCTATCTAACTCCTTCTGTATTAATTTTAAAATACTTTTTGTGACTGTTTTTAGAAGTATTAAATTTCTGCAAAACACGTCTTCTAAAATGCCCTCGCCGTTGCTTATTTATCACCTGCCAACAGGTGACATACCTGTCAGAGTGCAAGCGACGGGTATCAAAGCAAACAGAACGGCCCTCATTACGTGATTGTCGCCTCTGTGCAACCCAATACACAGCGTAAATAGCCGGAGAAACAGGACGTTGCCGGTTTTATAGCGGAAATTAGATTCGACACATTTCGCTAGCCAAGACTTTAGGGCACTGAGAGTGAGTGGCTGCCCGAGATTATAACCAATTCGAGGGGGCGCAGCTGTCGGCCCAAGTAGTATAGTGGTTAGTACTCCACGTTGTGGCCGTGGCGACAAAGGTTCGATTCTTGTCTTGGGCATTCTTTTTCGCTTTTTCACTTTACTATTTATATCAGCCATTTTCTACGTTTTTGGTTGTTCGAACTGCTGATGGCATTCTTTGCACTCTAAAGCCAGCGATTCGTCTGGCCTCAAAACCATAAATGGGTTCAGAATGGATCACTGGAAAGCAACATAGAAAGGAACAGGAGTTCAAAAGAAAGGTTTTGTTTAAAAATCAAACTGAATGGTTTCTCTCTCAATCACACACATACACATACACACACGCACACGCACACACACATACACACGCACACGCAAACGCACACGCACACACACACACGCACAAACACGCACACGCACACGCACACGCACACGCAAACGCACACGCACACACACACGCACACGCACGCACACGCACACGCACACGCACACGCACACGCACACGCACACGCACACGCACACGCACACGCACACGCACACGCACACGCACACGCACACGCACACGCACACGCACACGCACACGCACACGCACACGCACACGCACACGCACACGCACACGCACACGCACACGCACACGCACACGCACACGCACACGCACACGCACACGCACACGCACACGCACACGCACACGCACACGCACACGCACACGCACACGCACACGCACACGCACACGCACACGCACATATTCTCTCTCACTTTCTCTCTCTCTCTCACGTTCTCTCTCTCTCTCTCTCTCTCTCTACATCCTTCCTCTTCAAATTGCCTTCGTTCAAAAATGAGATTCCCAACTTCCTCCGGATCAAAGTTCGTTTGCAATTAATCAGAGTCGCATGTCGATGGGCTATTGTGTCGTCTCCAATTGGAGGTGCCACCCCCCGGGGACCCATCCGTCGCCACCCCAACACGTGCCGAAAACACCTCCCCCGGGGCCCTATGACCTCTAGCAAAAGGGCAGGCTGCGAAATACAAGCCGAACGCACTTTTGAGGTTGTTGCGTAGAACTTAATTCAGGCTTGCTTTCGGAATATTTTCAAAGACTGATTTAAGCAACAAAAAAAAATCAGTTCAGACACAACAGACAGAGTTTTAATGGTTGAAATCAGTTCTTTTAATAGTTAGCAAGAACGAGCGCCAGAAAAAATTGAAATAGAAATGTATGCAATTGGCGTATTTTCCTTGCAACTCTGCTGGCTTTGCCATTCAGCTGGCTTTGCCGTTCTTTGCGACGGGACCCAATATCCAAAAATATTTTAATGGAGAATTTACATTAGAAATTTCAGAGTTCCAGAAATAACGTTCTTGTAACATTTTATTCTTTAATCGCGAGGGTGTCTAGACATTACACAACATTTACAAGCTTCAAGTGCAAGTGGTCATTTTGAACGAAAACAATAGATTGATTCTTTCATCATTGGCTTAATGCTCAAACAGTGACGTTGTCAAGACGACATCAACTAAAAATAAAAATAAAAAAAACCGTGCATTGAAAATAGGACCTCCCTCTTACATGTAAGTTTCCTTTCACGGCGAAAACACTGACTCAGAAAGAAATCTGCAGCGGGCGGTGATTTGTCAAGAAGAGCGCAGACCTCCTAGACACTTGGGCAAAAACCACTGAAAATGGACGGAATTTCGATTTCAGCCGGTGTTGGAAAGGAAAGTAGGAAGGATACAATGGAGAAATGCATACATACTTCACAAACTCGCTCATACACGCACACATGCACACACATACACACACAATCTCTCAAAGAGCAAAAATTAAAAGGGGGTTGTTCTCCATTTCCAATGAATGGGCAAAAGTTTTCACAAATTTTAAAGGACTACGTACCTTTGGTCCTGCAACGATCTTTTGTTAATCGTCTGCGCACTCCTCTTTTACAGTGCTCTTTCGTTTTTTTACATCTCTTTTCACTTCAATGTTTCAAATCCTTTTTGGTTAAATATGAGGTTTTGTCAAAATTGCCAGAAAGTCCAAGACCTTCCTTTGGAAACAGACTATACAATTTTGGACCCTGAATGTAAAGAGTGGAAAGTCCGAACTATGATTCCTCGACGCATGTCTCTCTAACGCCTTTTTTCTTATAATCGGATACTCTAAAGACCCTTAAATCTGAATTAAATGGGCAAATTTTTGTTTACAGAGCACGTGTGAGCGTGTGATTTCCTATTATTTTTTGCGCAGTTATGATGACTTGGCTCTTTTGTGTAGTACCATACTAGCACATGTTTCCGTTATATACTACCGTTGGGATCCTTAAACCACAATTAATTCATTTAATTCCCATAGACAGAGCACGTGTGACTGTGTGTACGTGACTTCCCTATATAATTCTTATGTCTGGGATCTACGGGAGTACCATATACCCGCGGGTTTCGTTACATAATGTTTTTATGGTCATTAATTTGAAACAAATTGCATGATTTGTGCTAATAGAGCCCGTGTGTGCGTGTGTTCGTGACTCTCTCCATCCAAATTCCCCGTTCAGATGGCTGGTCGGGGCGTGGTGTCCCGGCTGGTGTGTGCGGTCACGCCCTCTCTGGCGGCGCCCACCGCGATGCCGTCGACTCGTCGCCACTCCTTCCGCCACGAGAGCGCCGATCCCAGGTTCGACTTTGAGTTATCTCTCTGCTGGGAATACCCGAATTCCAAGACGAAATGACCTCCGCCTTCGCAAATTTACATGTTATTATCGCTTTCGCGAATGGAATGGGAGGTCTTCGCGAGATGAAAACAAAACGTTTCTAGACCAGCAAAGGAAAAAATATTCACTGAAGAAGGCAGAATTCTATAATAAGTATAACTTGGTTGAAAATTTACATGATTATTACAAAAGGAACTTCATTTTATGAACACGTAAGTTGTTTTATATATAAAACGTCGTGAATGCTTCTATATTAAATGATTTAAGATTTAAGTTTCTTTTTTTTGTAGTTTCTTAGTGTAGAAAAACTCATTTTAACACAGTATAAAGTTTTTGAAAACTTTTTGAAGGATAGTTTAAAGGCAGAGGCCCACGAAAATGAAAATGGACCTGTCCATGACGTAACGTAGGCGATAGAGTGTCATTTTCAATGGTGAAATGCAGAGAGTTTTACGATTAGCATGGACAGGTCCCCCTCTTCATTTTACGTGGGCCTCTGCCTTTAAGGTAATTAAAACTTAAGTAGTTTTTAAGCTGTTTATGGCCGTAAGAGCGAAATCAGTTAGCTGAAAATTTATTTAATTTTTGAAAAGAAGCCTATTTATACCTTAGGAAGGCCTCACGGTCGGGTTGGGTTTACTTAGGTTAGCGTGAGATACCTTAAGCTTAAGGACTTTTAAAGTTACTTAAGGTTAACTAAGGTTCCTTAACACTAACTACTTTGCTAAGCGAGTTGTGTTACCCACGCAGGAATGATTCTATCCCTGTTTTAACCCTTGTTGTTGCCTTTCCTAAAAAAAATTTTAATTTAACTTTAGAAATGTGAAATGTTGTAAACAAAACATTTCATTAGGCATTGAACATAAAATTACGGTAATTTAATGCCAATTTAGGAAATTAAAGCAATTCCTATTACGGTATCGAGTAAATGACATTGACGTCCGTTGTTTCCCTTAAGACCTTAACATAAAAATATGGCTTGGCTTTAAAGGCAGAGGACCGCGAAAATGGCCAGGGGGGCCTGGCCATTTTTTAGCATAAAACTCTCTGCATTTCACCATTAAAAATTACAATCTCTCGTCTGCGTTACGTGATGGATTTGTTCATTTTCATTTTCGCGGTCCTCTGCCTTTAAACAAAATGCTATGAATCAAATGCAGAAATGTTTGTGAATGGTTGAAAGAGATTAGCAAAGTGTCTTCCGGATATTCATTTTCAGGGATGTGAGCAAACAGGAGTCTCTCGGCGACCGCGCGTCGTCCAAACTCACCCTCGACGATGAACTTTTCGACATTCTTTGTGCATTTGGGTCAGTTTTCACTTAGAGTAAAGATAGAGGATGACCTTAAGGTACTCGGTCTTAACACTGTTTAAAGTGTAAGGTAATTACCCTTCCGTTTTTGAACCGATCGTTAAATAAAGAAACTTCGTATGGATTTTGCATACTGGCTAACGATATATACTCCTCGCCCAACGAGCGTGTAATTGCCGCACCCTTGTGACCCAGAAAAATGCCTGCGTCTCCTCCTTCCACCCACTCATTAACCTGCTTAGATGCGCAGGTTGTTTTGACACGCCCACTTTTGTAGCCATGCTCTGTGGGCGAGGAGTATAGTTTAAGTTTGAGAGTTTTGCTAATAGTAAGTTTTATGTTGTTAATAAGATACTCAGGCAACGCTTAACACCAAATTACCAAAGAAACTCAGGCGAAAAGTGTATATCAAAGATATGCGCGAAATGGCATTGGCAAAACAACAAGGCCAGAAAAACCCCTTTGTGAGGAATTCATAGCATGATGCTCATTCTGGTGGAAACAGATACTTTACTATTTTCTGCAATGGCGAATTTTCAACATTTCTTTGTTCAGTTCTTGAAAAAAAAAAGACGAAGTGTGGAAAAAATTGTGAAAATCGAACGGCAGCGTATACGTGAAACGACTTTCGGATCATACGGTTTTTCAGTCCCAATCAGTTCTAAATAAAGCCACTTTTGTCCCGTTGTTTCCCGTTATCTGCAATTTTTCATTTTGCAGATTTGAATACCTTTTTTTTTCTTCTCAAGAGTTATTCAGTTGAACGCCACTATGAAAGTGTTTTATTTCTCTTTTCATCACTTTGTTCCTTTCTGTTATTAGAATACCAAAAATCAAAGACACGCTTCGGGGGCTTTTCCCTTCTGGATTCAGTGACCTTCGGCCGCATCAGGCAGCTTTGCGGCCTAAGGTAGCTTTGTACGCAAACGCTAGGGCTGGCACCAAAGCGCGGCCGGGAACCGCACTGAAGCGCTTCGCTTTCCCATGAGCATGGTAGTTGCTACTTTAAACCGCAATCTGCTTTGCAATTATAATTTTCGTTTTGTTTTGTTTCAATCCATTATGAAATCATTCATTTTTAAAAGGATTTGTGTTCCAACATTTCGTGTTACTACCCCCTCTCTAATCGTTCACGCAAGATATGTTAAAGGGACCATCAGGGGCCTTTTCTACAATTAAAACTATCGTCAGAATACAACAGTACAATTTTATCATTCGATTTTCTTTTTGCCAGCAAAACCATCCGCATGAGTGAGGAACCGAACCCGGGACCGTTTGGTTACCAGCTACCGACGCTAACCAGTTAGCTATAAGGTCGATGGGAAACTAGTGCTGAGTGTTCCTAATCCCCAGCGGCTCTCACCTTGGACAGCGGGCTGATGGTGTGAAAAAAGGTAAGCCGGAGCCCGTTGGAAAAAATTAATTTGGAGTTTTGATTTGAAATTACGGCTTTTTAGGAAAAGGGAGTTAAAAATGATAAGTAAATAATCGATCAACTAAATTAAATTTATTAATTAAAATAAACTTTTAAAAAGACCCTGATGGTCCCTTTAAAGTGGCTGCTTCTAAAACTGACATTTGCATAAACAATACATGCAGTTAACAAATAAATTTGGGTGTAAAATAGTTTACGCGATTGTTCCATTTTCTCATCTAGGATTCATTATTCCGAGGGCTACAACGAATAGACGCCAAAGAGCAAGCCGATTGTTTCGTTCAAATGCAATTGTGACTTTCATTCTTGCAAAAGGAAATTGAAGAAACAAAGGAAGCAATTCTTCAGTACACTTTACCTTAAATATAACAAAGAATAATTCACGGAAAAACGACTATTTTGTGTTTGACTTTTGCACGACAGAAATTATAGGCGTGTTTTTGGATTTTTTTTGGCATTTTTTCATTTTTTTTTTGGCAACTGACATTTTTTCTGCATTTCATTATACTCCTCGCCAAATTTTGCGCCCAATTCGGCTGCGTACACCGCCGGAGTATTCTATATTGCACGCGTTACTCTAGGCACAACATCAAAACATTGGCACGTTGTTCCGAAATAGTTTAGGCACGAACTATAAGTTCGAGGGTACGTTATTCTGGCGTCACTCTATCCCCCAACCAACTATAATTTGACTCGGATTGTCACCATTAGAAATTTGTGGGTAAAAAACCACGATGCCGTTGGCATAAATTACTATATTATCCAGAACCTGGAATAGAGAAACTTTTATGCTGCCTAAACACCTTTAGTTTGAGATTGCACTCCTTGTGAATGCCGTCTCTCATCCTCTGTAACCAATGAATATTTAGACGAGAATCCTTATGTCATTAAATATTAGAGCTTATGGGGTAACGAGTGTGGTCAAATAGTTTTATGGTTTTCTCTATATACGGCCATTGAACTACACAAACTTAATGGTTTGCCCGGGGAGCATCACTATTGCTCAAAGCGAACTCGTACTCGTGACCTCGTGAATATGAGAACAAGTTGATTTACAAGCCAAGAGACTGTCAGAACTTTTCGCGGCGGGATGCAATGACCCTATTCCTTAAAGAAACGGCCAAATCGTGTTCCGTTTTTGTAAACATATCCTATCGCCTATGATTACGAAGTCAAACGATTCACTTTGTACATTAAAATTGTGAAGGCTTGCATCATTGACTTATTTCTTTGGTACTTGTCCCTAGAAGGCTTGTCTTGTTGTGGATCAAGCCACCTGTTGTTATCATTCTTCGCCGTTACAACGCAAGAGCCATGCGTTTGGCACCTTGCCGCCGCAGCTGATATATGGTCCTCCTCCATGTACCCGAGGTAATCAAAGCTCGCTTTCCTATCAAAACATGCTCACGTGAGTTTTTTTCTCACATTTTCAGTGAAACATCTCAGTTTGGTATGCAAACTTTCGCTTAACTCCGTGTATAATTGAATCTGAATCCATTTCATTTCATTTAGGGTACCCTTTCGTGTAACCCGGTGCAATTTCATAGAGACACCTTTCACCTCAAAAGATCAATGTTCATTTCTCACCGCGTTCAGCAGTTTATTTCGAGTAAGACCGGCCATTTCGAGCGACCGCCAATCGGGCACTTTCTTTCATTTCCCGTGCGGGGCCCTTCAATTACCCGAAACCAAAGCCACGACGCCGATTACGGCCGACGGCCCATTCGCACATTCTAAGGGGTTAGTGACCACAGAAACAGGAGAAAGGTACAACACACAAACACACACACACATACACGCAAACACACACATACACATACACACACACAAATTTTAAAGGACCAGGTACCTTTGGTCCTGCAACGATCTTAGATAAGTGTCTGCGCACTCCGCTTTTACAGTGCTATTTCCCTTATTATATCTCTGTTTACTACAATGCTTCAAATCCTTTTTGGTTAAACATGTGTCATTTTTTAAGACTGCCCAAAAGTTGATGACATTCCCTTGGAAACAGACTATACCACAATCATATTTCTTCTACTAACATCAAAACAATGCTGTATACCATGAAG
This sequence comes from Oscheius myriophilus, assembly GCA_964057215.1. Classification (NCBI taxonomy): domain Eukaryota; kingdom Metazoa; phylum Nematoda; class Chromadorea; order Rhabditida; family Rhabditidae; genus Oscheius; species Oscheius myriophilus. The sequence goes on from OZ059906.1 coordinate 20,393,850, forward strand.
CTACAATATGTGGCAGAGGTATAGCTGCCAAACCGAAATCTTATGCTAATTTTGGAAACATGCAATGCATGCCATGTTGGCAGTGATTTGATTACGAATTTCCCAAATCAACAGAGCATCACTTGAACATTCTAATTTTATTGGCAGGGTTCCAATTTGGCGACAGCTATAGCTGACGTCAAATGGGCATCATGCCAATTTCCTTCAAGTATTCTCTGTTGATGATAGATTAGCATAAAATCGTAATATCAGCAGAGAATGAAGGCACGAATTGAAATGATGCCCGTTTGGCGGCAAGTATATATACTCCTCGCCCACTGACCTTTTCGGAAATTTCGATGACCTGCGAATCTAAGCTAATTAGAATGAATAATGACATAGCTACACATTCACATTTTTGCATAATTTTCCATTATTTCTTACTCAAAGTTATGCTAATGCCAAATATTTGCGAGAAAGGTCGTTGGGCGACGAGTATAGAATGAAACGTATTGGCTTTCTTTCTAAAGAAACTGCTTTTTCGGAACCACATCCAGTCGTTTCCCGAATGTCCCCTTTTTTGACTGCCCTTGTCCGAACGTCATGCTATCATTTGAATTGCAAGGACAGCTCCTTCGAATCGTAGATGCACGGGGATTTCCACGAGCACATCCGAGGACATACGAAATGAGAAAAGGGGCCTTCAATAACATTTTGAGTTTTGCAAAGTTCATCGCCGTTTATCTGATAACATTTTCGATTCTCCTCGTCAGCCCTAAGCCATTGACAAAATAAAAGGAAATTTCTACTTCCAAGATTAACCGAAAAAAGATTTGCGACAAACATGGTAGTGTTTCAAATATGGGATTTAACCCGAAACTAATGAAAACTATGTAATTACAATGTTTTAATTGGTTGGTAGAATCGATGGTTGAATTGAATTTTTCCCGTGCGATTTCTAGTGAATCAATCAAAGTCTCGCGGAAAACGGAAGAGATTAATTATTTTCGTGGGTCGTCGCATCGGCCATCGTGTCCCTCGGGATGGTCACTTCGCATGAAGAGCCACAGATTTCGTTTGAGAAAGCCGTAATTTGCAAGATTCAAGTGAGAAGCGAAGACAGTTAGGGAATTTTTGAAACTGCAATTTAGTTTTTGAAAGCTTGAATATGAGATTTTCTAAATTTTTTTTATATCGAGACAATTAAAGATCATTCCACTTCTGTGAGGGCGATGTTGCAGTATCAAACTTACGATTTTGTGATGGGGGTTTACAATTTTTTTCTTTTCGAAAATTATTTCTGCGATAGAGTTTCTTTGTTTCCCTATCCGAAAACCCGAACTGGTGCACAATCAACATCACCAATCTACAAAAAACCTTTTTGTGCTTTTTAAGGAGTGCGAAACTTTTGCTGATCCATTCGTGGCGAGACCTACCAAAATTAGAAAATTTGGCAAATTGCCATTTTTATTTTAATTTCCGGTGGTTTCGTCTTCCCAGAAATACATTGTTAAAGGGACCATCAGGGTCCTTTCCAAATCCCAAGCTAATCGTATGCTAATCAGGCTCTTTGTGAAAAGTCGTTGTTTGGAGTGACGCTGGAAAAATTATTTCAATTGAATTGGTAAAATTAGAATCTGGTAAACTCCGATTTCAAAAAGGCCTCTGGCGGTCTCTTTAATCTGGGGGCCGTACCCAAAATTTTGCCTACATCATTTGAAAAAAATGTTCAGGGAATTAAAAGCTGAATTCACGAATGCAAGCTTTACATTACATCGATTTTATCCAATTTAATAATTTTTCTAATTACTTTAATCTTCTATCTGGCTCAAGAAATCGAACAAACGACCGTATATTCTCCGTTTGATCTACCGTTTCGATGCGTATTTTGATTGTGTTAAACTAGTATAGTGTGTTTCCGAAAAAACGGCAGCTGTGTTTTGGCCAAAACCGTAAAGGATCGAACATTAGGTTTTGCCGCGAATCGCAAATACTTGACCTGGCAATGTGCCAAGTGTTTTTTGCCAGACTCTCGGCAAAGAAGTTTTGTATGGTTGGTTGCACATTTGCTGCGCCAAGAAGAAGAAGAAGAAGAGGTTTTGGCGTTTCAGAAGTTCCCTGTGATCTACCATTTCCAACTTTCTTGCAGGGCATCATTTTTCGTAGCTTTTCCCCCCACTCTTACCCTCCGGACCCTGCGACCCTGTTTCCCCCCTCTTTTCAGCTGACAGTCTGACGTGTTCGTGTCTCTGGGGGCAGTTCCCTCCACGGCGTCGAAAGCAAAGGGGGCGTCCCCGCAGCCGTTTGGCAACAATCTGAAAAATGGACGCGGCGTTCGTCTCTCAGGCTGTCCGGGCAGCGTCGTGTAACAAATGCGCCAGATAAATGACAACACCAATCATCCCGCCAGGCAACATCCTTACACTCACACGAGTACTATCACGCGCGTGTGCGCAAAAAAGTTGATCGTTGGATGTCAAGGAGGCGAAAAACTGAATCGCAATGAGAAAATTACCCAAAATGTTAATGTGCGCTTTCGAGGGTTTTCCATTTCTCGGAACCCAACTTACCACACCACAAAAACCAAAACCCACCAAGCAAGACTGAATTTAACTTAAATGGCTCGCCAAGGGCCTTTTCAGGATTGCATGTTAATGAAGATTTGGCAAGAGTTTTGCCCACAACCGTTGGCTGGAGCCTTGTTTGGCTAAATCATTTAACTTGGAATAGGTCGATTAGCATACAACCCATTTCCAATCCGAAAAGCTCACTGACGGCCCTTTTAAAATAGATTGTGATCCTTCACTCGTACATCCTCGCCAAAACAATGTTATTTTAAAAAATGTTGCACTGTTTAATTGAAACCCCGGAAATAGTTTTTAACGCTACTTTTTGTGAAGCACCCTGTATTTTGATTTGAAAGACCACTTTTCAAATCAAAATCAAAACCTTACTCACAAAACAGCAAAAACTTATGGTTCTTTCTCGAAAAATGACAAGGAAAGCGAGATTTCCCTCAAGGAATGATTTCCTCTTTGTATTTCGCTTGTTTAATTTTCTTTTTCTTTTTCAAATACGAGTGGATATCAAGATAGCTGAAAAGTCGCCGACCTTTTCATGGAAATAGATTTTACCAGCTGCGTATTTCCCGATTTTGAAGGTGTTAATAGAAAAATTGTGCGTTGGTATTTGAACTAATCAAAACACAATAGTGAGCCTTTTTCATCAATTGAACATTTTACCAAGAACTTGACAAAACCCAAATATTCTGCGTTGTATGCCTATAATCTGATCATTTTTTCTTCAGAAATTGATCTTTATTTGTTTTTCATTGTGCTTGAAATTAAATTTGAGTTCCAAAGTTTCAGAAAAATAAAAAAAGTTGGCTCATTGGAACGTTTTGGCCCGTCTATCGTGAACAGGATACAAAATCCATGGACCTTGTTTGTGTTTTTAGAAGCCTTGAAAGTGCATAGAAATATTTTTTAACCAGCTGAAATTTGGCTGCTTCGTTTCTTTCAGTTTTATGACCTGTTCATTCTCCTTGCCTGGAGGTCCCAATTCAAAGCCGTTTTTCATTCCCCAAAATCTAAATTTGGTTTGTTCGTTGGCCTGATTACCCTGCTTGCCAGTTGTGTAAACACAAGTAACTTAGAGGTTGAAAATGTCTTTATGTCGGCCGCCCTGATCATAAAGGTCGTTCGTTACCTTTAAACCAACAGATGCTACAATTACACTTGTTTCAAATTTAGGTCAGTGAGTCATAAAAACATGAGCAATAGGGAAAACAAACGGTCGTTGCGGCCGCAGGTCGCCCGGGTGCAGCCGGAGTCCGCCTAAATGAGCGGCCGAAGGCCGCCTTTCTATGTCGTTGTGGCAGCAGGCACCTGTTTGTGCAGCAGGTATCCGCCTGAAAGAGCGGCCGGAGGTCGCAAAAATGAGTGGCCGCAGGGCCGCGTTGTGCGGCCGCAGGCCGCGAGCCAGGAGTATGCGCGCCTAAGGCGGGCGCACCCTCCAGACTCTGGTATTTAGATAAAGTTTTAGAGATATTAACCTTCACAATATAAGAACGTGCAAAAACTTGTGGTAATGTGATTTGAAATGTGAACTGAGTTTGAACCGCTAGGTTTTATATTTGTGAGATAAAATAGCGATTTTCGCGGCAGGTACAATTTTGGGCCTTTTGACTATAAACTGATTCAGTTAAGCGTTAAAGGCAGAGGCCCACGTAAAATGAAGAGGGGGACCTGTCCATGCTAATCGTAAAACTCTCTGCATTTCACCATTGAAAATGACACTCTTTCGCCTACGTTACGTCATGGACAGGTCCTTTTTCATTTTCCTGGGCCTCTGCCTAAAATAGAAAATGCGTTTTATCCCTTTCGTCCATCACTTTATAGCTCATAAAGTGAACTATACACATTCTCTGCCATCCTTCACAGCTTATGATTGTCCGATCGCCCGCTGCCACCAGCTGATTTCGCGATGCGTCGAAATTTAACGGCAGCTGTCTGCCAGCGACGAATTGGCCTCTGTTTCATGGAGCCATTCGGAGGTTTAATTTCGGATTCACTGAACAAAGACAACACACAAATAGACCAAGCGTCTGGGAACATTCTCTGGTTTTCGGTTCTTTGGACTCTCAAGCATAGCAGTTCTTTGGACGGTATATTTTGAAATCTTAGAAAAATCACTTTCATAGTTTCAAATTTATGTAACGTGAATCTGTTTCCGATTTTGAAGTGGGAAGAAATTTCACTTTCTTACGCTGCAAAGTGCGCACCTCGTAGATCAGGCTCCTCGTAACGCGCCCAAGTACCCCAAAAACCTTTAAACAGCTAAAATGATTGATTTTCTCTTGGAAACGAACCACAGTACTTAGGCTAAACTACTGGGCTGTACATTCCACCGAAACGTTGACATAGAGAAGTCTTCAGGCGCTGAGAACAGTTTCCGTTTCCAAAATTCTTTTGCTCAATCTCCAAAAATATTTATGCTTTTCCTCTGCGACGCGTTTCTTTCGCCTGCCTAGACTGCCATGCCAAACTTTGAAATATTCAAGGAGTGTACGCCACCCGAGAGGAACGCTTCTTTTTGCAACCATTCGTGCATAAGGGAAAAAAGAGTAGAAACCCTACTTTTGCAGTTTAAACGACCGCGTGATCTCCTCAATACAACTGTTTTGAAGCCCCCTCTTCCTTTACTTTGCAAACAATTGGTTTCTTGTTATATTTTTAGGACCGTCTGGGGTCTTTTCTAATTAGAAGTAGGGTGATTGCTAATAGAAAACCTCTCCAGCCAACGGTTGGGCGCATAATTCTCTTCATTGCATGGAATTATGAAGCGACTGACTCCTGACGAGACCTTTAAGTTTGTAAAGTAGGGTTGTTGTTATTCATTTAAAGGGCTCGACAGGGACCTTTTCACAATCGCATGCTAATGAGAGCTTGGCAAGCATTTTGCGCATGTCCGTTGGCTGGAGCGGTGTTTGAGAAAATGATATCATTTCCAATCCGAAAAGGCCTTTTACGGTTCCTTTAACGTTCAGTCTTTAGTCGCCCAGTGTGTTATCCTAAAGGAGCCTCCCATTTCTATAGAGAAGAGATGGTGAAGTTGGTCTGCAAAGCGGACCCAGTGCGGCCGCATTTAACCATAAGTCGCAAATAAACCTGAAGGGCCGAAGGCCCCGGAAACCACAAGCAAAAAACCCTGCGAGCTCGCCTTGACTCCTAAGTATGAATAAGTTTAGGACTTCAATTCAGAGCGCCAGAGCCAGTTCGAAAATGTTCGACCCATTTTTCCTAATTTCGGGACCAATTTGCTCAATTTTAGCTCTTGAAAGAGTTAAAATATGAAGAGGTTTGGTTACTGATGACAGGCAAAAAATTTCGCGTGGGAGAACTGCACGATTCAATTGAAAAATAATTGCAAAAGTAGTTTGTTTACGTTTCGCATTACGGAATTTCGAATCTTTCAAAACCCAATTTTTGCTGACAATGAGAAGGGTTCGATCCGGCTCCACAAAAGGTAATAGTATTCATGGTGTTCAGAGTTCGTTCGTAAGCTACCCAACCTGCCTATTTGGGTCTCCTTGGAAATACCAATTTTCTGGTAGAACTGGCACCGGAAGTAAGTGTGGCATAGGATTTGTTTTCCCCCGCCGGGGGCGTGTCCGGTCGTCGCCGCAGTGGCCCTTTGGTTGTGAGCATGGTGGCCTGAGGCCATGGCCCTCGACCCCATCGAGTTACTGCCAGCTGGGCTGGCAGCACTGCCAGCCGTTCAACGACGACAGTCTGTATTCCATGATTTGGTTACTGTATTCCGGAAGAACACGGCCATGTTCACTTTTCCAAAGCCGATGCCTCATTCCGGACCTAGTGGCAGTCAGTACAGACCGTCATCAGACGAGTGCGTTATTCACTATTATTCGTTCTAACTATTTTTTAAAAGTTATTACTTTAAATTACAATTTATTAACTTGTTTGCCAAGTTGCACAGCTGCTATCACTTCCATTCGATTTCTAGGACAAATTTCTGGGAATTGAGCAAAGAACAGGATAAAATTAAAAGCGAACCTCAGAATCATACTTTAAAGATAACAAACATAGTTTAGTACACCTTCTGAAAACTAATATTTATTTAAATTTCAAAACAGAATTATTGGCCACTGGTTCGGTCCACTACGATGCTAAACGTTGTTGCCAATAAAAGTAGAAAAAATGAAAACGCGTGGAAAAAGAGGAACCTAGTTTTTTTTTAAATGAAAAAAGTCCATACGGTTCATGAATGCGGAAAAAAACCAATGGATTTGTGACCAATGTAGCCCATCAAGGAGTTGTTGGCAAAAATTGTTAAAAAAAAAAGGCGATAAATCTCAATGAATTGCAAAATTTCCTTTAAAAATTGCTTAAATTGCAAACTTTACTTTATTAATGCATGTTACAGCTCACATGTGCTCCATACACCGCCTCTTTTTTGGTTACTACGCGAGCTTAATTATTTTTAATCTTTGAGATTCAAATTTGTTTGAAACGTATTTTGTTTTCAAACGACAGACTCTTTAAAGAGACGTGATTTTATATTAAAGTCTTATGAGGAGCATTGCAAACAAGTTTTTTCTTGAACCGTGTTATAGAAATTCGTGTATACTCGTCGCCAATCCAACTTCGCCCAAAAAGCGGCCACGCCCCTTTTGTAGCTCACTGTTTTGATGTAAAAATGGGTAATTCGAATACCAACATCACAATAATCTCGCTCATTTCCAAACACCGGCGAAGTAGGGTTGGCGTGCACTATAGTCTGTTTCCAATTGAAGGTCTTCGATTTTCGGGCAACCTTGAAAAATGACTCATGAAACATTGAAGAGAACAGAGATATAATTGGCGAAAGAGCATTGTAAAAGAGGAGTGTGCAGACAGTTAGCAATGTTCGTACCTAGTCATTTGAAAATTCGGGAAATCCTTGCCCATTCGTTGGAAATAGAGTTTATAAATTGAAATGTCGTAATTTGCATACGGGTCATTCTCATTCGGAAACCCCTAAGGCTACAATCAAAATATTTTCTAAATTGACAAAAAAAAATCACTAATTTTTTGCTCAAATTATAGGAAAGTTAAAGAACTTTCTGTTGGTATTCCCTTTTATCTGATTATATGGAAAAATCTTTCAACAATTTCTAGATGTTTCTTATTGCCTGTTGATCACGTCCGTTTTGCCCACCCTGGCCACCCATATTTTCTGAATCGAGCCTAATGCTAAAAATTGCCTTGTGTTTCAGTCACGTGGTTGAAGTTATAAAAAAAGGTGACGTACAGTTGATCGAGGGATTGTTTTCGAGGCGCCATCACTCAATCATTGTCAGCAACTGCGCACATGAATCTCCCGGGTGGACACTGGTCGCATCGATCCAGCTGTAGTTCGATCTATGAAATAACCTCAATAGCCGCTTACTTTCGTGAAAAAAAAACAAAACGGGTAGTTGAAAGGGTAATTAAAATTTTCCACGCCACCTTTGCGCCATAAGTTTCAAATGGCAATTCTCAACTGTTTTGGTTCTAAAAAATCACATTTTTGGGGGAAACAGAACTTAAATACAAACTTTGAATTGTATAAACCTAAAAGTTGTGTATGCAAAAATAGCGAAGAAGACCTTTTCATCCCTGTAATGTAGTTATTTTCAAGATAAGTTTCCAAAAAAAAAAAACACCTAAATTTCTGCGCTTCCCTTTTGATTATCCGTTTGCAACCCCTGGGAACAGACAAATTTGTTGGCAAATTGTTTACCCAAACATTGTTGTTCACTTCGAAAATTTGACAAATAGAAAGGAATTGTTTTCAAAATGTGGCTTTAGAAAAATGGTTTGGATTTGTTTAACCACATGGAGATCTTAAATGAAACAAAAATCTTTCAAAAAAGGAAAAAAATCCTTCTTGAAATAACCGTTTGAGTTGTTGAAACCAAAAATTCAGTAGCATACGATATAGACAGATGAAGTTTGTCGAAAAGCACAAAATGACAACCCCGAAAGAAATTTTCAGAACATTGCCACATACACCAATAAAAAGTCCTTGAAAAGTAGTCTGGGAAAATTTTTTTGTTCAGTTTCAGAAAAAAAATCTGTTTGGGCAGACTAGCTTTGAAAACGGAAACCATTGTGTTTTCCTGCTAAGAAAATCTGATTTTATTATTTGAAGACCGAGGGCAACTTCGTTTCGAAGCTTATCTGTTCGAAAATAATTTTTTCAGGAATTGAACAAAACAATTTTTTCTCAGACAACTTTTCAAGGGCTTTCCAATGATACATGTATTTGACATTTGGTCCCGCCGCGAAAAATTGCTGCGATCGACACACTCCATTTCCTTGTACTATTGGCGGCGTAAAAACATAAGCTAGAGGTTTCACCTTCAATTAAAATAAACGATATATGGGTTCTCACCATCTAAATATGAACAGAGTCCAAGGCTAATCACGATGTAGAACAAAATATTTCAATGCCCCATTCTAATTTCAAAAGTGGATTTGACCTCCAACATGTTCTTATTTGAAATTAGCAATTGGTGCCTCTAAAAGCGAAAAACAAGCGTTCATGTGCCAAGTGCCGCCGAATTAGCGTAATCGGAGCACCGTTCATCGCTTGTCAGACGGCGGAGATGGATGGCGTCGGCCTTCGGGGGCCGGCCGTTTACAAATCTTATCTGAGTATTGCCCATCCATGCTTTCCCTCGTAAAGTCAGTCGCCTTTTTCGCCGACGTCGTGTGGGTTTCACTTTTCGAATTTCATATTGCATTTACGCCACCTACATTATTACCTGTATCAGCTTTTAAATACATATTTCACTTTGGTAAACAACCGTATTTTTCAATTTCCTTTCGAGATTGGCGCGGCTTTACATGAATTGTGAAAGTTTGAACACCTTTAAAATGAATTTTCTTCATCTTTTTACAGATTCATAAGAACATATGTAACAAATAATCCATCTCAGAGGATGTTGCATCTATTTTATATTTGTTTTTTGCTCAGCCCGAAACTTTAGCATTTTAAGGTTCAATCTATTAATGAACTTTTTAGTTTAGATTAAAAGACCCTGTTGGCAAAATTAGTGTATTGACATAAGTTAAATGGTATAAGTTGTTAATTCTGAAACGTAAATTACAAAACTTCTATCCATATTTTCAGAGAGACCGAGACATTTCTGGGCACAAAGGACGGCGGGAAAGATGAAGCGGAAGAAGAGGGAAAGCCGTTGACACGACAGGCGCTTCTGGAGAGGATACGAGAGAAGAAGGAGGTCATAGGGAAATTACGATGTCAAGCATGGAGTATGGCAAGGAAGAGGAGAACACTCAAGTGAGTTGGATTATATAGTTGCCGCCAAACGGGCATCATTCCAATTTGTGCCTTCATTCTAGGTTGATATTACGATTTTATGCTAATCTATCTTCAATAGAGAATACTTGAACGAAATTGGCATGATGCCCGTTTGGCGTCAGCTATATTTATGTTTGAGAAACAGAGAGGAAATCTGTTTGAATCTATCACTCGTATGGTAGAAAAAAGCAAAAGCTGAAAACAGCGTCGAAAAAGCTGCTATTACTTTCGAATCCAACTCATATTGTACAAAATATGACCTTTCATAGATTTTCAGGTTCGTCTTTCGCCTATTTTTGAACCATTTCCAGATAGTTTTCACTGCCTTCTTAATCACCTTATGAAATGAAATTTTCAGGTTGGCTCAGAAGTACTTAGAACAACATGAGTCGAAGGTTTCGAAGAGTCATCTGTATATGGAGGAGTTGCGAAAAAGAGGACGACTTTTAAAACGACACTTCTCAAATTTTAAAACATATTTAATTCCATGGGAAGGGAAGATAAAGAAAATTGAAAGTGAGTTGTTTTTCCTTATCAAATAGCCAGAAATTGTTGTACCTCCGGCAAAGCAAAGCGCGCCTCGGCCGAGTGGCTGTCTCTTTGCTTGTAAAACTTGAGATCTCAGTTGGAATCCACCCTCCTATTTTGTTCACTTGCAATTAACATATAACACAATACTTATTTGGAAACTATAAGTTTTGGAAACAGAAACTTCAAGCTAAATCTGCTTAGAAAGATGAAAAACGACTGGTTTTGATTCATAGTTCAACGAAGTTTTAACAATAACTCATTGTCATTAGAGAAAACCTTGCGAAATACGCAACTCATTTTCCATTTCCCCCTAATTCAACATTTTAAAGAAAAAAAAGGGGAAAACTCCAAAATTGGAACCCGTTTCTTTTAAGTTTTTCGAAAATATCTATTTTATTTATGGGAATTTGGGTTTTAGTTCAAATGTATTTTGAAATTAAAGTTTCTTCAGAAAGCTATTTTTCATTGTATTTTTGAAAACTTTTACAACCAAACTAATTAAAGAATCAAATACAATAGCAATTCGTAATAGGGTCATAGGAAGCTCATATATAAGTTTTCAAAAAATGCGCTATCTTGTATGTCCCCCAAAATAGCCCTTTTAGAGAAACCGAAAAATGCAGAAATGTTGTCATTTTTGCTTGCATAACTTTAATCAAATGGGTTTCGAGTTTGGCGTAAAATAAAAGATTTTTTGACGGTTCGATTCCAAAAACATTATTTTTACTTCTTGCCCGATTGTAGTCCTGCCAATTGGTCTTATTGCAGAATGCGCGCCAAACTTCTTCGAACGCATTAGTAAAAGCTTTGAAAAAAACGCTTTTCACCGAGAGCTTCGCAAATTTCCAATTTTTTTTTCATAAGTTACACAAGTTACAACACTAACAACCATATATGGCATGGAAAATCTGTGCATCGTTAGCAAATTAGCAAATTGCAGGTCACTTCGGTTCCGTGGTCTCTTCCTACTTCACATTCCTTCGTTGGATTGTATTTGTAAATGTAATAATAACTCTAATGATCTTCGCCTTCGTGGTGCTTCCCGAATCTCTGGCCGACGCGGCTGCCGATCCAGGAAGGCAAAATCGAACGGAAACTAGGAAACAGATTCCCCTCAATGAGAAAATCCACGCAGACGAAATAGCAGTCGTCTGGCACTATGACGTCCGTTTTTCTTTAAACTTCAATTTCAAAATTGAATTTTCAGGGTTATGTTAGATACTCCCCTTTGTTTTACGGTTACTATGGCGATGACGAATTCTTGGGTCAAAAAGTACGATACGCCCTTCCTTTGGCCTACTTTCTCACCACCATTTTCATATTTGCTTATTCGTTTTTCGCAATACTCCGGAAGTAAGTTAAAGGTATTTAGAAAGGAAAACGTGTATTTTAGAATGGCAATGAACGCACGAATGTCAAAGATCTCTGGAAGCAAAACCGAACAGTACATTTTCAATTGGAGGGTGTTCACGGGATGGGACTACACCATTGGAAATTCGGAGACAGCTGCCAATACAGTGATGGCTGTGGTCATAAAGCTTAGGGTTAGTTGATGTTATAATCCTCGCCAATCCTAATTTGGCCCAAAAGCCGCCACGCCCCTTTTGTAGCGCACAATTCGGTTGTATAGGTGTCGCCAAACGGAAATCTTATGCTAATTGCGAAAACATGCAAAGCATGCTCTGTCGACGATTGATTAGACTACGAATTTTTTCAATATCGACAGAGCATCACTTGAACATTCTAATGCTATTGGCATGATTCCAATTTGGCAACAGCTATAATAATGGGTAATTCAAATAAAAACATTAGAATAATTTCACTCCTTTTCACCAAAATAGCCGAACCTTTACCAAAATAGCCGAAGTAGGGCGGGCAGGACCATGGCTATCACTAAATTTTTATAAACATTAGCACTCATTGGTTCCGTAGCCGAGAGGGAAGCAAATTTTGGGTCTACCCCTGGTAAACGAGTAAATGCGTTTTTTTCAAGTTTGATAAACGGAATACGAGAGAAAAATTGAGAAAAGATCTTTCGAAAGGATTGTTGGCAGCCGAAAAGTGGAAAAGGGTTATTTATGCAGATGTTGCCACACGAGCATATTTTGCAAAAAGCCGCTTTTTGTCTGCGCCTCCGCCAATTGCACACTCTTTCCATCTGCGTATCGCGCCTTAAAAAGCCTTTTTTGGCTGGATGCCGCTTTGGCGACATAGATAGTCTCAAATCCGTAAAAATCAGTTTTTTAGCTGATAAAACCTATTAAACAAGTGCTTGTTTGTGTATTTCGACTGAAAGTATACGTAATGGGAATCATTTGAAAAATAACCGCGCTCAAATTCAGCTTACCAACTTTTTGTAGTATAATTTCAAATTTGAACGATTTCAGCCTTGCATAAAATCGATTATCTCATAAATTTCAGCGAAACCTATTCCCATTTCTTATTATTTTTTAAACGCATGCAAATCATGTAAAACACATTAAATATTTTTTTATTTTATCTTTTATCATATTTTATTTAATTAAATCTTTTCCACCTTCTGAACTCTCTCTTTGGTGAGCAATTGATTATAACGATTTTTAGATGTTAGAATTTTTTTTGCTGTAAGCATAGAGTTTTATGGGAATATTGAATCCATGCTAAAAATCCATCGTTTAAAAAAAATTGTGACGTCATTTTTAGTAATATTTTTTGTAATAAAAATAGTTAAATTTACGACTGAACAGAGTTAAACATTTCCATTCAAACGTTGTTTTTAGAGGTTTAAAAAGGTCAATTTTGAATAAATTTAAGAGCTGTTAACCACAAATTGCCGTCACTTTTCAAACCGGGAGTCGACGGAGATACGTTAACATAATACGCTAGCTATGTACTAACATTAAAAGTGACCTATATGAGAAAAGATAATGTCTTCTAAATGGATTTTGACACGGGGCGACCGTTTTGAACCAGACGAAAAACGAAAGACAGAATGAACACTTGTTTTCAGGAATCAATTGCCGACATCAAAGTCGACGCCACTTCAAAATTCCGATGGCTGCAATTCTCTCTCCGCGTTCTCGCCAACCTGATCATCTTCGCCATGCTGGCTTTCTCCATCTACTGCATCACATTTGCCGTTCAGAAGTCACAAACCGCTGTTGAGCAAGAAGGAAATCTCTTTACTAAGAATCAGGTTAGTGCGCTGCTCAAAATTTACTTTAATGGGGAAGGACCTCATAAAATTGGTTTTTAAAATCTTTTTTTAAACAACTTTTTGGAATAGATACAGTGACTATTCTGAAACATACTTTATATGCATACTTTATATGACTGCAACCGGTGCAGTTGTACACGATTTAACAGTGCAAAGGGTGCACGGTTACACGGCAGAGAAAGGCGAGAGAGCGCGGGAAATGGAGGGACTGGCCGCTATTTAAACCCTATTTTAGACAAAACTTCAGGCGCTCCTAATTTAGGTCATTTTGCTCCAAAAAGAGAAAATGGGACACTTTTCTGAACCAGGAGAATGAGATCTACCCATTTATCACAATTCGAAAAAAAAAAAAACATTTCTACTCGGTCCTTCCCCTTTAAGCATTTTGATCTCTTTGTTGCCAAAGTAAAATAGGAACAATGCCGAAATACTAACCTTTGCACCTCCTTTCTTTTATTTTCCCAATTTCTTAATTTTACAGGTCCCATCGGTCGTAGCCACTATCACCCACGTCTTTCCAATGATTTTTGATCTCATCGGCCGAATGGAGAACTACCACCCGAGAACGGCGCTAAGGGCTCATTTGGCTAGGTATTTCATCTTAAGAACTTAACACCTTAAAGTTTTTAGGGTTCTAGTGCTTTACGTATTGAATTACCTTACTCTTATTGTTGCTCTCTTCGAAAAGATGGATGCTATCCGTCGGCCTTCAGAAGGACCTAGAACTAAACGTCAAATGGGCGATAGGAACCCGGTTTTAAAACTTTTATTTGAATCTTATTTTTTGGTTTAGAATCTCTCCCGCCCGCCACCTTACGCTTCTCGGACATTTTCGGATCAGAGCCAGATGTTGGCTTTTGTGGAGAGGGCGACGAAGAGATTTGACGTCTACCGTAGTACAAGACAAGTTCCCACTACTCCGGTTACGGTATGGCCAAAATTGATTGAAAACTGTTTTATTTTGAAGGTCACCCCTCAGTATGGTCCACTGAACGTTAACAACCCCCAAGCTCTCTTGAGAAACGGCACTTTCACCAGAAAATTCGAGACGAAGCGGGTTGGCCCAGCCCCGATGCCGATTTTCACCCCTCCGCCGAGAGCACCACAGCCTTACGAGCCGGGAACTGTTAGACAGGTTTAAAATTAGTGTTTCTTTGTTAAAAGAGATATTCCAGCAATTTGGAGGCCCTGATTTTCCAACACCTAGGACATTTACGAGACAAACACCGCCTCCGAGAGTTAGGACTACGCCGCCTTGGCAAAAGGCCACGGAGGAACCACCAGCGTCGATTACTCAACAAATAAACAGCAATAAGGTTAGATTACATAAGAGCTAAAATCATTCTCCACTATTTTAAATTAAAATGACTTTTTCACGTATTCAAGCGATTTTTAAAGCAAATTTTGACTGTTTCATGGAACGACTTGAAAAAAATGCAAAAATTAAAGTTATTTTCAGAAAAATCAGTTTAAAAACGCAATGATGTCACCTGGGTTCAAAAAATCAATAATGCGAATTTGAGTTGGGTTTAAATAAGGTCCATAGGAGCATACATACATACATACATACATACATACGGTTTATTCTCTAGGGCTGTTCCCTGAACCGCCAGAATAAATCACAGTTGTCGAATTCATTCCCACGACGTTGACTTGGTAGATCACATTCTCCATTGAATCTGCTTCAATTGCCTCTTGGCCAAGTTGCTGGTACAGCTCTCCTTCGAGGAAGAGGCTTCTTCGCAGGTTCCTGGGACGGCCGGGGGACTGTAGACGACTTCTGTGTTCCATTTGGTTGGAGCTACGTCCTCACGGGGCTCCATTCCGGCTTGAGGACGGGCAATCCAGGCCCGTTTGGGAGAGCCGCGAAGGGACCGACCGCACGGCCGCGCGAGACGCAGGAAAGATCCATAGGAGCATATTTGGCAAAAACCCACAAAAAATGCGCACTATTTTTAATTTTCAAAAATGCGCACTAGGACAACTTACATGCATTTTTCCAACCTTTTAGCTATGGCTGTCGCCAAATCGGCATCCTGCCCAAAAGGGCCTTAATGCAGCAATCGTGCGATGCGCAGGCAAAAATAGTGCGCATTTTTGAAAATTAAAAATAGTGCGCATTTTTTGTGGGTTTTTGCCAAATATGCTCGTTTGGCGACGGCTGTAAACGGGGTTTAATTTGTTCTTAATCCGTGATAAGGAGGTCTTAGAAAAGATAGAATGCTTAGAAAAGATAGAAGAAATAATTATATTGGGTAAATTATTTTGTTGTTGTAAAATTCAGCTCTAGGCAAGAAATTGACAAGGAACTTTAGTAGTTTAGCAGAACGTAAAACAAACGGGGCAAACTCAAATGTCTTTTTTTAGGAAACAACATCCTATGAAGACTACACCGACGACCCATATATCCCAGTAACACCCGCTCTTCCACACGATATTAACGGTATTTTTGCAATTTTCTGAGTAATTTTTGTTTCTTTAGACTCTCTTCAGCTTCCAGAACCAGCGTTGAGAAAAACAACTGCCGATGAACTAGGAGGACCTGACATCTGCTGGGAAACCATAATTGGACAGGTGAGATAAGAAAAATGTTTAGATTTTTTTAAAGAAGTATTCTATTCATAGTTGGCTTGAAAAGAATATATTTAATAATGAAAATTTCTGTTTTTGACATTTTCTCTTTCCGTGTTTTTTACTTTTAAGACGCCATTTCTGTAAGACTCGAGTAGAGAAGTGACGTGGAAAATCGGATTTTCTGAAATCTCGTGTGGGACCTTCCTAAGATCCAAATATGAAGTCCTGAAACTTTTTGGCTCATATGATTTTTTTCCCGGGTTACGGTAGTTTAAGGTTGCGTAGGGTGAAAAATATAAATGCACAAAAGAGGTGAATTATACATGTTTTCTGACGGCAAATGTAATTTCAAAAACATCTGTAACAAAATAATTTCCAAAATGACAGCAAATAATAAAGTTATCGCCAAAAATGCAATTTTTGAAGTTTTTTTTTCAAATGTTTCAATTGGTGTAAGAAAATAACAATTATTGTTTAATTCTAGACATTATTTGGCACAACTTTTTTATAAACACCAAAAAATCGGTAAGTACTCATGTTCTCAAAAATGCGTTGGAAAAAGTATCACCTTTTTCGGTTCAGGCGCGTTCAAAACCAGATTTTGCTTGAACGTGATTGGCAAGCACCAGAAACGCGTAATAAAGTAAACACGGAAATTTTAAGCGTGTTGTACAAAATTATTTTTAAAACCATTCTTTTTTATTATTCTTTTCCAGGAAATCGTCAAACTTGTAACTATGGACCTAATCGTAACCATCGTCTCAATTCTTCTGATAGATTTTCTCCGGGGCCTCTGGATCCGACATTGCTCTTCCTGGTGGTGTTGGGACATTGAAACCACCTTTGTGAGCTACACCTTTTTACCATTCCCACAGGCATTTTTTAGCCAGAGTACGGAGAATTCAAAGTGGCTGAAAACGTGCTTCACATCATAAACAACCAAGGAATGATCTGGTTGGGTCTTTTCTTTGCTCCAATGCTGCCAGCCCTCAACAACATAAAGTTGATCATCATCATGTACATCAGAGGATGGGCTGTGATGACTTGCAATGTACCGGCGAGGGAGATTTTCAGAGCTAGCAGGTATCAAATTGAATTTCAAACTGAAAACTATTTTTAGATCGAGTAACTTCTACCTGATGATTTTGCTACTATGGCTGCTCCTGTGTACCATTCCTGTAGGATTTGTAATTGCATCAACAAGACCTTCCAGGAGTTGTGGACCATTTGCGTAGGTTTTTCCGAGAATTTTAATGTTAAAAAAAGTGTGCTATTAAAACATTGGCTGCAGGTTGCCATTCATAGTTAGAACATTTGATCTTCAGAATCACGGTTTAAAACATTAGCTACTTCGAACCTTCATACAGACTTAAAGGAGGCGTAAGGGGCTTTTCAAAATGAAAAAGAAAGTTTTGCAAATTGTGCCGTTCCATTCAAACAGATTTTCCTGAACACCGCTTCTGCCAACAATTGTGCGTGAAATGATTGCAAGTCTTCCTTCGCACGCCAATCTGAAAAGGCCCCCGACGGCCCCTTTAAAAATGGATTTGGACCTCAATATGCTATACTTTGGTTTTTTTCGAAACCGCAGTGGTAAACTATTTCTGGTAACTAACCGTCAGCTTTGAAGCCAAATCTGCTCAGATCTTTGTGGTCATACTTTTTCGAATGTATTTGTGAGGATAAGTGTGAACACGAGTCAAGGGATGATAACTCAAAGTTGTTTCAGAATATTTGTAGTATTTAATCCTTTAACTCTTGGTTTGTTTTTGAATAGTTGAATGTTTTTGAGAAAAATGGAAACGTGACACTTTTCAGTTTGTTTTCGGCCAAAACATCAGGCAAAGTTGAGTCTTTGACTTTTCCCCTATATCAGTGGCTTGCTCTAGTCTTACATTTTTTTTTCTAGTCTTACACGTTTTTAGCAATGCCGCATCTAATATTTTAATTTCAACACTTTTTTTAGACTAAGGGCAAAAAGTTTCAGTTTTCTTTTCTGAACGGGTCGCTATGGCTAACAAATGAATGAGCGGGGAATTTTTGAGAAACAAGGATGGAAGAAAACTTTTGCTTATCCTTCATTCAAGAGCAAAAAAACGGACACAGGAGCCTAAGGCACCAGAAAAATTTTGAACACCAGAACCTTATGCTTGTGTGTTGTGGGCTGCAAGTGAAGTGACCGATGTCCGGAAAACGTTACAACGAGAGTCTGAGACAAGTTTGAGATGAACAACTGACTGACCTCTGCAAATGTCTGGAAATATTTCTTTTCTTAGGCCCTCGCTAGTTATTGCGCATTTAAATCAACTTATTTTTCGCGACATTTTGATTCGGAGATCAATGCGTTTCAAATTTTGTTTCTCTGAAAGTTTGGATAAATTTATTATACATCTGTTATACGGCCGCGCCAATCAGATAATACGCAGATTTCATAAACATAGTGAAACATATGAGTTTCTCTTTGAAAATCTTATATATAGTTGTCGTTAAACTGGAATTCTGCCAAAAACAGCCTTAATACAGCATTCGTGCGATACGCAGGCAAAAAGAGCGGGCGAAAAGCGGAGGCGCAATGCTTTTTTTCACCGATTTCCGTTTGGCGACGGCTATAGCTATGTATTTCAGAAGGTACGATCATTTCTACACCGTGATGACGAGAGAGATCGAAAAACGCGTTGATGCAACAATCCTCGGCTACCTGAAAAACGTGGCTTCTCCTGGAATCGTTATTCCTGTTCTGCTTCTTCTAGTGTAGGTTTCTTAAAACTCCATTTGTGAAAATTAACTTTCAGCCTGATCATTTACTTCCTGGTCTCATTGGTCAGAGGTCTCCGGGAGGCCAACACCGATCTTCAACAGCAACTGATCCATGAGAGGACCGAAGAGAAAAAGAAGATCTTCGAGTTAGCCGGAGGTGGAAAGAGGAGACAAGATGAGAACAGAGACAGACAGAGGAAGACCACAATCCAATACCTGCCTCTTGTGGAGCAGACGAGGAGAGAGACTTGGAGGGCGTACCACGAGATGGAGGAGGTGTCTCAAGGAGTCTCCGACTCTTCCTCTTCCGAAGACGAGGATGTGAGCGAAGAGTCGCCGGAGATGCTGATCCGGACCCTGCCTCCCCCTGCGGCAGCTTCTGATCGGGAGCTCCACTCACAAGAGAAGGAACAGTTCCACCCATCTTTGGCATCTTTGGTTGAAAATGAAGGAGAGGAGGATGAAGCTATGAGACCTCACACCTCGTCAAGTCAGTCAAGGACCCTCTTCGACAGCCCTGTCGGCACCAATACTGTGGATATAGCTACCCCAGAAGAGATACGGTAGGTTTTAGTGCATTTTGAGTGTGTTTGTGTGACTTTGCGTTGCTAACCCCGCATGAGTGTGTTCAGTTCCATCCTGAGACCTCTTCTGGAGATGAAGTACGGAGTATCCTCGTCAAAAACTGCATTCCCCAGAGACATTGGCACCCCTCCGACTATGATCGTCAGCTCCAGAAGCAAGAGGAACTCCTACATCTCTCTTTATGATCTGGCTAATGTGGACAGCCACATTCCGACGTTCGTCTCATGCTTTTTTCTTTGGGTTTTCTAACCGCTTTTAGTTTATCATTTTGGCCAACCTTGCTTTCTGACGCGTATTTCTGGTTTAAAATGCTACGCGGCGCCGTCGCGCGGCGGTTATGAAATACAAAAAGTTTCGGCCCGCTTCGGCGGTCCTCCACTTCTGGGTTCGGCGGCCTTCGGCCGCCTCAAAACGTTCTCACGGACTTCGGCCGTTCGAGTTAACGGCCTGAGGCCCTCATTTATAGGGCCTTCGGCCGCATTGGGCCGCTTTGCGGCCTGACGTCGACGCGCACAAGGGCGCCCGGCGACCACTTTGGCGCGATCACGAAACTTCGAAATTTTTTTGTTGCATAATTTAGGGTTTTAAGTAACGCTAATGGAATTTTATTTTAAGGCCTTTTCAAATTACGGTTTGGTAGTTCCTTTCTACGTATTATATCCGCTTTAATATATATTCTTGCAATTTTTTTGAGTTTCAGAGTTAAAACTATTGGTTTTTTTTTTAAAAATTTTTGGTATAGAACATCACTTTTTTGGTCTGCCAGGAATTAGCTTTTTCTTGCGATGCGGTTGCGGTGCGGTCGCAGCGCGACTACAGTCCATTATAAAGATTTTTCTTAAAAATAGAGGTGTGTTATCAAAAACAAGTGGCTTTTTCAAACAATCCATTAAAAATTAACAAAACGACACTCCATTAACAAAGGAATATCAACTTTACCCCAAGTTTTTTTTTCTAACCCGACATGATACCCTTGATAAGAAAATTTTCTGTTTTTGAACTTTTTTTAAATTAAAAAAAAAACGCAAAGTTAATTTAGAATGATGTCTACGCAAGTTCTCAGAGGGGAGGAAAGAGCCGAAGTGCACAGGAACGGAGAAGCGGAGAGAAAACGGCAAGCCGTTGCCACAAAAGAGCCATCGAAGGACAAAACGGATAAAAATGGCGCAAAGTAGGGAAATTTAACTTTCAATATTAAAAAATGTTTAGGTTCGACTCAGCGAGTATTACTCCTGATTTCCAACCATGGCCGTCCATCGATGAAGTGAAACAGAGAAAAGAACAACTTCTGAAGAGAACGCCTTTGGCGTTGAATAGACCGCTTCCTGTGACTACGATTGGGGCTCAGGTAAGAATTTTTAAAAACAAAATTTTGATTAGTTTTTTTTTACCAAACACTTCTTTTGATAAAAGTTGGCTTTGAGTCTCGTCGCGAAGGCACGTGATATATTCGGGCCTTCAAAAGAAAGCGGAGAGAAAGAGACGAAAAACAGTTTAAAATTTAAGCCTGGCATAACTCCGACCCAAAAATCGATAATCGGTTTTTGGGATTGTTCCCAGTATTAGAGGGTCCTAGGGGTTCGATTAGTTTCGATTTTTCTGTCTAAAGGTTTTTCGAGTTTGTCAGACGAGGTTCGTCTTAACACAATACTTGATTTTGGTTCATTGATTCTACCATGCTCGCCAATCCTACTTCGGCCAAAAAGGGGCCACGCCTCTTTTGTACCGCAATATTTTGATGTAATAATGGGTAATTCGAATTGAATTATCTCACTAATTTCCAAAAAGCCAAAGTAGGGTTGGCGGCCACTATATATATAAACCTAAAATAGTATTATAAACCTAAAATAGTATTATGAAAAATTTAGGTCCATATAGATTTTCGATTTTATTATACGGTAAATCCTCATAAAATGGGGGTAAATTTACATTTTAAGAGAAAAAAAGACTTTTACTTATTGTTTATTGCTGCAAAATTCGCAGTTAAAGAATCAAAAAAGTTGTTTTATTTTTCTTGCTTTTTCGGTCTTTGAGGAAAATTTATAGTTAAGTAATTTGCGTAAACTTCAAATTTACCAGCGTGTAAGTCCCTTTTGTACATTAAATTTTCATCAATGAAATGATAGCTTAACTGTTCCCATAGTCACGTCGATTTTTTTTGCAGCGGTTTCAGTTTTTTTTGCAGCGTCCAAGATATTGACCAAAATCGTCAAACACTCGGATGCTAAATTAAAAAAAAACTAAATGTAACATTTAGGTGGACTCCCCTCTTGAAGGAAAACCTCCTGTTCCAATTCATCGCAAATATCAACAGTTCCCAGAGGTTTTGTTTAAACTTTCATTTTCTAAGTAGCTACTCAGAGTTCGGCTTCGGAAACGGAGAGGGAGCACTCCGGTTCTCCCACGCGTCGTTTTAGGATCTCTGTTTCCCCAACAAGGAGGTTGACTTCAGAAGAAAGAGAAGGTAAGATTTAACGCAAATCAAGAAAATACACCTCTCAGGTTCCTCTGGAAAGAGAATCTACTCAATAAAACAAGAGTCAACTTCGGCGTCGACGGCGTCGTTGCCTCGGCGAGAGAGCGACGGGCCGACGTCGCCGCGGGCGCCTCGCGTCGCCTTCGGAGAGGACGACAGCCCTCGGGTGCAGTGAACACGACATTCCACGGATCTTCATATCCTCTTGTGATATCTCATCTATAGGACACGAATTCTCAATTATTGCATAAACTTTTTCAATTTGCCGGATTTTTATTCGACAAGGCTGAATAAAAAACCGTGTCTGTTCTTCTTTCTGTACAGTTAGAAAATGGTGATTCAGCTTTTTGGAACCTTTCTGACAAAAAATGACGGTTGTTAGACATCTTTCCGTAAAGTATTAAGAATGCTGAATTTTTAGAAAGCTTTCTCAAGAAGTTTTCGAGTTTTTGAGGATTAGGAGTTTAACTGAACATTTTGTATTTCATTGCAAAGTTTTTGGGTAGAAAATTGTCTATCGATTGCTGCTTTAAAAATTGGAAAAGTTGACTTTTGAGCTAGATTTGAAAAAATGACCTAAACATTTCCTTAAGGACGTTAAAGTATCCAAATTCAAAATGGGGTGTGTTTTGAGTTTTTCAGGTCCTAACCAACTAATTTTCACGATATCTATTTTCCAAATGACGCAAAAACTAGAGACAGTGCTTCTTAATTTTCAGTATATAATTCTTTACCTGATGATTTTCTTTTTTCACTTACAGTTCAGGACCGTTTTAACTCATTTTTAGCCATCTTAGTGCAATGGATGCGCGGAATTTTAGAACATAGCTCTGGGAGGGCGCTAAGCCCGTTAAACGTCATGCAACATGTCGCTAAAGGTAAAACAGAGTGTAATTGAACTTTTATGTAAAGTTTATGGATTCTTCACAGAGAGCGCGTTATCGACAAGAACTGTGACAGTACATACAAGAAAATTTATTAATCGTCCTTGAAATTTTTAATTCTTCTTTTTCACAATGGAGCGCAAAAAGTGCCAAAGCTAGAAGGTTCTATGATTTGTAAAAATTTTGTACGAGCGCGGGCGAGGATGAAAATTTTTAAAGTTTTTTTTATACTGAAGTAATTTATAGGAATAACCGATAATTATATTATGAGCGAGTTTTAGGCATGATGTTGGAAGTTATAATCGAGAAAAAAGTTTAAGAATGAAACCTTTTTACAGATATTAATCCTAAAATATAAGAAAACGAGCCAGCAAAAGTATATTTTCATTCCTTTTTGGGTTGCTAGATATTCCTACCTAAGATTAAGTACTTCGCGCTGCGAAGAAAAAAAAGTAAAACTATTATTCAACAAAAGGAGAATGACATATCATAGAAAAATAGTGCGTCTTTTACATTGCTGTCCACAGCAAAGTCCAAAGTTCCGATAACGGTGGCACTGAAACTGTGCAATCCTGTGCGTTGCATATTCTAAAACCATATGGCGCAATTCACAAACATGTTGTTCTTATCAAGGAACACCTCCTAAACTAAAGAATTTCAAGGAATTCTTCCACCGAGGTCGGTATATAAACGGCGTCAGTGTAAGCAGTCATCAGTAGCCTTCCATGGATCGCAAAACTGTTCTCCTTCTTTGTAAGTCATAAGATTTAGACCAATTGTGCCAATTTTTCAGCGCTCCTAGCCCAACTCGCTTTGGTTTCTGCAGACTGTGATGCCCAGACTATTGCTGTAAATAATAAGCATTTTGTAACCCTTTTTATATTTTTTTCAGAAAGTGAAATTATGCTATTCCACCTACCTCGGAGGCTTCAATCTAACTCTGACAGCAAATAATCTCCTTCCCAACTACATGGTTTTCCACGAGGCCCGTTCGAAAGAGATGCTCGCACAGGGAAGTGCCTCTCTTAACCATATTTGCAAGTGAGATTTTTCCGAAACATCTAAATAAAGATAATTTTAGTATTTTCCATGACCTGCAAGCCTGTCTAAAACCCTACACCTGCCTTGGATACAAGGATTTTGAGAATTCCCTGGGATCAGGTTCGCCTTCGGACTCTGACGACTACTGGAGGGACTTGGCTATCAGCAACTATCAATGCGGAGCGGGATTTGATAGTTTGTTTTTTTTTTCAATTGGAATTCAAAGAAGCCGTAGGGCTTCTTTGAATTCCAATTGAAAAATTGTGTTTTTTTGGCTTACGGACAAGTTCATTCTTGGTAGGTCAAAAAATACTTGAACTTTATCTCTTTCACCGTAAGACAATACTGTTTTTCGCATTTTTCGACCTTTTTTAAAATACGCCCTAAAGTAATTTTTTTAAAATTAAATTTTACATTTTTTTAAAAAATAAATTTTACTTTATTTTTTTGACCGTAAGTCGATAAATACAATTTTCAAGGCGAAATTTAATTTTGAAATTGGTACCCGGAATTTTTTTGACCTAGTAATAATAATTTTTTTCATGATTGAATCGACGAAAAAATACACTTTCCCCAGATAAATTCAACGTAAGTGTTAAAAAAAAAACTAACCTTTCATTAATAGAATCAACTAGCTATTCGAAATTTTGTGAATGACAAGTAAAAATCAGCAAAAATGGAAAAATTCGATATTGACCAGTTTTTCTGAAAACTGAGGATTTTAACAACAATTCCACGCCATTTCAACTCGTTTAAGCGGACCACCCATGCAAGCATCAAATGCAGAGAAGAATGGACGTAGATAGCATATTTTAAAGTCTAAATTTAGAATTTTATCCTGAAAGTGTTCTTTTCAGTCATGTACAGTGAACTTTCCTGCATCGGCGTTGCTTACAAACAGTACTATAAAGAAATGGGCACGTGCATGGCAGACTATCTCGTAAACAAGAAGATTAAAGGAAATTGCAAGTAAGATTTTAGGTTTTCTTGGCTTTTTCACACTGTTTTATTGATTAAAGGTTTGTATCCTAATTTCAGATCTCAACAAATCGTCCTGAACTGCTTCACAAACATTTTCCAAAAGGGATGCGACTGGAACTGCGGTGTATTCATCTGTAACTCTCTATTGAACTGAAAGTTACTTTTAATTCTGAAACAATGTTTTGGTTTAGACTTCAATGCAGTTGATAATACATGTGAAGCTACAAAGCAAGTCTCCTGCCCGAATAAAAGACAAATGACAGCTGAAGTCTTCGTTCGACATCTTTCTTTGGGAATGTTCTAGTCAGGCGACTTTTGATAGTGTGCTTTACAAACAATGAATATTTTAGCTTGCCTTGTGAATCTCGGACGTACTGGCCGTCTACAAATCGGTAGAAGGAGACCCGGTTTTGGCGACTTTGAAGCGGTTTTTCTCGAAAACGCTCATATACTTTTGAGCATTAGTTATATACTTTTTCATGATCAGCAAATTTTTCTCTCTAAATTTATGCAATGTTGTAAAACCCGCCTGACTTTCCATTTAAGAGAGAAAAGCCACTGTTTTAGAAAGTTGGTCGTAATCTCAAAATTGGCTCCAATTTGGTCAATAACCTTCTTTGGGGCAATACAGGCCATTTGGAAAGTTTATGTTCAACATCAAACCGGGTTACGGTAGGATACTGTAATTTTGTAAAACTTCTGGACAGGACTTAGAAATCTTCAAAAAAGTGTTGCGTGAAATTTTGCGATTTAAAATGCAGTTTTTTTTTGCGTATTTTGACCTTTGGATTGAAAGACGTCCTCAGTGCGATTTTAAGAATTTAAGTTTCTTTCAGAATCGCAGTCACATGAGACAAAGTGAGATATGGCACATGCATATGGCGATGTATAAATTTTAAGTTAAAGCTGACCCCCGTCATGACTAATTATTGCCTTTGAGAATACGACCTTCTCTACTTTTGAAATGTTCATTGCCAGGTCTGTCACTGAAATCACAGAATTCCGTAGACGAAGTGAGACATGGCGCTGGCTTGACGCGGAGAAGGGCAAGAAACCTGATTCGTCGTCTGACAAGTGGCATCCATTGAACTGAATCCTAAAATGATAAAATTACTTCTTGTAAACGGATCTACCCTTACCGGCCATGATACAGTTGCACATAAAAACTCCCGCATTCCAGTCACAAGACTTTTGGAAGATGTTGGTCTGGCAGTTGAGAAGGGTCTGTTCCGCCCTGAAAATGAAACTTATATCTTTCTGTTTGTAGTTTGACCTACTTGCAATATCCCTTCTTCTGAACATTAGTGTCAAAGTCTGTGATGCACTGTTGAAGTTCGGTGGGGTAGCGATCTCTTGTCGCTCCAATGCAGCTCATTTCACTTTGAAAGACTGAAATTTCACAAGGATTTCAATGTTTTCAGAAATCACACTTACTGTTGAATCCCGCACCGCACTGGTAATTGCTCACGGAGAGGTCTTGCCAATAAAGGTCTGAATCAGATGGGGTTGAGGATCCGAGGGATGTTTCAAAATCGGTGTAACCCAGGCAAGTGTAGGGTTGAAGGCAGGTTTGAAGGGTGTGGAACAGACTGAAAACTTTACATTTATGGCAAAAATCAAGGGATTTGTACCTGCAAATGGGGGTGAGAGCAGGGCTTCCGCTCTGGGCAACCCAGCCGAGGCGAGCATTGTGGAAGATCCAGTATTCGGGGAGAAGACCATTGGCAGTGAGGGTGAGATTGAAGCCAGCGAGGTAGGGCACATAGCAAGATTTTACTTTCTGGAAAGAAAAGATTATTAGCTAAAGATAGAGGCCCACAAAAATTAACAGGGACCAATTTTCATTTTTATAAAACTGTTTACATTTCACAATTAAAAGGACAGTAAGGCGGGGTTTACAACATTGGCTCATCTAAGAGAGAAAAATTCGCTGATCGAGAAAATGTATATGACTAAGGGTCGAAAATGTACCGCTTTCGATAGATCTGGCTTCAAAGTATTTAAAAACGGCCGACCATCCGCAGATTGTGCGGATGACCAGTACGCCATGCGTGTCCGCCTTTTACAAGGTATGCTAATGAACCGAATTTCATTCTACTTGGCTGAGAGAGCTGTGAAAATAAGGAAAGTGCGACACAATTTAGCATAGTTGTTTCGCATATTTTTCGACCGTATCCGATCAAAAATGAAATGAAAAGCCTCCTTACTGCCCCTTTAAAGCATAGTGGATCAAACTGTCCCATCGAAGATAAGTAAAGGACAGGTACATTTTAATTTTTGTGGGTCTAATTGACTTGTTTCTTGTGAAGAAGTTTGTGAAATACCAGTTTGTGAAATAAGTTCAACAATATTTAGTTGAATAATTGTAGAGTTATAAACAAAGTGACAATATTTTTTACCTGGATTGTTTGAGCATCGCAGTTAGCAGATACAACAGCGAAAAGTGAAAGAACTGCTATAACTACACTTCAGCAAAGAAAAATATAAAAAAAACGAACCTAGAAGGAGAAGGAAGTTTCGAGCCATGTTTAGACAATAGTAGGATTGGGGATAGGGGGCATTATATGCAGTCTGATAGTATAATCCCTTAAAGAGATAAGTGAAAGAAGGTAGTTTGTTCTGGTGAATCAGCGAGATTCTGACCGCAAATGATGGGGATTTGGTGATAACAGTAAGATAATTTGGAAGAAACGTCACTCTTGAACTGGTTGATCACAGATTGTGAACACAATTGTGATGTGGTATGAAAGAAAATTAGATTTCAAACATACTCACGCGCACACGCATACACACACACTCACGCACACACACATACACACACTCACTCACACACACATATACACACACTCACTCACGCACATACAAACACACACTCACACACACACATACACACATACACACACTCAATCACGCACACACATACACATTCACTTACTCACACATACACACATACACACACTCACGCACACACACACTCAATCACGCACACGCACATACACATTCACTCACTCACACACACACACAGCCCGTTGACAGTTGATTTCTGTTCCCTTTCCCTTAAACCAGTGACACGTAAAAACATTTGGCTACTTTGCACAAAACACTTATGGGAACACCACTAGAACAAACAACAATCGGCGGATTCTTCAAGGTCGCGCCGGTCGCCGTCGGGGATATCTTGACGTGTAATCCACGAGATCTCGTTCGCCAAACATCTTTGATTCATCTCCCCTCTTCAGTCAGGATCCCATTGTGAGTCATTTGCACACCGTTCAAGTCATTTGGCCAGTTACTGAAGCTTCCTGTTCCGTTGAACATTTCTGCCGTTTTGGTCCTTTGATCACATTAGAGACAATGATTGCATTAGCCGATCAACTATTTCGATTTCTTTGCGTACTTTGGAATGGCTCCTTTCGTTCTACTCCTTCTTTTTGCCCTTTATGTTTTCAATATTTCTTGAAACTGGGAGTCATATGCGCAGTAGAGAACACCTCAACTCAGCCGTTGCTGCCAAAATTGCACACTGACTAAGTGGCAAAGGTCTCGCTTGCAAAACTGGCGACCCAGGTTCGAATCCTTCCTGCGATTGTGTTTTCTTTAATTATATGCTGCGTGTCAATCCTATTTCGGCCAAATAGTGTCCATACCCTACTTGTAGACCACTATTTTGGTGTATAATCCTACTTCGGCGAAATTTAGAAATGAGTGAGATTATTCTAATGTTGATATTCGAATTGCTACATCATAATATTCGGCTACAAATGGAAGTGGCCCCATTTTGGCCGAAGTAGGATTGGCGAAGAGTATAATAATGGGTAATTTTAATAACATCAGGATTGCCTTGCTCATTTACAAACCTTGCCGCAGTAGGATTGGCTGGCAATACAGTAAAATTCAAATACCGCAAAATTTCATGTTCAAATTGCTCCAACAATAAGAAAAGTTTCGAAAAAACACACATTTATAATTGTGCTTGCAGTATGGTCTGTGTCCAAACTACAACCGCCTCTTTGGCACCTTAAAGGATTTTCGGTACCTGATCCCGCCGCGATTGAAGTAGGTAAAAAAGGCGCCAATTGCGGACGATCAAGGGAGCGCACTTTGATAGGAGGGCGCAGAAAAATGAAATAGCGTCTGAGAAATATTTCTTTTCATACTCCTCGCCAACACTACATCGGCCGATTTTGCTGCGTACATGCCCTGAGTATATTGTACGCTTTACTCTAGGAACAACATCAAAACATTGGCACGTTGTTCCGAAGTAGTTTGGGCACGAACTATATATGTAATTAGCAGAAAAGCCAATTCTTGTTCGGACACAGACTATAACACGAGAATTGATGTGTAAAATAAATGTTTGATACTTTGTATGTTTTTTGTTCACCACTTTTTTTAAAGGCAGTGTATCACGAAAATACGACCTACCCAGAATTTAAAACTTATGCTTTGCGAATACCGACCTTTGGAAATATATTCGAATAATGTATATATTTTGCCAAAAATGCATTTTCGTTGCTTAAATTTGGCTTCTCAAAGTTTTCCCGCATAATTTTTCAACGGCAATGAGCAATGCCACTCTCTCCATTTCCTATGGGGAAAATGGCTCTCTCGCAACACCGTATAGTCTTTGCCAATTTTACTTCTTGGCCGATCCGCAAATGTAACCCTGACGCAGTATTGCGTACGTATCCTAAAATACAGGAATTTCGTACGCAAATTCGCGTCGGGTGTCATTTGCACAAGGCTAAGGGCGAAATTGGGCGAAGTAGCACTGGCGACGACTATACACTGTGTACAGGTCCACCCGTATATGCGTGATAAAGTGCCTTTAATAAAAATTCAGGTCTTGTAAAAGCACATTTTTCGCCAAGTACTTTTCTTTTTTTTAAATCTAGCGTACCCATAGGACACCGAAAAATAAGCCATGGGCCTAAAAGTATCAAAATTTCGTAGTTTTAACAACCTAGAACCCGCAAAACCCTAGAAACCCCAGAAAGAACAATGTTTTCAACAAAAAAAAAAGGTCTGTCATCATGAAAATACTAAAATGGGTTTTCTCAGATGAATGTCTTCTTTTTCAGCGATGGGAACTCCTGATGGCCTAGCCCATATCTGCGGCACGCGGTTCCGTTTTGCCCTATTAATTCTTGTTCTACTTTGTCTTTCAACAACATGGCAAGTTTCCTAATTTTTTCAAAAACCATCCATCGCAGGGCTAACATCTTAAGCTTTAACCTGGCTACAATTTGCATAAATAACCAAATAGTGAATAGTTCAGATCATGTGGCTCATATTAACTCAGGTAAGAACAGATATTTCCACACGTTTCAAAATTTCAGACGAACAGACAATAGCAATAGCTTCCATGGCCGCAGGAGCGGTGGTTGGCACTTTTCCAGTTGTAATGTTGGTTAACCAGTATGGAAGTAGGAGTGTTTTTGGAGTTCTGGGAATTTTAACAGCTTTGGTTACGTTGTTCACTCCATTAGCTATACATGTAAGAAAAATCGATAACTCAAAACCAGAAAACGAAAGATTGGATTCGAATGGTTGTGTCTATGTCGTGTGCTTCAAGGAGTGGCTTTTGCAGCGAATTATCCGGTTATTGGAGCTTTCACGGCAACATGGACTTATCATAAGCAGGTTGGAAAGAGATAGATAGAGGTATAGAGAAAGATAGACAGAGAGAGATAAACAAAGAGAGAGAGATAGACAGAAAACCTTTGGGTGAGGTGAGGTGAGGTGAACAAATTTTTTCTTTTCAGACAGGTCTCTTTGTCTCAATCCTCGCCTGCTACATCCAGCTTGCTCCCATTTTCTCGAATGCTATTGGAGGAGCACTTTGTGATTTTTCTGGGTATGCTAATTACGTCTCTTCAAAATTCATATTTTTATCTATTTAGCTGGACCTCAATCTACTATCTCCACGGAGGCATAGCTCTCTTTCTTTTCACTCTTTATTACCTAGCCTTCCGGAACAATCCCAATAAACATCCCTTTGTAGGACCTTGTGAGAAAGAAAAGATTGCAAGAGGCAAAACTGGAGGGTAGGTCAAAAAAATCCCCGAAAACTTAACCAATTTCAGGAAAACAACAAAAGCGGCTGTACCACTTGGAGCTATTCTAAGAACCCCAGCAATTTGGGGGATTTGGATCGGGGCCGTCGGGAATTTTGTAATCTCTGACGTTTTCTTTGTATTCACTCCTGTTTATCTTTCTCAAGGTAAAACTCTCTTTATCGTTTGAAAATATACTTTAGCCCTGCATTTTTCCACCTCAAGCTCGGGTTTCTCTGCCATGTACCCACCCATAGCTCAAGTTATCACTAAAATTGTCATAGGTAACGTTAACTTTGTAAAAATCCAACGATTTTAGGATTTGTCTCTGACAAAATAACAATAATTTCGGACACTTGGAAATTTAGAATTTTCAACTCTGTGTCTTTCTTTGGATCGGCAGGAATTGTTGTGGCATTGGCGTTTATGGAGGACCACCATGTGGTAAAATAGCAATTGAGAAATTTAAAAATATCTGTTTCAGACTGCAAATTCTCCTGTTATAGCTCTTGCTCTGGCAGTTTTGGGAACGAATACTGGAGGTTTCTATAAGGCTGGTCCTTATATTTCGAAGCAGTACAGGTATTTCAACTATTCCTCTCTTTATCTCTCCCACTCTTTTTCCATCTCTCTATCTCTTTAAATTTACCTTACCTCCTCTCGCCTGATCTAACCTTTCCTTAAAGGGACCGTCAGGGGTTTTTCCTGTGTTTATTTTATTGGGTTATTCGTATTATTTTTTTTCGTGTTTTAAAATTCATGTTTGATGTAGGTATCCGACAAAAAGTATTTTTTGTGATGAATATGAGAAATATTTAGTCCCAACGGCTTTCAGCCAACGGCCCATTTGCCGAGCCAACATCAGAAAGCTGGCATATTTGCCAAATACTCAATGCGGAAGATCGAACTGGCTGTAATTTTAGCCCTAAAAAAGTGAATTTTGAGCGTTTTTTACTTTTTACCCTGTTTATAATAATAAAATGTTAAAGAATTGCCGTAAAATATATGTAAAGAGATGAAATTTTTGCTGGCAGCAGAGTAAGCTGTAGAAAAATGGGTGCGGAAAACTATTCTCCGTCTGTCTGCGTCTCTCCGCGAGAGGTTTGCTGCTCGCCTTCAAACCATGTCAAAAACTCTCCCAGAGGTAGTCAGGTCCTCGGTAACGCCCATCGCAATTGTAAGTGTTGGAACGTTGCTTTGGGCCTTTTCATTTCTTTTTAGATCGGCTATGCCTTGTAAATGCCGGACACGCAGGGCTTATTGCCCGTCTATAAATCTGTAGACGGAGGTCCGTTTTTGATGGTTTTGAAGCGAATTTTTTTTCGAAAACGGTAAATTGTCGACTAACGTATTCTCTTTCTCTCACTATCTTTTTCTATCGCTCGTGTTCTCATCTCTTTTTTAGCCACATCGTCACCGGCATAATGTCTCAGTGCAACTGCATAGTTCTCCTTATCCTTCCATTCATCGTAAACTCAGTTGCACCAGATAACACAATTCAACAGTGGAAAACTGTATTCTTAGTTGTTGCTCTTATAGTTGTGAGTTTAATCACAAACTTCAGATTTTAATATGATTCAGGTTGTTACGAACATAATTTTCGTTGTTCTTATTGACGGAACACCGTGTGAATGGACAAAAGAAGGGTACGACGCAGCTTCAAACAAGGTCACGGATGCAAATAACAAAGAGATTTACATTTTGAGTGATGAGAAATCCTCAGGTCTTTGATAGCTTTTTTTAAAATCCATAAAACATTGAAATTATCGTTTCGATCTTTTGTTAGACATTTTACATACATTAGGCTGAACATTTTCACATTATTAACAACTTTATTAGTGATACAACTGAGGCTCAGAAGAGCCAGCAGATGGTGTTGGAAAGAGTTCCAGCGTAGCGTGGATTCTGCCAGTTGAGGATTCCCAATTCATAGCTGTCAGTGGTGAACAAGTTGTTTCCTTAAAGAAAACAGTAGAAAAACTTATTTTCGCACGGTAACATAGCTAAACTAGGGACTAACCTCCGTCATGGGCAGATACAAGTCTTAGATTCTTATTAGCTCCACAAGATTGAGAAGATGCACAATATCCAGCTGGCTAAATTACAAAATCCATTTTTCGTATTTTGGCAATTACCAACCCTAAGTTCGGTCCATCCATTGTTCAGACGCCATTGAGCTTGTGAAGGGTCGGCTGTCATGAACTGGGTTCCTAGGAAAGAAATTGGAACTGCAGTTAAAAAAACAACATACCGACTCTTGAGACAAATGTGCGAAGTTTGACTAGCCCAGGGCATAGGGCGTCAATTTCCGCCTTGTTTCGTAGGTACGCGTTGGTTTCGATCACCTTACCAATGTCACCTAAATAATGGTCATAAGGGATAGGCCGTTACGATCCCGTGAAGTTTCTCTAAGTGTTGAATACCGTTCAGTAGCTTAAACAATAAGAAATGGTTTTTTCGAAAACTGCTAAAAGATGAATACGTCCGAGCTATGTGCTTTTAATGTTTGGAGGCGCCCGTTGTCCGCGGCCAATTTGATTGCAGGGCGTGGTCACTGTCTGATTGAATGGTGCAGTGCCAAGGAGTTCACCTGCCAAGCTAAAGGTCCTGGGATCGAATCCCCAGTTATGCTATTGTTTGGGTTTTTTGCTTTTTAAGTTGTTCTAAGGTTTTTTTAGTGTATGTTGCCGAGTGTTGCTTGTGGATTTGAAAACAAAACATGTCAACTTCGGCCTGGTTTCTGCAAAAAATTTGTCGTTCCTCGCTATGCCGCTGCTTGGAGCGCTTAATAGCTATTTTTGAATACGAAATTCTTCAAGTCGGAACACCAGCCAAGAATTCATCAATATCATCATGGATATTGGCAAATGGTAACAAAGGACGTAAGGTTGGTTCTCTTTTCTATTTATTTATTCTACTTAACCTTTTCCTAACTTAAAAAAAAGTTTTCTGTCATTGTTGCCAGTAGTTCAAAAATAAATTCACCTTCGTTTCTGTATCCCTGACCCAACCACAAGTCAGTTTCATAACGATCAAATTGGAAAAGATGTCTTAGCTTTGCGTGATTGTAGAATCGCAACAAGGGCAGTTGGGAGGAGGTTAGCTAAAATTCTAGATTTCTTGCAATGATTTCCAGTTCCTACCGCATTAACACAGTTCTTTGGAGGTGCCTGAGTTGTCGTAGTTGTGGGGACAGCTGGAGCTACAGTGGTTGCAGGTGCGGGTGCAGCTGTAGTCTTTGCCGGTACAACTGGATCAGCTGTGGTTGTCGTGGCTTCCGTTGTGGTTGTTGTGGCCTCCGTTGTCGTTGTCATTGTCGTGGTTTCTGTTGTGGTCGTAGTCGGCGCGTCAGTCGTAGTAGTGACATCATCATCAATGTAACGGTACTCGATTTCAAACGTGTTGTAATAGACTCGATTGAAAGATACAACTGGAGTCGGATTTTGCTTACTCTCAATGATCTGATTGTTGAACTGTTTGCAACAGAACCTTAAATAGTAGTTTCTTAAGCAAATACTTTCAACACACCTTGGATTAACCATTTCTTTGCTAGCATCAGCCTTAATTTCAATGCCGTTGTAAGGACAAGCATGTTGACACTGCTCGTTGAACATGTCGGTGATTCTCACTTGAATTTTCTTGCCTTGGGGCGCCTGATAACAGCTATATAATTGACTACTCCTTAAAACTACCGTGATCCAATGGTGGCACATAGTGAAAACATCCCTCACGTTTTGGTTATTCTTTTCACCAAATTCAAATTCCTTCTTTTGCCAATCCGGGGAAGCTGGTAGCTCTTCTCCACATCCAGCTGGCTAAATTAAGAAACATCGTAAATGTTCACATTAGGAGCGCAGATATGCGCGCGGCAGGTGTGGCTCGACATAGTAAGGAGATATTAAAGGCAGAGGACCGCGAAAATGAAAATGAACAAATCCACCACGTAACGCAGACGAGAGATTGTAATTTTTAATGGTGAAATGCAGAGAGTTTTATGCTAAAAAATGGCCAGGCCCCCCTGGCCATTTTCGCGGTCCTCTGCCTTTAAGGGGCACTCCAGCGCGTATTACTGGGGTTGTGCTTATTGGAATAAGGAATCCCGGGTAAAGCTAGACGACGAATTCAAGGAAAATGTTTTCAATGCAAAATATCTAGGTCTTATGCTTCAAAAAATAATAAAGCAAAACCTAGAGTTCGTATTGTAGGCTTAGGCTTTCAAGCGTTTTTGTTGAATTTTTCCTATGTATGCGCAATACAAATCCGGAGCTCTCAAGGTGCTTAAAATTTATGATTTCTCTATTGGCCAAAAGCGCACATCCTGCTAAACAACGGACAGTTTTTCTCTTCATTGTAAAATAAATATTTTTTATTAAGTTCGGATGTATTTATGCATTAAATATATTTTTCATATTTTTTCTCGTAGTTATGACACCAAAATCACCTCAAAATAATTTTAATAAAAAACCACGTTTAAATGGCCTCGGAAAAATTGTTCTGAATCGACATTTGGCAATGGAGCGCGAAACTCGCTCAAAAAACGTTAAACATCATTTATTAATAGAGAAATGAGCCGATTGAGTTCGTGCAATCATTAAAATGTAATTTAAAAGTGCTTTTTTGACTTTCAAACAGTTTTCGCTCTCCATTGCTAAATTCCTTTCTTTCCACAATTTTAAAAAGGCTCTTGAAAAGTGTATTTTTATTGGTCTCAAGTTCATTTTGGTGCTATAAATAAAATAAAAATACAGTTAGATAATAAAATACATAAATACTTTTATATTGTTCAAATTTAGGGTTTTCGAACTCAAGCAAGTTTCTGCCCGGTGTTTAGCGCCAGTGCCCTTGGCCGAGACTAACCCCGCCTATTTATGGCGGTAGTTGAATAACGGGATTGAAATTCAGGCATTATAAACGGAATTTCTCCCTTGTCTCTCTCGAAATTTTTGCGGCTCTGCGGTCTCTATTTTCAATGTTTAAACGTACCCTTTGGTTACACAGAGCTCCGCCATATCCTTGGGGGCAGTTGCATTCGGCACAATTACGAGGGTTGGGGTAGCCTCCATTTTGGCATACGGCAGAGTTCGCGGCAGTACATGTCACTAAAAAAGTTAAAAAATAAAATCTTTAAAACAAAAAAGTTTGTAAAAGGAGTGATTTCATAAGTGAGATGATTTCAAAACTCACCATTGCAGTTGTAGTGGTAGTTTATCATCTGAATATCGTAGAAAGAAATTTGCCTGTTTCCCATGGTGTACATGTATTTGGCATCTTTAGGAACAATTGAGAAGGAGTCGTCTCTGCTTGTGAATCTGAAACCATTCATTTTTATATTTTTAAAAATCAAATCTTACGCATTGGCCGAATAATGCATGAAACTTCCATACTCATAAGGAGTATACAAGAAGTTTTCGTTGTCACCCTTTTGAGCGAAGTTTCCAACAGCGGTTGGCTAAACCAGTTTTAATTTTGTTTTGAACTTTAAATTGTTACCTTAACGTCTGAAGTGTCAACATCAACATACGTGTTTCTGTCTGATCGAGACTGGGTGTGGTAGATTCCCAGCGCATGAGCAAACTCATGAGCAGATGTTCCAATCTTAAAGGGATCATCAGGGATCTTTTGCAAGTTTATTTTTTAACTTAATCATATTTTATTATTTAAGGTTTCAGTGTTTTAAAGGTTTCCTTGTTTCGATGTTCGTATCCGACAAAAAAGTATTTTTTATGATTAATAAGTGAAGTATTTTGTCTCAACGGCTTTTAACAAACGCACCGTACACCGTCGTCGCCATAATTCTCAAATGACGGGCCGGCCCGGGGGCCGAAACGGGCCGAACCGGGCGGGCCGAGAAAAATGTCGGCTCGGCCCGGCCCGTTTCGGCCTGGTTTGGAAACTTAATTAAAAAGTCTTTAAATAGTTATTTTAGCTGACATCAAATTTTTTTCTATTACACATTTAAACTAATTGTAAGTTAGCAAAAATACAGTGTCCCGACCGGGATCGAACCTTGGTCGTGTGGGTGACAGTTTTACTGGGTTGTCCGCGTGGACAGGCCGAAGCGGGCCGGGCCGGGCCATGCCGGGACGAGGATTTTTGGGGGGCCGAGGATTTTTCAAGTCGGCCCGCCCTGGCCCGGCCCGGCCCGTGAAAACTATGGTCGTCGCGGTGTTTACAAAAATGCGCAAATTGGCCAGCTGGTTTTATGCCAAGAATTTCTTTGCCGGAAATTTAAACCTGTTTTTAATTTCAGCCCTAAAAGTGTCTTTCAAAAGGATTTAACCTTTTACACTTATTACACTGATCACACGCTCAATAATGATCACAAAATAAATATAAAGGCATTTAAATTGTGGCAACAGAGATTGCTGTATAAAAAAGGTGCCAGTAGCGTTTCACGTTCCGTGTGCGTCTCTCAGCGAGAGTTTCGCATTTCGTTGCCAAATTATTTCAATTCTCTAAGAAATAGTCATCGGCAACGCGAAAAATGGAAGAATTAAAACGTTAGCTTTATAACCACGGGGTATCAGAAAAAGAACCTAGAAGATCTTATTAAAATAATTGGGAAACTTAGATAAGATGAAGTTGTGACTCACAACTTCGCAACCGTCTGCAAGAGATAAAAGTTGTTCTCCTCCATTCATTCCAATAGCTGATGAACAACCCCCTCCATTGTAGATCTGAAACCGTCAAGTTTGATTAATTTGCGTTCTCGATTTATAAATGGGGTGAATTTTGCAAGAGAATTAAACAAAAGGTAACGTTGATTTCAAGGGACCTTTCAACGTACTTTTACTCGGTTGGCAGCGTTGGCATCTTCCACAAAGTTGATGCAAGTATGTGCTTGCAAATACGTGTGGGCAGCGCGAACAGACGCCTTTTTACGATCATCTAGAATAAAACACTTTTTAAAATGAAAATAAGTAATTACTAATTGATGCGTCGAAATAGAAGTTCACAGTATTAGCAGTCCATTTGGCGGCAAACGCAGAGGCTTGTCGTTTTGTTTTTCCATTGAGTCTTCTTTCCATTTCATTAAGTTGTTGTCTAACATAAACGTTGAATATAAATTTTGAGTCTTTTCACCGAGAAAGATGAATATCTCCTTGGAAGTAGTAATCCGTCAATCCTAATCGATTGTTTACTTCGAAGAGGTCTGTCATTGAGCCTTTCGGTGGTTTCGTTGTTTTTAGTGGAACAATATTCTAAACATTGATTGAAAACTAGTCGAACTAGTTTTTTACCTTTATACGCTCTTTGACATCAGGCGATGGTTTTTCCATGGTCTTTGCAGCTTTCTTCAGAATTCTTTCCAGGCGGGCCTTTCTTCCGTCTACGTTCATACCCCAAGCCTTAATATTAGTTGAGATTTTGAAAACCAGCTCTCCTACCTTAGTCAACTTGGCCTTATCTTCAGGAGACAACTGTCCGTATCGTGGTTCTTCTTTTTCAGTTTTGTTGTAGACTTTGATGACAAATCGATCGGGTAGATCGAAGCCAAAGGCGCAGATGGGAAGCAACAGGAGAAGGAGCTTCATTTCGAATGATTACAATTTCTGGGGTATTCCTTTTATACTAGCGTTCGGGGTTCATTCACGTTCATTTCTTTTCGACAGACCGGATACGTCGCATCTGAATAAACAGAACCAGACGGAACGGTAGTAGAGTACAAACAGGAAGCAAAGAAGAGTTTTTTTTTAAAACTAGAATGTAAAATCTCCTAAAATAAAAAAAGCTAACACTAGGAAATAAACATATGCAGCATTAAAAAAGCGTATTCTTAAAGGTACAGTCAAGCCGGTTTCAAAACTATAAATAAATAGACAAAAATTAGCTTATCATGAAAATGTTTATGACTAGGGGTCGCAAATTTCCCGTTTTTGAGAAACTGCGCTTCAAAGTCGCTAAAAAGGGTCCGTCCACAGATTTGTACACGGGTAGTACGCCCTGTGTGTCCGGCTTTTACAAGACATGCTAATGAGCCGATTTCCATCCTGATGGGATGAAATGGGATGGCTCTGGAAACGTGGACGGTGCAATGCAATTTAGCATAGTTTATTCGCTAAATTTCCGACCTTTGCCGATTGAAAATGAAATGAAAAGCCTCCTTACTGCCCCTTTAACTGCAAAGTTTTTTTTGACTCATCCCATGATCTTGCATTTTTTGATTTTTTCAGCCATTCGCAGGAACAAGTGTTTTAAAATTTCTAAAACGCACTTTTTGTGACTCTTTGTTGTTTGATCAGGAAATTTCGCCCTTAAGTGCAAATTGGCGCATGCAATTTGAACAAGCTGTTTTCTCATGTGATACGAACAATTGAAACTTTAGTGCCCGCTGCTCCATTTATAGAAATAATGTAGTTTTTCAAAAACCGTTTCTATTATGACCCATTCATATATTTTTTTGGCGTCAACAAAAGTTGCTTTGCATCAGGTTCACCTATACATATCTCTTTTAAACTGTAGCAAACATGAACTTTTAAAAAAATTGATTTACTCTGTTCATATACACTTTTTAAAATTCAATAGTCGCAATAAAGTCTAACAAAAATTTGCTTAGCTGTAATATATAGTGCCCGCCAATCCTAATACGGCAATTTATAAAAAATGTGAGTTTGCTGAAGTTGAAAATTTGTTTTAACAAAGTTACCTAAGAAGTGGGATTGACAAGGAAAATTTCTCCCGAACGACCCAAACATGTGGGTAGCAATGAACTGTTACTGCAGAAATCGCCCGGCTTCAGTGGCATCATTTTTGTCAATTGAAACCATTTCTGAAAAAAACCGTTAGCTTCACCGCGAAGATAAGAATTTGTTTATTGGTTGTGACTTGTTCACTTGAAAAAAGGCAACATTATTGAGAAACTCTTGCGATACCTTAAACTCTGTTCTTAAGAATGCGTTGTTTTTAAAACGTGATTTTTTGTTTTAAAGGCAGAGGGTTTGGTAACTTTAGTCATTTTGGTTGAAATAGGATGGAAATTAGGTACAAGTAAGGCAATTCGTCGAAAACGAGAGTGCGAGATTGGTGGATCCTCCGTTGAAAACAGAAAATAGTTCGTTTCCATTGGACTCTTAAAGGTAGCGTGAAAAAGTTTTTCTGGAATTGTGATAAATGAGTAGATCAAATTCTCCTGATTTAGAAAAGTATCCCATTTTCTCTTTTTGGAGCAAAATGAACCAAATTAAAGGCAGAGGCCCACGTAAAATGAAGAGGGGATCCTGTCCATGCTAATCGTAAAATTCTCTGCATTTCACCATTGAAAATGATACTCTCTCGCCTACGTTACGTCATGGACAGGTCCATTTTCATTTTCGTGGGCCTCTGCTTTTAACTACCGGTAGTAAATACTTGGCTTAGTCTAATCTTCAAGCGTATATGATGGTCCCTCACATGGTTTTAAAATATGACCCGTTTTTTTGTATTTTTTTTGCCACACCTTAGCAATTTAAACACCACCTTTTTGGTGAATTTTATTTTAATTATCTCTTAAACCGCTAAATTATTGGTCATCAGCAGGGCTAAGCCTTTTTTCAGTTTAATTGGAGTTTCCGGCAATTGCCATAATTTCCCATAGCCCATTATTCTCACAAGAAAGAATACACTTGTTGAGATAAATTTATATTGCAATCAGAAAATGTTACACATATAGACACAGATATTTATTTTCAGAAGAGCCAGCAAATGGTAGAACTCAGTGATCCACTGTAGCGAGACGATTTGTTCTGTTCATTGAGTTCGGCGTCGAAAATGGAGTACACGATGTTATCTTAAACAGGGTTTTTATACAATCCAAGTACCTCCATAAACAAAGTAATTATACTCACTTCCGTCTTTGGCAGTTACTGATCGCAGGTTTTTGCTAGCCCCACAGGCCTTTTTCGAAGAACAATATCCCACAGACTAAAAAACATTATAAAGCACTTTCAAACACAAACCTCAATTTCTTGCCATCCGTTGGTTATGTAAGTCTGAGCTACGGCGTCGTCAATCGTCATGAACTGAACTCCTTGAATGATTTCAAAAATTAACAATTTTCAAAAGACAAAAAACCTTTGCTTGAAATGAATGCACGCAGTTTCACAATTGAAGGGCACTGGCGTTTGAGACTGTTTTCTGCTGGCTGGCACAGATTGGAATCCATTACTCGTCCGATGTTTCCTAAAACATTCAAATCTTGATATTATGAAAAATATCCTACCAATCTCTTTGTATCCCTGAGAGACCCAGTTTTTCACAATTTGGCTGCTGGAGTGATAGTGATTCCTGACCAAGTTGTCGTAGTAAAGACGTTTGACAAATTTCACAGACGGCTGGAAAATTGCATTTTTAGTTGTATTAAAACTAGGGACCGCATAGCAGGAGTTATAATTGGATTTTTTACTTTTTATATATAGAGCTTTTCCAAAACTGAGACAAGTAAAAGGGGATTTTCCTAAAGGACTAGGTACAATGGGTCCCGCCGCGATCGTCTAATTTTCTGCGCACTCCTCTGTTACAGTGCTATTTCGCATATTTTATTGATTTTTTACTTCGATGTTTCAAATCGTCAATGGTTAAATACCAAGGAAATTCACGATTATTCAAAAGTCGTCGTCTCAAGATTGGAAATAGACTATCATTATCCAAACAGATAATTCTCTAATTTAAAC
Source organism: Oscheius myriophilus (assembly GCA_964057215.1). Taxonomy (NCBI): domain Eukaryota; kingdom Metazoa; phylum Nematoda; class Chromadorea; order Rhabditida; family Rhabditidae; genus Oscheius; species Oscheius myriophilus. The sequence continues at coordinate 20,435,429 of OZ059906.1, forward strand.
TTTTTTCTTATTACATTTTGAAATTTCATCCCCAACAAAGAGAAACATTTCGTTTTAATACCTGTTTTTCATTTCGACGGGGTTAATTTCGGTCAAGTGCACAGACGCCGCTAAACACAGGACAGAAACAAAATCACTCAATTTGAGGAAAATTGAAGAATTTGTTTGTTGTAATAAAATATAGTTTTTCTACTATTTATGGCACCAAAATGAACCCCCGATATATAAAAATACACGTTTGATCAGCCATTTTCATAATTGCTGATTGGAAAGGGATTTGGCAATGGAGCGCAAAAACTGTTTATGAAAGACTCGCCTTTGTGAAATGACTGCACCAATAAAATTTTCTCAAATACATTTCAAAAGAAAGAGAATTAATAGTAAATTCATAAATTTAAAACACTTTGGTTGCTCCGGGTCTGTATTGTGCACACATAAGAAAAATCCAAAGAACGCTTCAATTTTGAAATCGTTTATAATTGTTTTGTTGCCAATGAAAAGTATTCTTTTCAAAGTTCACTATTTTAAAACATCAAAAACACTTTAACTTTTTCAGTTTGCGCCAATAATGCAACCAACGTGATTCGGGTGGCATTATTGGTGTACACTGTTTAAGTGTTTTTTTATGTTTTGAAAAAGTGAGTGCCGCAAATGTTATCTTTTTGCATGAACTAGTTTTTTGGTACGACAGTGATAAAATCCCTTTTTTTCTCAACATTGCGATCTGCCTTGGCTTCCGATGCGCGCACCACTGGGACCCTTAAGTGAAACACTCACTCTGTTGCTGCAAGGAAGAGTTGGGGCAGGAGGAGTTGGCTTTGAAGTCGATCCCGTGTTGGTTACTCCAGAAGCCGGTGTAGTGGTGGTAGAAGTCTTTTTAGGTTTGGAAATAGTCCCATCTGCTTCAACGAAGCGGTACTCAATGTCAAAATAACTGTGCCCTATTCGATTGTAAGAGGCAAGAGGGGTTGGGTTCAAATCGCTAGTAATGATTCTGTTGTTGAATTCTTCGCAACAATACCTGTAATACTGTTTTTCGCTTAATAAAAATTTAATCTTACAAAGGATTGGTAATGTTTTTGTTAGCATTGGCTTTGATTTCAATTCCGTTAAATTTGCACCCGTAGCCGCACATTCCATTGAAAATATTTCCGATCTGCACTTGAATCTTCTTTCCTTCGGGTGCCTAAATTTTGTTAAACATTAGCCGTAGGTACAATTCACCGTGATCCAGTGGTTACATGTCATGAAAATGTCATTTCTTCGTTTTACCGTTGAATTTCCTACTCTGACCCGGTAAAACTGCCATTCTTCTGTTGCTTCCAAGGTTTCGCCACATCCAGGTGGCTAAAAATACTAGTTTTTGCTCAAGAAGATAAACTTGCCCTCTCGTTGCAAAGAATTCCTCCATATCCACGAGGACAGTTGCACACGCTGCAGTGGCGAGGGTTGGGGTAGCCTCCATTCTGGCAAACGGCCGAGTTTTCAGTGGTGCACGTTTCTGAATATAAAAGTGTTGAAAATGACTCAAAATAGAAACCGATATCGGCTAACCTCCCACTTTTTATCGATATGAGACAACCCTACATTGATTACATATTATCCCCCCACCAAACAAAGTTTTACTGGCTAAATTCCCAAATGGTGTGATGGACAAATGCGATAGATCCTGGCGTCGCATCTTTCCCTACATATTTGCGGGGATTCATATACCACACCCCTACCACAACGCAAAGGCACCCCCCACGCTTCCATCCATATTAATAAACCGCTCATGTCCGTGACGTACGTACGTGTGTGTGACCGTACAACGTATCTCATCTCGCAGTGAACGGATCGAGTTCATCTGTCAATATGTCGTTGCCTTAGGAAAGAGTAGCTTATAGCCCAAAATTTCGTTGTAGTCTCGCAGCGAAAGCGTGCCAGAACTTTGCTAAAAATTCAAAAGACTTCAATTGAAACGAAAGTGGTATTAATCGATAGGGATTGTAATTAACAAAGAACAATGGATATTTTGCAATCGGGTTATAGAAAAAAAAGAGTATTTTGCAATTTAATAACGGAAATTTGGTATTTCGCAGTGGGATTATTGCAAATAGGGTATTTTGCAAAAGCATAATTGCAATTAGAGTAATTCGCAAGAGTATAATTGAAAATAGCGTTATTCGCAATAGTATTGTTGCAAATAGAGTATTTCGAAATAGGATAATTGCAAATAGAGTATTGTGCATAAGGAGAATTGCAATATGAAATTTTCAATGTTGAAGGGGGTCTGGGGACGGAGCCTCCCGCTGGTACCCAATATTAGATTGATTGGGGAGGTTCCTATTGCACCGCGGGGGAACCAAATGTTTTGAAGGTGAGATTGCAATTTTACCTCCCTCCCCTCCTTCCACACTTTTGCCCACTGGTGGTGCCCTTCAATTCGTAAAAGTGGTACAATCTTGTAAAGACGCGCCCTTTTCAGAATCGCTTGCTAATGAGGACTTGGCAAGCAATTTGCACATTGGCTGGAGCGGTGTTCGGGAAAATGATTTCACTTAAAATGGATTTATTTGCAATTATCCTATTTCCAATTTGAAAAGGCCCCTGACGGTCCCATAAAGTGGTAATAAAGGTGCCAATGACTTTTAAGAGGCCTACAATCTGTGAAGGTAGGCTACCAAAAGTGAAACACTCACCGTTGCATTTGTAAAAGAGATTGATCATCAGCATGTCGTAGAAAGTAATCTGGCCATTTCCAATTGTGTAGGTGAAGTTGCCATCTTTTGGCAAAATTGAAAACGAGCCTGGGGTATTGACGAAGCTATAAAGTACCCAATTGTCTTGTCGTGTTTTGACCTACGCATTCGCACTGTAATGTAGAAAGCTGCCGTATTCATAAGGAGTATATAGAAGTGTTGCCCAGCTTTGCTGCTTTCCAAAGTTTGTGTACTCCATTTTCTGAACCAAAAAAGTTATTCAAGATACTCGGCGAAAAAGTAACACATATTAGTTGTACAGCAAAAATTGAATATACTAGATTGCTTATTTCAACAACAAAAAATAAGTTGCACCGCAAATTTTTGCACCACACTGCTGTTAAAGGGAGCATCAGGGTCCTTTATAAATACCTGGTTAATCGTACGCTAATAAAGCTCTTTGTGAATAGTCGTTGCTTCGAGTGACGTTGGAAATAATATTTTAATTGAATTGGGGAAATTAGAATATGGTTCACTTTGACTTCATAAAGGCCCTTGACGGGTAAGAGTCGTCTCCGTAAAAGTTGAGTATGGTACCGTCTTTAAAAAATCAATTTGGCTCAAAAGCTGTGTAAAACCTTTTTCCAGTCAAAATTTTTCAAATTAAATTTTCAGAACGATGAGTTTATTGAGGACCCTATGATTTCAGTCATGAAAAAGTTAGCCTTGCAAACCCTCTAGAAAAACCACGTTTTTTGCCGTTTTCTGCCTTTTGCTCCAGAAAGTAGAAAAACACTAGATTCTGAGTAAAATTTGGCGCAAAATATATTTTTGCAATCGGAATAGAAGCCGACCATTGTTCTTTAAAATCCTATTTGAATTTGAAATTTTGCTTTAAAAAACAACGAAATAGCCGGAAAATGGTATTTTGACACCTTTCATTTGCCTGTTTCATCGTCGATTTATATTTTTTTCTTATTTTTTCACTTGTGAAAGTTTCTACTTAAAAGTCTTACGTTTACGTCAGACAGGTTCACAGCTACGAAATTATCTCGATCCGGGCGAGATTGACTGTGCATAAATCCAAGAGCGTGCGCAAACTCGTGAGCTGCCGAACCAATCTGAAAGGAATTTTTTCCAAGTAAAAATCTAAAACCTACGTCTTGACAACCTTTAGTCAAAGAGAGCGTTTGGTCTTTTTCTGCTCTTCTCATCCCACTCTCGGAAAAACATTTACCACCGTTGTACACCTAAATAAAGTATTTATAATACAAACTTTTTTCTTTAACTTAATTACATACAAACCCACCTTTACTCTGTTTTTGGCTGTTTTGCTCTCAACAAAGTTAATGCAAGTGCGTTCCTGAATATATTCTTGTGCTGATTTGACGGTGTCTTTCATCGATTGGTCTAAAAAACACTATTTTCATCATATACTGAAACTACCAATAGAATCGTCAAAGTAGAAGTAAAGGGTGTTGTTGGGCCACTTCCTGACAAATTTACCCGCCTGGCGTTTTCTTCTTCTACTGGTTGACATATCGTTTTCCAAAGCGTCCAGCTGGTCCCTGAAGCAATTAAACAATAAGGCGAGTTTTAAAACATTGGTTAAGTTAAGAGAAAAACTGCACGGATCATGAAAATTTATATGACTTTTCGCAATTTTCGTAACGATGGACTCCAAATAATTTTAAAATGAATATATGTTTTAAATACGGCAAAATGCGATGGTCGGGGTCACATCTTGGGCGTATTTCAAGCCAGATGTCGAAAAATGCGAAAAACTACATTTTCGAACGCATTTTATTGACGTTTTTCGGGTCCTGTGCTATATTTTAGAATAATATTTGATGACTAAGACTAAAGCTATTGAAACCCCCCCCCCAATTTCCAATTAATTTAACCAATTTAACAAAATTACAGTACCCTACCGAAACCCAGATCAAAAAAATTTGAGCCGATTCTGAGACTTTCTAAGACTCGAGTTTGTCAGATGTTTTAAGAATCCAAAAAAAGGAAAAACGCACTCGGAAAGAATAATATCTCCTTCAAAAAGATATTCGGAGAGTCCCGCACGTTTGTTGACTTCAAGGATGTCCGTAACGGAATCTTCGCTGGGCTTCGTGATGGCAATAGGCACGATTGCCTGAATTTGTCAAAAACTTGCAAAAATAAAGCTTTCTTCACCTTGAGCAGATTTTCGAAGCCTGCGTGAGAAGTTGGGTTTTGTCTCAAAGAGTCAGCAACTTTTTCAGACATTCGGTTGAAACGGGCTTTTCTGGCTTCAAGGTCGATTCCCCATTCCTAGATGTATTATTAAATTGCAAAATCAATTCAATTTTACCTGTGACAATTTGGACTTTTCTTCTTCGGTCAGTTTTCCAACGTGGTGGAGCTCCTTGCCTTTGTCAGCGACTTCATTACCCAAATGATCGGGAAGGAAGAATGCAGAAGCGCAGACGGGAAGCAACAGAAGAAGAAGCTTCATGTCGAATGAGAAGCATCATAGAAGGAAGCCTTTTATACGGCACACTGTGAGTTCATTTAGTTCGGCTGGTGTTATCAGAAACCAAAACAAGTGTGATTAGGAAGGAGCAGACAGGACTTTTTGGAAAATCGCAAAATGGGCACAATAGAAAGTTTTTAATTTTGTAGCGTACACGCTAATGTCATTCGTTTTTGAAAAAAAAAGTTTTATGTATATTTCTTTTTGAAACATTTTTCTTCGATATTCAAATTTGTTGTAACCAAAACAGATATAGCTGTCGCCAAATTGGAATCATGCCTGTAAACTTAGAATGTTCCAGTGATCCTCTGTTGACATTGAAGTTCGTAGTCTAATCAGTAGACGACAGAGCATGATTTGCACATTTCCGCAATTAGCATATGATTTCATTTTGGCGTCAGCTATAACTAACATTTTTGCGCAAAGTTGCAACAAAGCATGTCAAATCCGCTTTTTAAAATCATTTTTTTTACTCAATGTAATTTTTAAAACCTTTTTACTTTTGTTTTATTTTCTATTTTATCAATTATTTTACAAATACGTTTTTAACAACACACCTTTTTACTATTTTTTCACACAATTTTAGCGTTCAATTTTCTAGTTGCCAAAGAGTTAAGCATCGATATCTTTACAAACAAGAAAATCTTCACAAACGCATCGTTATCTTTGTTATACAAACATTCGTGTTTCGCTTGTGATTTGTTCCTTGAAAGGGTAACCAAGTTTTTTTAAACAAACAGTTATTTTCTTTCAATAGTAAAAATTCTCTCGTTTCCAGTTTTCTACACAGAAAAAAGAACTGTCTTTTTCAAGTACCAAAAAAAAAGAATTTGTCTACTTACAGATTTCCAAGAACCTGCAGGTTGTTTAAAAAGCCTCAACAACTAGGCTATTGTAAATCGGTGATCACAAACATATATTCTTGTGCGTTTCATATTTCGACAAACAAATTTGAATAATGGAATAAATTGCCCCAAGATTTGTTTTCAAATATCTCATCAGCGACTCAGGTTCAACTCCGATTGCCACATCAGATCGAATTTTGGGCAAACTACTTTGTATGGTAAGTGAATTGCATTTTTAAAGTTGTATAATTGTCTTGCTTGCTTAAAGTCATTATTGCTTGTCTATTGTTTTTCACTACAATTTTTTTAAAGAAAAAACCATGTATTTTTGAATATAAAATCAACATTCAAAACGTTCTCTGTGTTTTTTCCTGAGCCAACTGAAGTGCACTCTTGACTCTTATCGCTCTTGTGTTGTTTTAGCACCAGTTCTTGGTCAATTTGTGATCCGATAGCCCTTTTCACTGAAATAGTGAAATGGTCAAGGATTCGTGTCTGGTTCATATCAGTGAATTCAGAAAACACACGTTAGATGGCTTGGGCGTGGCCCCGACTCGGGCACAAATCTCTAAACCACTCTAAAAGGCTTTTAAGGTGGAAAAGCAACTTTAAAATAAATATTCTAAAGTTTTATAATTTCATCGGCGTGTTTTTGTTAAATAGCTTTTATACCAAAAGAGTTTCAGTGTTCTAACCAAAGAGAGCACCGGAAAAGAGAGACGTAGAATGGCGCGCTATTCAAACGATATTTTTGTCAAAACTTCAGGCGCTCCTAATTTGATTCATTTTTCTCCAAAATATGGAAATGGGACACTTTTATGACGCAGTAGAAAAAGATCTACTCTTTTCTCACCAGTCCAGAAAAACGTCTTTACGCGATCACTCCTGTTTAACCCCGTCCTGAGATGTCTTTTAATTGCCCAGCGTTCGTTTTCTTCATTTAATAAAAAAAATGTTTTTTTGTTCGATCGGAGAATTTCCTGAGAATGACGTGTTTTTATCACAGCAGACAAGTTAATCATTTGTTCTGTGCTCACGACTTGCGACGTGCTTTTTGAAAGATAAGCAAGAGATGGAATCAAAAAGTGTTTTACATTGCCCCATGCTCTTTCGCCCCGTCTACATTTAATTTTCTTCAAGTTTTGCGTTTCTACATTTTTATATACCCCTCGCCCTGTTTTTTTTTTAATTGTTTTTTATTGTTTTTTTAACAGCAGTTCACTATATTGTTTTTGTATCGTTCATTTAATATTATGATTATCTACACTTTTTACATGATAATTATAAGCTAGAACATCCAGCAGATGGTAGCGCTGAGAGTTCCTCTGTATCTAGGGGATGTGTTCAGGTCGTTCAACTCAGTGTCGTCGATTGAGTAAACGATATTTCCTAAAATTGTAGTTTGTTTTTAACACAACCAAAATACCTCCGTCTCTCGCGGTCACCGAACGAAGGTTTCCCGTCGTGCCACAGGCTCTGGTTGTAGAGCAGTATCCGACGGTCTAACCATAAAATGTTTAAAAAAAAACATTTGGGAACAACACAAACCTCAATTTCTTGCCATCCGTTGTCAATCAAGTTCTGAGCTACATCTTCTTCAGCTGTCATGTATTCAACCCCTAAAATTGGCTTTGAAAACACTTCTTTCGAAATTAAACCTGGGGTTCCAGTTATGAAGGCGCGAAGCTTGACAGCCGTAGGGCAGAAAAGTTGCAAGTTTTCGAGGGTTTGTTGGCATAGGTCGGGCAAAACCACCCTGCCGGTTTGACCTAGTAAGTTTTTGTTTTTGGTTTCATCAGCGGTTTCTTACCATTTTGTCTGTATCCCTGTGAGAGCCAGTTATTAAGAACAGTCACGTTCGAGTGGTAGTGATCTTTAGCCAGGCGACTGTTGTAAAGGCTTATCACAGGGCTGACGAGCAACTGTAAGTTGTAAAATGTCTTTTATTTTGATTTTTTAAACTTTATATTCAAAAATAAATTGTACATTACACTACGAAACCTTTTGTTTAACGAGCTTGTAATAACAACTTTTCCAGATGACCTACAAAAAGATCTGTCTATCCATGGATGCAGTTTTTTTTGAGACGCAGGTTGATAAAATACTTTCAAAGTCGATGGGCAATGAAAATACATTATTAAACATTTAAATCCTTACTGAAGCCAAAAAAAAACAAATACGCTTATTAGCGTTAATTTGCATTTATACGTCCCCCAATTTCTAAAAACATTTAATTTAAAATTAATAATGAGATCACATGTAAATTGACAAATATGGTCATTTTTTGATATCGAAATAGCAGCAGCAAATGCTAAAATATAAAAAAAGTCCAATAAAAAAATCGTTGCGATTCCAGAAATTTTAAAATAATATTAATAGTATTTTGATCAAGCTACAACCAGTTATAAGGTTTCTTGTCAAAAACATGAAAACTTTGAAATATTTAAACAAGTTATTGTTTCAGGCGTTTGATATGCTTAATATTCATTTTAATGTTACAAATAGTCTCCATTTAATTTGAGCGAAATTTTAAGGTCGCTGAAATATCGCAAATCTTTTACAGGAAATAGGCAATAGCCCTTTTCGCTTTTTCAACCTGCTTTAAAAGATAACGCCACAATTTAATTTTACGAATTTCAACATTGCTATTGGATTGTCTCCTTGCTAAGGGAGACAATCAAACTAGTTGAATTTGCCGACGACACTCACCTGGTTATTACAAGTAGTAGTAGGGGAAGCCGTAGTTGTAGTAGTCGTTACATCAGTCCTAGGCCTTGTAGTAGGTCCCACAGGGGGCCTTGTAGGAGAAGTAGTGTTGCTTGCGTCCACGTAACGGTACTCAATGTCAAAAGTGCTGATGTAGTATCGGTTGAAGGCAATAATAGGAGTTGGGTTCAAGTTACTGGTGATGATTCTGTTGTAGAATTCTGGACAGCAGTACCTGAAAAAGTTTTTCCTTAAGCATACAAATTGTCTTACAAAGGATTGGTGACGTTCTGATTGGCGTCGGCCTTGATTTCAATTCCGTTGAAGGGGCAACCGTAGTTGCACTGATCGTTAAAAACTTCAAGGATTCTGACTTGGATTTGTTTTCCTTCCGGGGCCTGAACAACGTGGTACATTTCATTATTTTAAAGCACACCGTGATCCATTCAGTACAAGTTGTGAACACATCCTTTGTGTTTTCATTATCAGTGTCGTCTCCAACTGTTACCTGGTACTGCTGCCAATTGCTAGTTGCTGCCAACGTTTGACCACATCCGGCTGGCTGAAAGTGAACATAAGACCAACCAAAGAAGGAACATACTCTTTCGTTGCAGAGGTTGCCTCCGTAACCACGGGGACAGTTGCATATGGCGCAGTTGCGAGGATTGGGGTAGCCTCCATTTTGACACGCGGGTGAGTTCTCGGATGTGCATGAGCCTAAAAATCGAAGTAGAATTAGTTAAAGTTACTAGAACAATTTTGAAATTATTGCACTTCACGGTTAATGCAACGTTTTGTAAAAAAAAACAAAAAGATGTGTTCACGCCCTTTCGCAGATCAGCTTGTAGAAATACTAACTGGGCGATTTGAAAGTTTAGAGTGAAGCGCATTTGCATCGTTTGGTCCACACACACGCCGATCGTCCGAATGTAAACAAGGGACTTTTCATTTTATTTTTGTTCGTATACGGTCTGAAATTATGCGAATCAACTATGCTAAATTGTCTCGCATGTTTTTCAAGAGCTATCTAATCTAATTAGAAAAAAAATTGTATAATTAGCATGTCTTATAAATATCGGGCATGCAGGACAAACTGGTCGTCTTCAAATCTGTAGACCGTGACTCGTTTTTGGCGATTTTAGAAAGGGTTTTCTCGAAAACGTGAAATTTGCGATTCAAAATCATATACATTTTTATGATTTTGACTAACAACTTCATTGGATAGAAACCGTTGTTATGATTCTGAAACATACTCCTTTTATATTATTGAACTGTAACCAGTACATGGATACACTGTTGAACAATGCAAAGGGTGTAACTGTACATAGCAAAAAAAGCGAGAGAGAGCGCGGGAAATAGCGAGACGCAGAATGGCGCCCTTTTCAAACGATTTTTCGACAAAACTTCAGGCGCTCCTAAATTGGTTCAAAGGGCCCAAAAAAGAGAAAATGAGACAATTTTCTGAATCAGAAAATGAGATCTACTCACTTATCACAAATCGAAAAAACCATTTGTTTACGCGTATATTCCCCTTTAACCCACCATTACAGTAGTGAAAGTTGATCATCTGCATGTCGTAAAAAGACATCTGCCTGTTCCCCATAGTGTATGTATAGTTGGGGTCCATTGGCAATATAGAAAACGAGTTCCTGTTGTTGACAAATCTAAAAATTACCCTACTTTCTTTTATTCTTAAAACTCACGAAGTCGCTGAGTAGTGTAAAAAGCCACCGTACTCATAGGGAGTATAGAGTTCGTTTTGGTCCGGTGACATTTGTTCAAAATTTCCCCACTTGTCTTGCTGAAGTTAGACATGTTTTAAGCATTTTTTGTCAATATTACATCAACGTCGTATAGGTCCACATCGACGAATGTGTTTCTGTCGGATCGAGACTGTGTGTGAAGGAATCCAAGGGCATGGGCAAATTCATGAGCAACAGTTCCGACCTGTGAAAAATTATTTGAACTTTTCAATTGATCAAAAACCCACAACTTCGCAGTTTGTACCCAAAGAAAGAAGCTGTTCTCCGCCTGACATTCCAATCGCTGATGAGCATCCATTTCCGTTGTAGACCTAAATATCGAGAATGACTTTCGTAAAATTATGTATTTTGTTTTGTTAAATTCCAATAAACACTGCAATTGTCAATTTCTATGTGCCAATTGAGCTCGATTCCTGTATATTTTCAGCAAAATCGGACTACAAAACGTGCAAAAAATAATGCACAAAAGTATGCTTTTTTAAAATTTTGAATACTAAACCCAGTTTAAACATCAAAAAGTATATAAAAGTTTTAAACCGGCGTCTCGGACCATTTTCTGTAGACGACGGTTCTAGACCAACTTTTTGCCAAATTTCATACTATGACTATTTTCTAAGTCGCTCGATGCTGCAAAAGAATTTGTCTCAAGGCACTGTTTCTAGAGAAAAAATTAGTGCCCGCCAATCCTACTTCTGCGATTCTTGGAAATTAGCCGATTTTTTTTTACCTTCACTCTGTTCCTCGCAGTGCTGCTCTCCACCAAGTTAATGCACGTGTGGGCCGTGAGATAGTCTTGTGCAGCCTGCACGGAATTTTTCTTTCGCTGGTCTAAAAATACTTGTCGAGGTAAAAACGTGCAAATTCTTACTGATAGACCGGTCGAAGTAGAAGTAAAGAGTGTTGCCGGTCCATTTGTTTGAGAAGGTGTAAGCTTGACGTTTCTTTCGGTTGTTTTTCGATCTCTCATTCTCCAATGCGTCCAATTGGATTCTGGAACATTGGTATATTGACGGCTTCTTATGAAACATACTCGGTAAGGTGAATATCTCCTTCGAAAAGGTAGTCGGAAATTCCCGCTATATTGTTTACTTCGAAGAGATCCGGAACCGCGTCTCTGTTCGGCTTGGTGATAGCGATAGGGACAATATCCTAAACAAAGCTGATCCTTAGAACATCTTTTTTTATTATTTTTTATTATTTGTTATTGAGGCATAATTTAATTACACACTGTGACCTTGCTAATATTCACTTTTAATTGCCCCAATTATAAGGAATCATCTGGATGTCTTTTCAAATTGGAAACGACCCGCTTTCACATTACGCCGTTCTGTTTTTTCAAGCACCACTCTAAAAAAAACAGTTGTCCGCAAATGGCTGGTCATGTCTTCATTAGCTTATAATTTGCATGTGCGTGGGAAATCCCTCTGACGGTCCATTTCTTTGGCTTTGGGCTACTGTAGGTCCAATTACTGTAACCAACGGTTGCGGTACGGTAAGTCGCTCCAATGTGAACGAATTTACCAATTAAAAGAAATAAAGGAATATACCAATTAAAATAATTAATAGAAGCACGCGCTAGAAATTGCTTTTTGCGTGTGAAATTGGACGACTTGTTAAAGGAACAAAATATCCTATTGATTGATGTTTTCAAATCTAAATTTAGTAATTAGTTATAAAAAGAAGCCCACGAAATAAAATTTAACCTGTCTATAGCGTAATGTAGGCAAGAGAGCGACATTTTCAAAGTTGAAATGCAGATAGTTTTATGATCAACATTTCATGGGCCTCTGCCTTTAAGGGAGTTACAGTGGAGTTACAGTATTTTGACCTACAGTATCCCACTCGAACCAAAAATAGGGTACAGTATTCCGACCTATAGTATACAACTCAATAAAATTCATCAGCCTGGCATCCTGTCTCCTCCTCGGTGCAAAAACATGGTTACAGAATTTCGACCCACAGTATGCGACTTGATGAAAAAACATAGTTACAGTACCCTGACCTACAGTAACCCCCGCGATAGAAAACAATGGTACAGTATCCCTGTTGTAGTGCACAAAATGTTTCGTTAAAGGGACCGTCAGGGACCTTTTGATTTCCATTTTCACCGGGTACGGTCAAAAATTATACTAATTATATATGCTAAATTATCTGGAAAACTCCTCATTTTCCGAGTAATCTCGTCCTATTAGAGTGACAACTTCGAAATTAGACTAGCTTGTAAACATCATGCATGCAGGCTTTGCGGCCATCCGCAGAATCTGCAGATGTTCGGCCGATTTTGGGCACTTTGAAGCCGGATATCTCGAAAACGGAGAATTTTGGATCGTATGCTGTATAGAGTTTTTTGTTTAGCTGATTTTCCTCTTTCACATGTACCAAAGTTGCAAAAGGTCCCTGACGGTCCCTTTAACTGAAATTCGAACATCAAAAGGATTAATTTTTTGTGTTAAGCAAAACGAATCCAAATTTTCATACGAAACATTTTTGAGGGTTTTTCACAATTTCCTTTCCTGAAGTAAAAAGCAAAATTACCTTCAGTCGTTCTTTAAACTCAGATTGAGGGGTCATCTTTTCCTTGAGGGAGGCAGCGGCTTTCTTTGAGATGCGATCAAGGCGGTCCTTCCTAGCTTGAACGTCAATGCCCCAAGTCTGAAAAACCAAACAATTTTAAAATAAGTCGGTATAACCTCAGCTAGCTTGGCTTGTTCATCCTCGGTCAGTTTTCCAAAGCGATTCTGCAGTAGGTCCTTGCCCTTGTCGACAGTTTTGTTGCCAGGAAGAACGAAGGCTGAGGCGCAGACAGGAAGCAACAAAAGAAAAAGCTTCATGTCGAATGAGACGCTTCACAGAAGGAAGCCTTTTATACCGTAAACTTTGAGTTCACTTAGTTCGCATTTTGTTATCTGAAACCAAACAAGTCTGATAAGAAGGAACTCTGGTCTGTTCGGAAAAGATCAGCACAAAACGAATTGCCAAAGTTCACAAGATGATTAACTTGGAAAAAAAACAATTCGGTTGCTTGAATGGAAAGAACCGCTTGATCAATTTGTATGTAAAAGCGGTAAATGTGCAGATCTCATTTTCCTGATTCAGTCCCAGTTTTACTTTTTGGTGCAAAATGAACCAAATTTAGAGCGTCTGAAGTTTTGGCGATAATATCGTTTGACTAGCGCGCCATTCTGCGTCTCGCCATTTCACGCACTGTCTCGCCTTTATTTGACCTGCACACCTGCACATTTTGCATTGTTCGGCACAGATTGCAGTTCAAATCATATAAAAAGGGTATGTTTCAGAATCCTGACAACGGTACCTATTCAAAAAAAAAGATTTGAAAATGTAATTTCACGAAGTACTTCCCTTTGAAATTGCGCGCCAGCTGTGTCTCTGTCCTCCTTCTTTCCAAAAAAAAAATGTTTGAAATTCCCAGAAAGCCAAATTATTCATTGTGCAAAATCGAAAATCAAATTTAGTCTGCTATTGGCAATGTTCGGTTTTTATGTTATCGACTTCATAATTTGCACGAGCAAGCTTTTCATGGTGTATTTTCCCTTTTTGCTTTTTTTTGTTGAATAGGTTACCTCAGATTACACTTGAAAATGTTTCATTTTACGTTTTTGCTACACTCTACGCCCAATTGCTTATCATGAGAGACTGCAATCTCTGATGTTTGTCTCGTGATTTTCTACAGTTTTTCATGGAAATTCAGTTCTCGTAACAATTTGTGCTGTGACTTGGTATTAAATCAGAAACGAACACGTGATAAACAAAAAACCAAAATGCATTTGTAGAACTCATTTTATGTTTGTCCAAATGATTTAGGAAGCTCTTCGGCTTTTTCTTCGTATTTTTTTTTTGCAGCCACCAACTCTACAACAACATTCGGGGTGGTATCGATTGATATATAATGATTATCAATTTTTTGACATGGGTTACGGTATGGTAATGCAATTTTACAAATTGCTCAAAATAATCGGAAATAGTGATTGTGTTCTTCAGCGCAGGATACAGAAAACATTTTTTAAAAAATTGTAAAATTTTGAGTTTAAAAAGGCATTTTTCCGCGTTTTCGAACTTTGACTTCTAAGGCTATCAATGTGTGACCTTCCCCATTAAATTCTACGTTTTTTGCAAGCCGAATGCATTTGCTGATGTTTCAATTATGCCGAGTACATTTTAAAGGGGCCATCAGGCACCTTTTCATTTCCTTTTTCATCGGGTACAGTCGAAAATTGTACTAATTATATAAGCTAAATTGTCTGGAATACTCCTCATTTTCCGAGGCTCGTCCTATTAGAATGACAACTTCGAAAATAGACTAGCTTGTAAACATCGTACATGCAGGCGTTGCGGCCATCCGCAGAATCTGCAGACGGTCGGCCGGATTTGGGCACTTTGAAGCCAGATTTCTCGAAAAAGCAGAAATTTGAACCCTATGTTGTATAGAGTTTTTTGATCAGCTGATTTTTATCTTTCACATGAACCAAAGTTGCAAATGGCCCCTGACGGTCCCTTTAACCTACAAACAGTGAGTTTTCTCCTGATCGAATCGATAAAAAAGTTCACTTTCCAAGTCAAATTTTTTAAAAATGGGCTCCGGATAATTTAAACATCGACATATGCATTTAATTTTGCAAAAACCTAGAATTAATGGTTAAGCTTTGACAAATGCGAAAAACGGCAGTTTTAATCTCATCATTTCACTTTTTCCATGTTTTCAGGGTCTTGCGCGGTAGTAGATATCAGAGTGCGATTTTGTGTTTTACAGAGTTAATGAATTTTTTATTCAAAAACTTGAATTTGATTCTTTTTTTGTTTTTTTTTATTTTTTCAGTTAAAAGCCGAGAAGAGAAAGAAACACCCCTCGCCCGATTTCAAAAGCCATATCTGTTCGTTACTTTCGCTTTGCAAGAGTGCTGTTTTCCCAAAAATTGTTTTGTGAGCGATAGTTAAATGTTGCCGGCACGATATTTCCTTGACGTCTGGTGATTTCTGTCTGGCATATCAAAAGGTGGAACGACAAATGCGCAAACACCTCAGAATGGACACACGATAAGGGTGAATTTCGTTGAAAAATGGTCACGTGAGATGTCTTACGGTAAATTCAAGTGTGTTTTTTTAAAATATTTTGATACAACTCGATTAGCGTTCGACGATTATGCCTTCATAAAAGAATTTTCGTCCCACAACGATGACCCTTATCCTTTAACAAGGGTTGCGCAAAATAGAGAAATTTTACTACGTTTTTTATAAGCCAGAAGTCAAAACTACGCTTGGCTGATATTTACGTTATGTAGTCGGCGACCCTCGACCATCAAAGGGAAGCTTTGCGATCTAAAAGTAAACTTCCAAATTCCTGAAAAATCCTAATTTATGATCAAATGTTTTCGGAAATACAACCATACAAGGCTGACAAAAAAATTTTGCTCGTTGTTCAGAAATGAACCGAAATATGATCGACTCAAACGGCGCCTTTTGAACTGAGTATGACATTCCGAAGTTTTTAGGACAATATTGGTTTTTTTTTTATCCCGGGAAGGTAGGCAACAGGAAAAACTTCTTCTCGAGTTTATTTCTTTAATTATGCTCGAACAATGTTGTCTTTCATTAAGGAGACAAGATTCATAAAATTCTTGTTTTTTGCCTTCGTTTTTCTTTTTGTAATTGCTCAAGATTAATGTTTTCATATCTTGTTTAATTAAAAATGAATTGCTATGTTTGGACACGTGCCCTGCACATTCAGGGCCGGCCCGCTTTTAGCATTTTGTCGGCCTGGACCGGAGCCAGTATTCACGCCCAAATTCATAGTGAACATTTAAAAAAAAAAACAAGAAAACTTGACTTGGAACGGATCGGCCACTTCCCAAAACCTTTTAGGTTCGGCACCCCAATTTCGTCGTTGTTGGTAGGCTGTCTGTATATAAATTTTGACAATAGAAAAATTTTTATTTACATTGATCAATGTAAGTTAGAACAGCCAACAAACAGTAGAGCTCAGGCTTCCTCTGTAGCGAGCGGTTCTGTTGAGGTCATTAAGCTCAGTGTCGTTGATAGAGTACACAACGTTTTCTGTAAGAACAGTTGATTTTCTTAGAAAAAATGAAACATACGTCCGTCTACAGCAGTCAGCGAACGGAGGTTTCCCGTAGCTCCACAAGCCCTTGTTGTAGAACAGTATCCCACAGACTGAAAATGGTTTTTTTCAATTTTCCGACAATCAAAGCTACCTCAATTTCTTGCCATCCGTTACTAATCAGAAGCTCAGCAACATCGTCTTCAACTGTCATGTATTCCACTCCTTAAATTATATTTTATAACAAAATTTCAAAACCAAACCTGGTGTTCCAGAGATGAAGGCACGAAGCTTGACGGCCGTAGGGCAGAAAAGTTGCAAATTGTTCAGGGTTTGTTCGCACATGTTGGGCAAAACTACCCTGCCGATTTGACCTAGAAATTTCAAGAATTAATTTGGTTTTATCAAGGTATTTTACCAATATGTCTGTATCCTTGTCGGAGCCAGTTGTTAAGAACAGTCACGTTTGAGTGGTAGTGATCCTTCTGAAGGCGACTGTTGTATAATCTTAGCACAGGGCTGAGGAGCAACTGTGAAAATAATGGATTAGTTGAGTTAAAAAGTTTTAAAATAGTTTTTAAAGATCCTATAGGCTTTTAAAAATAGGTTAGCTTCCGATCATTCACACATGTATTATTTTTGGTAACGTTTTTTTTCGTTTTTGCATGTCACGCCATTTTTAGTTGGCTGCAACCATGGCAAAATTGTAGGCCGAGAAAATATGGGAACGGGCCGGCCCGCAATTTTTTTTTTGTTATTTTTGATTTTTTACATTGAAATAAGGCATAAATTTTTGGTCGGGCCCGGGCCGGGCCGTGCCGGGCCGTGAAAATTTTGGTAGCGGACCGGCCCGGGCCGGCCCGGGCACACCATTTTTGAAAAATGTGTCCCGTGTCTTTTGTCTGACAGGAACATGGTTCTACATAGTGCCCGCCAACCCTACTCGGCGGCTTTTGAGTGAGTTCAGATGTTGATATTCGAATTTCCCAATTGTACATAAAAATAGTGTGCTACAAAAGGGGCATTGCCGCGTTTTGGTATTAATATTTATGTAATAATACGTAGTTAAATGTTGACATTGAAAAGTTTGCAACCAGATTCAGGCAGAATACGACAACTATTTAACATGTTTTTTAAACTAATGTTTGAGTAGGCTATAGTCAGCTAAAGACGTTGGGTAAAGGTGTACGATTTCACCGAGATTGAAAGCTGATGACTGTTGAAGTTAATAGTCATTAAGTCCGCAAAACTTCCAAAAAAAATTGTGTATCAATTTCTTGACCAAATTCCTGGGACCCTGATATTTATATCCTGGGTTTTTACACTAAAAAAACGTTGGCTTCTGATTATCAAATCCCACCCACTTAAAATAATGGTTACTATTTTTATAAGTAACCCGAATACTATGAGATAACCTCAATGATAATTTCATATATGTCTACAAGATTCTAGCGTTGGATTTTTGCTCTTGGGGAATTTTAGAACTCGATTTTCTGTAAGATCCCACTGTAAGACTCTAACCTGGTTGTTACAAGTAGGCGCCTCAGTAGAGGCTGGCGTAGTCGTAGTTGTCGTAGAAGTAGTCCTAGGCCTTGCAGTGGGTCTTCCAGTAGGTCTTGTAGGAGACGTAGTGTTGCTTGCGTCCACGAAACGGTACTCAATGTCAAAAGTACTGATGTAGTATCGATTGAATGAAATAAGAGGGGTCGGGTTCAAGTTACTGGTGATGATTCTGTTGTAGAATTCTGGGCAGCAATACCTAGAAAACATTATTTTTTAACCAAACAAACTTTCTTACAAAGGATTGGTGATGTTCTGATTGGCGTCGGCTTTGATTTCAATTCCGTTGAAGGGGCAACCGTAGTTGCACTGATCGTTAAAACTTTCAAGGATCCTGACTTGGATTTGTTTTCCTTCGGGGGCCTTAAAAATACTGTGAAACGGATTATCTCAGAACCGACCGTGATCCAATCAGTACAAGTTGTGAACACATCCTTTGTGTTTTGATTATCAGTGTCGTCTCCAATTGTGACTTGGTACTGCTGCCAATTGCTAGTTGCTGCCAACGTTTGGCCACATCCAGCGGGCTGAAAGTGAACATGAGACCAACCAAAAGAAAAAGCATACTCTTTCGTTGCAGAGGTCGCCTCCATAACCACGGGGACAGTTGCACACGGAGCAGTTGCGAGGATTGGGGTAGCCTCCATTTTCGCACACGGGTGAGTTGTCGGAGGTGCATGAGGCTAAAACCGACGTTGAGATGAATTTGAGTGATATGATAAAAGTTACTAAGAACACTTCTCTGATTTTTAAATTTCCTTCAGTTCATGAGTTTTTTTTAATTGTGGCAAACAAGTTTTAACAACGATTTCTTATCGACTAGTGGTACCCAGGCTTAGTTGCAATGAGTTATATTTGTGAACCGAACATTTTGTAGTCTAGCAAGCTTTAAACGCCGCTTTGTGCATCATCGATAACTTTTTAGCCTTTACCTATATGGTTTATTAAAAAGCGGATTAATCCCATCTTTTGCCATGCGTTTTATAACGTTGAGGTCGGTTTGTTAACTGGTTTTGGTTGCAAACTACTGCGGGCGTCTAAGAAAGTTTAGTATTTTCCCAACAAAAACTCGTCGCCTTTTTAGCGACCTTGATATGCACTCGTATTTAATAACTGACAATTTGACACATTGAAGTGAATCGAAAAAGAATAGGCAAAAAATCAAAACAAAAGAGGAGTGCGCAGACAATTGTTCAATCGCGGCGAGACCAAATGTACCTGTCGTTGAAGAAAATCCCATTTTCTCTACTCTTCTTTTTAAGAAACGCACTATAATTTCAAAAAAAGACATTTCTAATCGAAACCCCCGGCAAATCAGTTTTGTTTGTAAATGAATTTAGTGAAAATGGTACCTTTAAAAAGGTATTATCACATTGAACTTTTATTCACTGTTTTCAGCATACGTTTCTAAAGACCTCGTTTAACATAGATTTTGCACTTTAAAAGATAATGATAAGTGTGTGAATGCTTTGTTTAGACCCCGCTAGGGCAAATAAAATTAAGAGAAACGCTGTAAGGAAAATAAGCAGCACCCCTTCGTAAACTACAAACAAAAGCGGAAAGCCTTGTGTACTTGCCATTGCAATAGTGGAAGTTAATCATCTGCATGTCGTAGAATGACATCTGCCTGTTTCCAATAGTGTAGGTGTAGCTTTCGTCCGTCGGCAATATAGAAAACGAGGTTTTATTGTTCACAAATCTGAAAATCATCTTGCTTTCATTTGTGCATAAAACTCACGATTTCGCTGAGTAGTGCAAAGAGCCACCGTACTCATAAGGAGTGTAGAGTTCGTTTTGGTCCGATGACATCAGTTCGAAATTCCCCCACTTGTCTTGCTGAATTATGGCATTTTTCAAGGTATTTTTTTAAAGTTACATCAACGTCAGAGAGATCCACGTCGACGAAAGTGTTTCGATCAGATCGAGACTGGGTGTGAAGGAATCCAAGGGCATGGGCAAATTCATGAGCCACGGTTCCAATCTGAGAAAAAACCGTTTAGCCATTGAAGTCGACCAAAAACCTACAACTTCGCAGTTTCCACCCAACGACATAAGTTGTTCCCCTCCTGACATTCCGATTGCTGATGAGCATCCAGTTCCGCTGTAGACCTAAAATTCATTTCAGGTTTACTCTTGAGCTAAAAAAAACACGAAATGTTCCCTGCAAGCAAATTATAGCTAACGGAGCTATACAACATCTCCATAATGCTCTTCAATCCTTCCAAAAGCAAGCAATTTTATAACAAATAGCATTAAAAAAAGGATTCTTTATTTTTTCGTAAAAAAAAACAATTCGGAAAGCAACTTTTTTTTGACAAATCATAATTTATAAGATTTTAGGTCCCATCATGCAAATAATTTCAAAATCGGATTTTCAAAAAATGAGGGATCAGCACTTTTTCCGTATATTTATACCCAAAATTTTTGTTTATGAATTGATTTATTTTTTCCTACGCTGTATAAAAAACACCATTTTCTTCTTTTAGGCCAATCTTAAACTATGGTTATGCTCGAGGTTTTTTTCCCAAGAGTAGCAACCGGTCGGAAACGGCCAGCCCCAAATCAAAATTTCAAAACCGAATTTTTAAAGGGGTAGTTCCAATCCTCTTGTATATTTTGCGTAATTGAGCTATGTTTTGCACCAGAAAGATAAATTA
This sequence comes from Oscheius myriophilus, assembly GCA_964057215.1. Lineage (NCBI taxonomy): Eukaryota > Metazoa > Nematoda > Chromadorea > Rhabditida > Rhabditidae > Oscheius > Oscheius myriophilus. The sequence goes on from OZ059906.1 coordinate 20,456,220, forward strand.
ATAAAGACTTTGAAAAGAGTTACTGGCCCCTTTCTCGAAATTTCTCGACCCGGCCCGTTGATCAGCCAACCGTGGTCTCAATGCACTGTTTTCTAGAAAACAATTACCTTCACTCTGTTCCTCGCATAGCTGCTCTCGACAAAGTTAATGCAGGTGTGGGCCTCGAGATACTCATGTGCAGCCTTGACGGAATCTTTCTTTCTTTGGTCTACAAGTACTTTTCAACATAATTGTTGGTAAATACTCACTGATAGACCTGTCGAAGTAGAAGTAAAGAGTGTTTCCTGTCCATTTGTTCGAGAAAGTGTAGGCTTGACGCTTCTTTCTGTTGCTGGTTGATCTTTCATTCTCCAACGCGTTCAATTGGCTTCTAAACATTTCGAAATCCACACAATTTGTTCGAAAACTTACTCGGTAAGGTGAATGTCTCCTTCGAAGAGGTACTCAGAAATTCCGGCGAGATTATTAACTTCAAAGAGGTCCGAAACGGCGTCTTTGTTGGGCTTGGTAGTGGCGATAGGGACTATGTCCTAAAACAATGTTTTAGATGTATAACATGCATGTTGCCAAATTGGAATGTTGCTAAAAAAACAGCCTTAATACAGCATTCGTGCAGTACGCAGGCGAAAATAGTAAGCAAAAAGAGGACGCAGAAGACAAAAATATCGTTTGACGACGACTATATACCCCTCGCCCAAAGAGTTTGTAACAGCGGCGTACGCATTTGACCCAGAAAATTGTCTGCGTCTCCATTTTTCACATGCTCATTAGCCCGTTAGATGCGCAGGTTCATTATAACTCATTCCAAAGTCCATGGGCAAAGACTATATATGTACCAGAAGCCAAAGCCCCGCTGCGCGGGTCTTCGCCTTCTGGGTTCGGCGGCCTTCGGCCGCCTCAATCACTGATTGCGGCCTGCGGCCGCTTAGGTATGCAGCCTTCGGCTCCTCATGTAGGCGGCCTTCGGCCGCTCATGTATACAGCCTGCGGCCGCTTTGTTCTACCCATGGTCGTGTTGGAGAAAATGAAGGGGTGTACCTCTCCGCATAAAACGTAAAGGATTTTTGAAGGCGTATCGAGATACTCCGTATTTGATTTATTTCTATAAAATATAGTATTTATGCCCCGTTATAACACCACTCCGTTACTGTGGGTCAGGATTCGCTTTGAAATATTGTTTCTGTAAGACTGGACCTCTCTATAACATCCATGACACAATTAAGAAATTCGGAAACATTCGAAGCCGGGGCATTTTCGGGCCCCGGGTTATGGTAGATGACGCTCAATTTCGGTCGATTTCCAACATAGTCAGAATCTTTTTCAAGTATAATCCATTTTGTAGCAAATTTAATTTCCAGCAAACTGAAAAAAAATATTTTTGGGCTGGTTTCGATTTTTTTCTTACTTTTTTCCAAAACGAAAATATTTATCTGGTGTTTTTTCTGAAAATTTCCAGTGTTAACTCGAAACATATCTAACGACACCTAAGAAATCGGAGGGTACAAAAGTTTTCAAAAACGCGTTTAAAAAAAATGTTAACCCCCCCCCCTCCCCCCTCCCCCCGAGTGGGCATGCGTGAAAATGGGAATTTTGTTATTTAGGGTCACATTTGTCACTTTACCGTTTTAACAGAAATTACTTTCATCCGCACTATGCAATTTTCAACCGATTACCAAAAGGCTACAGTACCCCTGGTATACAGTAATCTACTCTCCAAATATTTTGTTAACTTAGATTATTTGAGCTTTTTAATAAAAAAAAATATACCTTCAGTCGTTCTTTCAGTTCATATTGAGAAGTCATCTTGTCCTTGAGAGAGGTAACGGCTTTCTTGGAGAGGCGATCAAGGCGGGCCTTCCTTGCTTTAATGTCAATTCCCCAAGTCTAAAAGTTTCATTAGATTCAAAAAAATAATGTTCTATTACCTCGGAAAGTTTAGCCTGTTCCTCCTCCGTCAGTTTTCCAAAGAGATTCTGTTTCTTGCCTTTGTCGCCGATCTCGTTGCCGACATGGTCGGGAAGGAAGTAGGCAGAGGCGCAGACAGGAAGCAAGAGAAGAAGAAGCTTCATGTCGAATGAGAAGCATCACAGATGGAAGCCCTTTATACCGTAGCCTGAGAGTTCACTTAGTTCGCAATCTGTTATCTGAAACAAAACAAGTCTGATAAGAAGAAACTCTGGTCTGTGCGTAAAAGATCAACAAGAAACGAATGCCGATTTTTGTAAGATAATCGTCTTGACAAAAATTTGATTTACCGGAGTACCTGAAATTTTGGCGAAATTATCGTTTAAAACATTGTCTATGTTCAATTCGAGTAAGGGTCATATATGCACTGTTGTAACTTTTCAAAATGCTTTCTATGACCCGAAGTACGGTCTGAAACCTTAATTCCGCATAAAAACCTTAACAATATCGATTTTTTTACCCAGGTAGTGCCCAAAATGGTAGGTGCCCAAAATGTACTTTAAAAATTGTAACGTTAACCGAACTTCAAATTGAAAATTGCAGTTTTAGTTGCAATTAAATTTTAGTTGCAAAAACTTATCTTTTCGACATACAACGATTTCTCCCCCAGTACAAGATCAATCTTAAAAACTTTCTTAAAAACGTTTTTGACAATTTTGACTTTTCAAAGATTTGTGCAGAAAATTTCAATACTCCATCAAATTCTACGGAAAAGTTGGCGTCGGATAAAAAATTAAAAACATAAATTAGCGTCTCAATTCTGCTCTCTTCCGTCGGTTACAAAACCAAATTATCTGTTGTCGAAAGTCGATACTCAAACATCTCCGATGACCTTGTTTCTTAATATTCGGCTTATCGTAACATTGAAAGTGGATTTTTGCTTACGAAAAAGTGCGTTTCTTGCTGTATTCTGCTATTCTGTATGATTTTTCATCAGAATAAACCTCAAAATGTGACATTTTGCCCTTTTCCTACACTCTACGCGCAATCTTATCATCGGAGAAAGCAACCTCTGATTTTTGTCTCGTGATTTCGCTTATTTCTCCTGGAAATTCATTTTCTGTAACAATTTGTGTTGTGATTTGGTATTCAATCACAAACGATTGAAAAATGTTCGAAGTACACCCGTTTCATAAGTATTGGTTCACCTTTAGTTTGTATGTTTTAGGTAACTAAAGCGATTTAAGGATGTTATGACATAACTCATCCGGTATGACATGAACTGAGGAACAGATCTTAGTGTTGAACTCCGAAGTTCTTTAGCATACGATGACGAGAGAGATTAGGATTTTCAAATAGGATATTAGAAATGGAAGCTTTTTCAGGTTCATGTAGTGTTGGCACATTTCCTTTTATTTAGATATTTTATTTAGGTGAGATCGAAAAGTGAATTTCAGAAATAAAACGTTTCGTTACTGTGTTTTTTTTAATTTTAAAATCAATGCAAATTTTTAAAATTGCAGTTTCCCTTCCCTTAATCCTCCCCCCGAAATGTCTGATTCGTTACTTTCGCTACGCAATAGTTCATTTCTCTTTCCTTATCATGCCTTATGATGTTTACCCCAAGGTCATTCGTAAGCGACAGTTCATGTGTTGCTGACGTGTCATTTCTTTGACGTCTGGCTGGTGATTTCTGTCTGGCTTCTATCTGTCAAATAAGACAAATCAAATGATGGAAAGACAAATACGAAAACGCCCTAGACAATGAACGTACGATAAGGGCGAATTTCGTTGAAAGGTGGTCATGTGAGATGTCTTACGTTTTACGGCATATAGTTAACCTCCAGTTTCTGTAACTCGAGCCAACCTTAAAGGGACCATCAGGGACCTTTTCATTTTCCATTTCATCGGGTACGTTCGAAAATTATACTAATTTTATATGCTAAATTGTCTGGAACACTTCTCATTTTCCGAGTAATTTCGTCCTATTAGAATGACAACTTCGAAATTAGACTGGCTTGTAAACATCGTGCATACAGGCGTGGTGGCCATCCGCATGATCTGCAGACGGTCGGCCGGTTTTGGGCACTTTGAAGCCAGAAATCTCGAAAACGGAGAATTTTGAACCCTATGTTGTATAGAGTTTTTTGATCAGCTGATTTTTATCTTTTTCATGAACCAAAGTGACAAAAGGTCTCTGACGGTCCCTTTAACAGAAAATAAAAGTTAGTAAATTTTTGTGACAAAGTTGCATTTATTTTGCATTCATTACTCTGTCAAAGTTAAAATTTATGATAATTTGACGTGATTTGAAAAACGTTTAAAAAATTACCAAAAATTGTTTTTTGGGTCTCCTGATAATTTTTTTTATTAATGTGGCATCAATGAACTTAAAAATTAAAAAAAACTGGAAATATACAGATCCCTTTTCTTAATGTTTCTTCCATCCATTTCACGAAAATGTTTTGTAGGCTTTTCTCGCCTAAAATGTGTGGAAATGTTTGTTAAGTTAAAATATTTTTTAGCGTCCGTGACCACGTCCCTTTTGTACCCGAAAATATTGCTGTAATAATGGGCAATTCGAATATCAACATCAGAATAATCTCACTCATTTCCGAAAACCGCCGAAGTAAGGTCGGCGGGCCCTTGAATGGGACATCAATGAACTAAAAATCGAATAAGAAATGGTTTTGAGCAGATTAAAAGTATCCATTTCGCTGTGTATCTGATTTCGTCATTTAACGAAATCAGAGAGTTTTCCATCGATTTTATCAACAAAAAACCCATAATTTGGTAAACCTTTCCTTTATAAAATGCATGGAAATTACGTTAAAGGAACCGTCAGGGGCCTTTTCGGATTGGAAATAAATGATATGAGTCAATTCAATTGAAATAATTTTCTCGAACACCGCTCCAGTCAACGGTCATGAGCAAAATGCCAAGTCGTCATTAGCATGCGATTTGGGAAAGGCCCCTGACGAGCCCTTTAAATTAATCAAAAATCAGTTTATTACATTTCATGTACAGATTTTTAGCAAACCGAATAAAAATAAATACTATTTATTGCTCGAAGTTTCCACTACAACGTGTTTTGTGGCAGTGAGACCCGTGATTTGGCGATTGAGAACCGTGTGTTTTCCTAGACGCCGTCGCATCGAATTCCATCGAAGTATACGGTACTTCCATCGTATCCGATCATATCCGGTCTTCTGTAGTCAATCAAGGAGTCCCGGAAGAGTTCGCATTGATTCAAAGCTCCTTGAGCGATGAGGTTTGCAGATCTACAGTGCAGGGCGAAACAAGCTGCGAAGCAATCGGCCGCACTGAAATTGAATTGAATTTTAAACAAATTGTTACAAACTTTTTAACAGCAACTGTCTTCAGAACTCTTCGACCAAAGAATGCCGTTTGGTAGAGGGCACTGTAGGTGCATCTTCCAGCCGGAGGGTAAGTTGAGGCTTCCGGAGTTGTAGTGGTTGGTTTTGAGGTCTGAAAAAATATTTTGCAGTATATGCTTATTGTGAAAACTAAAGAAACGGTGCATTGTGATGGAAATCTATATTCCGGCCCGCCTGCGGCGGTCCTGAATATTCTGGCTGCTCGCGGCCTCCGGTCGCTCGCCGGGGGCTGCGCCCCCGAAATGAACGGTGGAAATGACCAAATTTCGTAATGTTTCCGTAACATTTACGTGGAGTTAGAACCCGTAAGAGAGAGAGTGCAGATGAATTGGAGAGACGCAGACACGTGACGGGCTCTGCGCAGTTTCACCCTGGGACACCACACACACAAACACACAGAGACCATAAGCGGAGTGTATAAGAGAGGACCCGAAATGCTAAAAAAAAAAACATGGTATGAATGGCCTGCGCGCGTATTTTTATGAATCCTCTATTTTAAACACGGAATACTATGTAAAATCACACGACAAAAATGAACTAAGTTAAAACATCAAATTCATTCAATATTCAGGAGAAAAACGCTGTTTTCTTCGTTTTCTGGCCATAATTTCGAAGTCAGGGCGGGAGCACCCAAGTGATCTTGATTATTATGCTCAGTACTACATGTTACATAAAATAAACTGCAAAAAAATTAAAAATCCATTCTCCCCGAAAAAAGGTGTTGCGATATTTCAACTTTGGCGGCCTATATTTCGTCAGGGGAACAGTAAAGTACTCAAAATGCCTTTAGAAACCTTCTAAATATTGTTTGCCTTTAGAATAAGTAAACAAAACAAGCTCATAATCAGGAAAGTTGAAACAAAACAAGTTTTACTAAGTATCACTTTCAGCAAAATTTCAGTTCCCTTCAGAATACAAGTAAACTAAGTGCGGAGCAATTAAGAGACAAAGTTATTTTGCGAAATTGGGGTTTTTTCTATATTTTAAGAATAAAAAACGCAATTTCCATCCTCCCCTCGTTCACAATCTTTATTTAAAAATGTAATTTTATTCCTTATCGGAGCGACTTTCGCGCTCCACTGCCAAATGCGTGCACAATTGTTAAAAGTCGCATTTTTCCCGAGGCCGTTTAAACGTGTATTTTTATCATTGTCGAGGTAATTCTGGTTACGTAAATATGAGAAAAATATGAAAAATGATGCAATACGTGAATAATTTCAAAATATCTCATAAACAATGGTTTTACAATCAAACCACCATGTGTCCGTTGTTTAGCAAGAACTGTGCCCTCGCCAGATAGGCCCCTCCCAACCACGGCTATAATGCAGAAACGAAACAAAATTTCGGCCATTCAAAGCGAGATATCTTTCTTCGTTGTGAATGAAATTTCAAAGTGTTAAAAGAAAAAGTTTAAGTTACAGTTTTATCTGATGGAACATGGACACTAAAAAACGGAAAAAGTATCTTATCTTTCACGGATTAAACATCAAAAGTAACTAGCTGCAACATCAAAACATTGGCACGTCGTGTCAAAGTAGTTTTGGCATCAACTGTAATGAAAAAGGCTCATCCTTTTTGAACTGCATAAAACTTAACTGCATTAAAATGCATAAATTCCATTGAAAGTAAACGTTTTCAATAATGAGCTAATCAGCGAAACGTGGTTCGCGTGGTTTCTCCCCAGCTTGCGCATTTCCTCGTTTTCTCGGCGGGTTTGCGGCCATCGCCCCCTTTCTTCATCAACGGTAGGTTCATTTTATTCCTAACAATGTGCATGTAGTTAATTTTGGTGAAACTAAAGCTGCGTTATCATAAATGAATTGACTATTCCTAAAATTATGTAAACGCCATTTAATAGAGCATCTGAAACCAAATTTTTTGTCTTTTTTTGTGAGATTCGAAAAGTAAAATCACCACATTAGTCGAAAAAAACACTGCTAGTGATCTATAAAAGTTTACTTCGCGGGTGGTCTACCAAATTTCGTTTCTCCCGGGTGCCAATAGGGTAGACATTACGTCGTTATGACAGTTGAGCAACCTATTCTTTTTAAAACCAAAACTTTGATTTGATTAGATATGACCAGGGGTGGCTGATCAGCGGGCCGGCCCCGGGCCGGGCCGAGAAAATCTGAGGAACGGGCCGGCCCGGGCCGGCCCCACTTTTTTTGAAAATCTATTTTTAAATGTAACTCTTTTAAAAAGTCATTATTTTTGAATTCTGCTTGTTGCCAAACATAGTTGTAAGTGTGCAAAACATTCTGTGTGAAGGAGGATTCAAACTACCCTACATAAATTTTGTGTGTTTCTCATGACGGAGTGGCTAAGAGATCGGACTGGTAACCGGAAGTTGCCCCACTTCGATCCCCCGCCGACAAAACTTTTTTGCCATAGTTGTTTTATACATTAGGTACATTAGTAACGCAATTCCTGCACATAATTCGTGAAAAACTTTTTTTTCAACTTTCGAAAGTTTTGACCTCGGGCGCGGGCCGGGCCGGGCCGTGAGATTTTGGAGAGAAAGCCGGCCCGGCCCGTAGCCACCCTTGGATATGACCCATTGCTGCTAGTGATTCATCTTTTTGCGGGGTTTCTTTAATTCTAAAGATTCCGTGGAACATAAGATTCTAGAAACCAACTCCTTAACTTACCGTCGTGGTTCTTGGTGTAGTCGTAGTCGTGGTAGTCGTGGTTGTAGTTGTAGTCGTGGGGTCTTCCTGTGCCGATTTGTCGATTTTATCCGTAAACTTGACAGTTTTAACTCCCCTTGCCTTCTGACTCAAAGATGGCATAGGGTCTTCCAGTTCATTTGCCTAAAAGTCTTTCAGCTCAAAATTTCAGTACCACCTACCAAATCCGTTTCCAACTCGTTAAAATCAGTGTCTTCAAGTCCTTCCGTCTCCGGAATCCACCTGTTGATCTTCACCACCCTCCTTCTTTTCTGAAAGTTTCTCTCTGCGTTTTCCTTTGTCTATCTTCTCACCGTCGTTGGAACAGTAGTTGTTGCAGTAGAAGTAGTGGTCGTCTCCGTCGTAGTTGTAGCTTCAGTAGTGGTGGTGGTTTCTTCAGAAGAGGTAGGCAGTTCGGTGGTTGAAGACTTGGCCACCCCCTCTTCCCTAAATGAAGCCCAAACATCATCTTGGGTCACATTTGTCTTCTGAAACTTTTTTAATCATCGCCGTATTTTTTTCTCTTACCGGAGAGTCGGCTGACTTGTTTTCACCTTCGCAGAATTGTTCGGCGTACTTTTTCAGCTTGTCTTCTGAAAGAGGTAAAGTAATTCAACAGTTAAAGGGACCGTTAGGGGGCATTTTTCAAGTTTGTTTTACTTGATTATTCATATTTTATAATTTCAGGTTTCCATAACCATTTTTTATGCACGTATCCGGCAAAAAAGTATTTTAATGATAAATAAGTGAAATATTTTGTCCCAACGACATACGCAGAGCCGACGTCGCAGTGTTTACAGAAAAGTGTACGCAAATCGGCGGGGCTGCCAAAAATTTTCTTTGCGGGATTTCAAACCTGGCTTGATCTTTAGCTCTAAGCGAGAGGTTCTCTCATCGCAAATAAATCATTTAAACAAATCTTCAAGGTCTAGTCGCAGTCGATCGTAATCATGAGAAATGCCACGTTGGTTTTTATTACCGTGGGGGTACTGTAGCATAAAAAGGCACATGACGATCCCTTTAAGAAAAAGTTACTCACGTTTGCTTGCGCACTTATACTCAAAGTAGCTGCGAGGTTGAGAATTCGAGACGAAGTTGAAGTTCTCCGGGCTTGAGAATCGGTTGTGCTTGCTTAGAAGGCAGGTTGCACCCTCGTAGTAGTATTGGAAGGATTGACAGGCTTCTCCGAATCTAGAAATAGAGATTGACGGGGATTTAGAGAGAGAGTCAGAGAGATAGAGAGTGAGGTGAGGGGAGGTGAGGTGAAGTGAGGTGAGGTGAAGTAAGGTGAGGCGTAAGAGGGAGAGCGAGTGAGTGAGAGAGAGAGAGAGAGAGAGAGAGAGAGAGAGAGAGAGAGAGAGCGATAGACTCACTTATGTTCAGCTGCTGCACAGAGACATTTACACTGCTGAGGCGTAGCATTTGTCTCCACATGGAGAGCCGTTCCTTCCAAAACATACGATGGAAGTTCGACAAAACAAGCATCCGAGTAAACTAAACAACTTTATAAAATAACTTATTCAAAATTTACAAACCTCCTTTATTTTTCGACTTTTTCGAATTCTTCGGTTTCGCAACATGGCGGCACCCATACGTTTTCTCAGTGTCGACAAGTTCAGTAATGGCTTTTTCTAAATTTCAAAGCTTTTCAATGAAAAATTTTTAATGAAAAACCTCTAGAACAGGTTAGTCCCAAATAAGTGACATTGAATTCTGAAGCCTGGACTGAGAATGATTTCGGCTTCTGTTGTCTATCTTCTATGTTAAGAACACAATCCCTCTCCCCATGGTAGTAAGTGGCCGAGGTGCAGTCGAAGCCATGGCGGCCGGAGGCTCTGATTATTCAATTAGAAATCTCATAGTTAATTAGAAACACCTGCTGTTAGCACAGAAGCACTCGCACTCTTCTATGCTGACGTCGTGTTCAAGAGCGGCGGCGAAGGAGGTCATCATATGTTTACTGATTCGTTCAAAACACTCAGAATGTTCTGGAAAGGATTAGGTGTTAATTGACACATCTGTTTTCAATCTATTTCTGTCTGCCTCTCTCTCTCTCTCTCTCTCTCTCTCTCGCTCTCTCGCTCTCTCCAAATATATCTAAATCTCTCTAAATCTCTTTCCAAATCTCTCCTAAATCTCACTCTCTTTCTCTAAATATTTCTCTATCTCACTCATCTCTTCCCAGCCGCTCCGCCGCAGACAACACGCCTACGTTTAGTACTGATAGGTTTGTACGTTTTCAAAGTTTAGTACGTCGGCTACCCTCAGCAGGAGAGTTTTAGCGTTCACGCTTGTGAATCTAGCCAGCTAGGTTCGAAGCCGCATTTTTGCACCTAACTTTTTCACCTACTCTCATGATTTTTGTTGTTTCATACTGCACACATATCATACTTCGGAAGTTTTGGAAATGAGTCATATTATTCTTGTCGTTTTTCAAATTACCCACAAAAGGGGCGTGGCCGGATTGTGGGCAAAATATGATTGTTGATGAGTACACCCAGTTTTTGTCATATAGCAATGAAAAAATGTGTCTAGTTCATCCATTATTAAGCAATTTAAGGTCGGAAAAATAGGAAAGCTACAAAACGTCTCACGTTTCCAAAGGCGATTTTGAGAACAATTTATCGCTTGAATAGAGTCAAAAGAAAAAAAAAGTAGGGTGTTAACGTGCCAAAAAATGAAACCGATTTTCGGTTTTGCCCGTAATTAAATAAAAATGTGGCGAGATGTCAGGCAAACAGTCAAAAATTTGGACACTTTTTTTCAGTTTTTCAAGTGAGGTTTTCTACGGGAATTCATTTTTGGAAAATTAAAACTGTTTAAAATTGAATTTCTCTTTTTTGAAAGTCTACCGTATTCAGGTGTCACCTGCGGTAACCCGAAAACGAATATGCCCCAAACGTATCAGAAACTCAAAATGGGATTAAATCAAAATCGTACAAGTAAAACATGTTAGTTGTTTTTACTCGCTCCATTACGAAACAAACTGGTCCCATTGTCCCCATTGTACATACGTCGTCGTCGTTCGTATACGTCGTGTGACGCGGTTTATCTTACAATTTTTTTGTTAAAATTCACTTGATAAACATCAAAAACTGAGATTCCGAAATCCCCAATTTTCGTCGGTTTGCAGGCCGACTGAAATTTTTGAATGTTCCTTTTGTCCTACGGCTGTTTTTCTCTAAGTCTCTCTCTCCCTCCCTATCTCTCTCTCTCTCTCTCCCTCTCTCTCCCTCTCTATCTTTTCTCTTTCTCATTTTCTCCCTCCGTCTTTTTCCTTCACTTACCAATATTCAACGGCTCCGTCGTCGTTTCTTCAACTGTTGTCGTCGTTGGTTCGGTCGTTGTTGTCGTTTCTTCAGCTGTCGTTGTGGTCGCTTTCGTTGTTGTAGTTGTTGAAGATTCTGTTGTAGTTTCTGTTGTTGTTATCTCAGTAGTAGTGCTCTCAGTTGTCCTCTCCGTTGTGGTGGACGCTTCAGTTGTCGTCGTTGGCTCAGTTGTCGTTGTTGTTTCAGTGGTTGTGGTGGCTTCAGTAGTTGTAGTAGTTGTAGGCTCTTCAGTGGTGGTAGGTACCGTTGTTGTAACTTTTTCTGTTGTGGTTACCGTAGTGGCTTCTGTAGTCGTAGGTTCAGTAGTTGTAGTTTGTTCTTCAGTTGTAGTCTGAGTTGTTGTAGCTTCAGTCCTCACTTCGGTAGTCTTTTCAGTGGTAGCTTCAGTTACAACCTCTTCCCTGTTCTGTTTTCGTTCCGTTGTTGTTTCTTCCGTTGTTGTAGTAGTCTCTGTTATTGTTGATGTAGTGGGTACGGTCGTCGTCGTTTCAGAAACAGTTGTGGTACCCTCTGGTGTAGGTAGTCGTTTAGTAGTAGAGAGAGAGGTGTCTAAAACAAATTTTACAGACATTTTCTATTTGGTTTTATAAAAACTTAAAAAAAAAAAAAAAAAAAACTTGCTCTAATTTCGATGATCTCGAAAAGCGAGAAAGATAAATAAAATTTTCAAATGGGCTGTTTAGTGGCGCGCCCTTTTACTAATTAATTTTGCATTCAAACTATTTTTATTCATTGAGTTATTTTCATTCAACTGTTAAACTTTTCACAAAACGTTGACTGTATTCCACTTCTACTGCATCATTTTTGGGAATTTCTCAAAGTTATCCAATAAACAGATTAAATAAAATTTGACATTCCAATTTAGAAAATGTTATTCTTGTTTTAGTGGGGATACCTCTTTAAGAATTTTGAGAAAAAAACAGGCCAGTGCATGAAAATACCCACATAATACACCAATTCTGAAGTAAGCCTTTCGCAATTGTTTTTTTTTAGGAAAAACGAAATTAAAACTACAATTTCCGAAGCCACCATGGCCAAAAAATTCATGTTGCTTCAACTGGACTCCAACATTTCACAGAACACATTCAGGACCCCCTAACTTGAAAAATGACCACGAAAATCGGTTGTCGATTTTTGAATCGGAGTACTGTAATTGACCTTCAGTTCCCGCGTTGTTTAATTAGGCACGCTAGGCGCGAGGATTACGATAATTAGATGAAAGAAAAGTTTTCTGTGCAAAAAACGAGTTAAACAATTTATCGAAAAACTGCGAGAGCTTCTTTTCTTGTTTAAAAAATATTATTTGTATTTTTTCAGTCCCATTTTAACTTTTTTCTCTAGTAGGTAATCGATTTTGACTTTGGATACAAAGTTTTTATCGCAATTTTTGCAGTCGTTTTCATGCGAAAGTTGCAGTTTTCATAAATTTGTTGGTAGTTCAGTACCCCTCAATTACAGTACTCCGACCCAAAAATCGATAACCGACTGTCATGAGCATTTTTCATTTAAGGGGGTCATTTATGTCATTTGTAAAAGTTTGAGCGGCCCATTTAAAGAAAGATCAAACTTTCGTCTTGTATGCTTTTTGTTTTGATCTTTCAAGGCAATTAAAAAAATGAATGTAACTTTTGAAATTTACGAAAAGTTGGGATTTTTTTTTCTAAAATTTGTTCCGGTTTTCTATTTCTGGTAACCCATACCCACCTTTTTCTCTTGGCAAGTTTGTAACAGCTCTTCCATTTTTGCATAGCTTCGCAGCAATGTTCATCAAAACTGAAAATAATCATATTTTAAATATGAAGACGTCTTACTGTTAGCCTCGCAATCGATAAATTGATAAGTGTATCGATTATCGTCAATCAGATCGTACTTTCCTAGCTCGTTACCCTAAAAATTTATATTTGTTTGTAAATCGATTTCTTTGCTTACGATGTTCAGTTCACATGTTCCGTCAACCCTCCAGTTAAATGATTTACAAAGTTTTGGTTTGTCCTTTTCGTAGGTTGCTGCACAAAGACATCTGAATATATTTTCATTTGCCAATTAAAATTCAGGAATCTTACCTGCAGGATGCCAAATCGGTTCCCTTGTGTGTTTCAAAATCGGCTCCCAGAAGGAACTTTCGCTCTCTTAGGCGGAAACACGTTTGTCCTCTTCTTCTGATGGTGTGTCTCGAGTCCAACACGGGAAGAATCGAAGTCAGGTTTTCAATTATCAGCTTGTTGAGAAAGCCAGGGTCGGCGAAGTCGCGGGCCTCCACTAAATGGAGATCATACGATTTTGGCGATTTATGACGGCTCTGTCTTTATTAGCAAGGCCCGAATATAAAACATGGGGTACGTTTATTGTCTTAAAGGGACCGTAGGGGGCATTTTCGAATTGGAAATGGGAAGTATGCAAATGAAGTCATTTCAATTGAAATCATTTTCTCGAACACCGCTCCAGACAACGGCCGAGCGCAAAATGCTTGCCAAGTCTTCATTAGCATGCGATTTGGAAAAGGCGCCTGATGAGCCCTTTAATGTTAACGGTTAATTTTTGGAGCAAAATGATCCAAATTAGGAGCGCCTGAAGTTTTATCGAAAATATCGTTTGAATGCGCGCCATTCTGCGTCTTGCCATTTCCCGCGTTCAATCGCCTTTCTCTGCCGTGCACCCATTACGACGCCGTCTCTGTAAGATTGGAGCGGCGTCCTTAAAGCCACTGTCTTAGGAAAAAGTTGATAGAACTAGATTTGGCCCAAAATTGGTCTATAACCTTCCTATGGGCCGTATAGACCAATTTGAAACTTTTAGGTCAGTATCGAACTTTTTGACCCGGGTTACGGTAGGGTACTGTAATTTTGTGAAAATGGTCGAAATCTTTCGAAGAGGTGTTTTTTTCCAATAGCTTTAGTCGTGGATACACCGAATCTCACCCTTGATTATTGAAATATTTGTGTACTTTCGCCATTGACCCATAAAACCTCGACAAAGTCAAAAATTACGTTTAAATTTGCAGTTTTTCGCTATTTTCGACCTTTTGTCATATAAAGGCTTCAAAATGCCACTATACTGGAAAGATGCGCCACATTATTCTGCATATTTTCAAAAAGTAAAGTCTGAAAAACTCCATGACCATCATGACGAGAATCGACTTTAAATCAGAAATTTTCCATCGATTTGATCAGGAATGTTTTGACATTTGGTAAGTCAAAAATATTTTTTGCTCTAATTTTGTTCAAAACGAGTTGAATTTAGTGAAATATCATTTTCATTACACGGCACACGCATTTGCGTTTGAGCGCAGAAATATTTTTGACCTACCAAAAATCAAAATTTTCTTGATTAAATCGATGGAAAATTACAGATTCAAGCAGACAAACGGCGTCTGTCTGCGTCGCATGCTAATGAATTTCTGGTTTCAACAACTTTTCCTCAACCGAACTAAGACGTTCCTCAACCGAATGAATATTCCCATATCACTCCTGAAGCTCAATAATCGCATTTAAACCAGCAACAAAGGTGGAAATAAACTTATTTACAGGGGTTTACAATTACATATTATAAGTATTCAAATGAATGTAAGTTTGCAAACCCCTTATCTATTCTTCAAGCGACGATCAGAGGGTTTTTCCAAACTGAAACTTCCAATCTGAGTCGTATGCGAATTGCGTCATTCCAATTGTAATGATTTTCTCCAACACCGCTCCAAAAAACGGTTGTTCAACTATTGCCCCCGTTAAAGTCAAGTTTGGCACTGCCTTAGAAAAATTTGATTTTACTCAAAAATTATGAACCGCCTGTCTATGACCATAAAATTGTATTCTGAAAGTTGAATAGCATAACTTCCATTTTTCAACTCGGGTTACGGTAGCCCCGAGTTACAGTTGAATTTAAATCTACGTCAATTTTGGCGCCGACGAAGTTTATAAAATCAGAAATGTCTCCGTGTTTTCGTTTCTTTTCAAAAATGGAACTATTTGGATACGGCGTTGCTTGAAATATTTTCGGACGGCAAAAAGTTGTATAGCCTAAATTGCGCCCGTGCTATCTGAGGTCAAATAGCGGAAAACTCTCTCGCAAATCCTTTTAATTGCCCCGTAAAGGCCCCCTCCATTGTAAAAATCGTGTAGTTAGTTATCCTTACTTGATCGAGATCTTCCAAGTTTCGGAGGTGAAAGTCGAACTCCGTCGTTCGGTTCCCCAGTCACAATTTCCACTTTCTTCAGAGTGACCGGTACTTTAGGGTACTCCTCAGGTTCCGTGAAGATTTTCGGCCTCCGGGCTAGTCCTCAAATTTAACAAGATTCAAGGCTTCTAATGAGCGGCAATACTAAAAATCGAATTTTAAATTTTGGGTTTCGGGTTACGGTAGGTGGCCTTGAATACGGTAGATTTTCAAACTTTTCAAAAATTCACAGCTTGTAGTAATTTCTTCCGAAAACTATCGTAATTGGCCAAAACTCGAATTCTAATAAATAAAGTCTTTTCTAGAAAAACTTTAATTATCGCGTTTAAAACTTACTAGTGGTTTCATTACACTTCGTAACACAGGCGATCTGAATCAAGTTGCTGGTCGAATTCTTCGTGTTGAACTCTTTCACTCGTTTGTCGTTATATCTAAATTTTTTTTAAAAATTTAAATTGGTTTTACAAAATTACCTGCAGTTTAATGTATACTCATATGAGATGGCACAAGTTTTGGCGAAGATGTTGTAAACGGCCGTTCGGCAAAAGTGACGATCTCCACAGAATGCGGCACAAGCCGCCACGGTGGGGAGGTTTATTCTAAAAAATCATGAAATTTTTCAAAATAAAGTGAAATTATTACGCTGTGTAGTAAATGTCAATAGACATGGCTCGATCGTAAATAACGGGCTGGGCGAAGAATTCTCGTTGACAATCATCTGCCAACGCCGCACTCACAATTGTGAGCAGCAACGGCCACCACCTCATGAGGATCTCTGAAAAAATACGTTTTTTAAAGAACGAATTGGTGTTTTAAATAAAAACAAAAGATGGGAATGTAATGAAACAATAATTGCTATGGAGCGCATTTGAAATAGTCAAAAATCAAGAAAATTAGTCAACTCGGAAATTTTAAATATTGTTGCTTCCTGATTGGGAAATTAAAATTGAAAATTGGAGTAATATTTTTGAAAGCCTCGTGTATAGTGCTCGCTAACCCTACTTCGGCGATTTTTAGGAATGATTGAGATTATTCTGATATTGATTTTTGAATTACCCATTTTTACATCAAAATAGTGGTCTACAAAAGTGGCGTGGCTGATTTTCGGCCGAAGTAGGATTATTGAGAACTTTATGAAAGTCGATTGTTATAATTAATTTCCAAAGGCGTTAAAAATATTTGGAATTGGGTCCCGCCGCGAAGACCTGTGATCTACCCAGGCGCGCCCAACAGAGAGCGCAGTCAATTACGAGGCGCGGTGAGTTACAAAAAAAAACAGAGAAAATGAA
Source organism: Oscheius myriophilus (assembly GCA_964057215.1). NCBI lineage: Eukaryota > Metazoa > Nematoda > Chromadorea > Rhabditida > Rhabditidae > Oscheius > Oscheius myriophilus. Next base: position 20,472,978 of record OZ059906.1, read on the forward strand.
TTTCTCTCACTAAACCTAGCCATTTAATATCAAACCAAGAAACTAACTTTTATAAATCACGAACAGTGAAAAAATTGATTTACGGCTGAGTTAAGAGTTTAAGATACCAAAAAAAGAGCACAACTACCAAAAAACTCAATAAGGGACCAAATAGACGAAGAGTACCTGGTTTAAAGAGAAACTGTATTATAAGAAGGTATGGTGAAAAAAGTTAGCGAGAGAGAAAGGAAGTTAGAGAACGAGAGAGAGAGACAGAGACAGAGAGACAGAGAGGGAATTTGCACCGATTAAACTCAAAATGTGGTTCGGATATGGCGGAAAATTACGCAGAAAACATTTTGGGGAAAGGAAATTATAAGGCATGGGTTTAAAAATTAAAAACTTAAAAAATAAAAATTCTGGAGGAAATGAAAGGCGCAATTCATATGAAAAACTGAGAATCACAAAAAAACGAAGTTTGGAAATAATAATTGGCTAAAAGCTGCTAGGGTGTAAAAATATGGAAGAGAAAAAAACGAACAAATGATTTTTTTTATGATAATCTGTCTTTGGTCTCGAACGTGTTTTACACAAAAAGCGTAGTTTGAACTGAGACCATCTGAATAATAAAAAACGAAAGCCTGTAAAATGTTTGAATATGTGAAAACATAGACGAAAATCAATTCTCTGTCCTAAAGTGGTCAACATCTAGTGACGGTTGACTAATCGCGGTTCCGGCCAAGATGAAACGCGATCATTATCGGATTTAGGGAGCAACATGGACCCAATTATCGAATCCAGATGGGGTAAACAAAGTTTGAAAAGTAATTTTGAAAATGAAATTGCCAGCTTTCAAAAAAAATTATAAAAAGGTGAGAGAATAAGAGAGGGACAGAGAGACAGAGAGACAGAGAGACAGAGAGACAGAGAGACAGAGAGACAGAGAGACAGAGAGACAGAGAGACAGAGAGACAGAGAGACAGAGAGACAGAGAGACAGAGAGACAGAGAGACAGAGAGACAGAGAGACAGAGAGACAGAGAGACAGAGAGACAGAGAGACAGAGAGACAGAGAGACAGAGAGACAGAGAGACAGAGAGACAGAGAGACAGGGAGACAGAGAGACAGAGAGACAGAGAGACAGAGAGACAGAGAGACAGAGAGACAGAGAGACAGAGAGACAGAGAGACAGAGAGACAGAGAGACAGAGAGACAGAGAGACAGAGAGACAGAGAGACAGAGAGACAGAGAGACAGAGAGACAGAGAGACAGAGAGACAGAGAGACAGAGAGACAGAGAGACAGAGAGACAGAGAGACAGAGAGACAGAGAGACAGGGAGACAGAGAGACAGAGAGACAGAGAGACAGAGAGACAGAGAGACAGAGAGACAGAGAGACAGAGAGACAGAGAGACAGAGAGACAGAGAGACAGAGAGACAGAGAGACAGAGAGACAGAGAGACAGAGAGACAGAGAGACAGAGAGACAGAGAGACAGAGAGACAGAGAGACAGAGAGACAGAGAGACAGAGAGACAGAGAGACAGTGAGACAGAGAGACAGAGAGACAGAGAGACAGAGAGACAGAGAGACAGAGGCAGAGAGACAGAGAGACAGAGAGACAGAGAGACAGAGGCAGAGAGACAGAGAGACAGAGAGACAGAGAGACAGAGAGACAGAGAGACAGAGAGACAGTGAGACAGAGAGACAGAGAGACAGAGAGACAGAGAGACAGAGAGACAGAGAGACAGAGAGACAGAGAGACAGAGAGACAGAGGCAGAGAGAGAAAAAAAAAGATAGAGAGAGAGAGAATTGTTGTTTTCGTAATTGAGGTTTCCTGGTCGATTGACATGAGAGTATTGTGGAAGGGGTCGGTCAATGGTTTTCAAGTGTCTCCTGCAGTCTTCTCTCCTCCGAAAACATTCCCCTTCCGCCAGATTTCTCCCGTTTTCCCCATTGTGCGTCTCTCGTTTTTGCCCATTCCTCCGCATTGTAGAAATGAGAGGTTCGAGGGGAAATTGCGCGTGTAGGTGAAAGGGCGAAGGGGAGTACCGGTCGGTGGTTTTTGCGACTGGGCGGCGGTCGTTCTTCCGGCTGCCGACGGATCGAAATCTTCGGGAAACTCTCGGAACAACAGACGACGAGTTATGAGATATCGCTTTGCGGACTCGATCCGGACGAAGCTTTTTGGACGGTGGTGTTAACGAATTAGAACGATTTGCAATTCAGGGGGGAAATAGAAAAACACAAAAACACAACGAATTTGGGAAATTTATCCAAAAAGTAAAAAATAGCTAAAACTCAGTGCTAAAAATGGAAAACGTTTGGAAATTACACCATCAAAAACAGAACTTCTGAAAATGAGGAAAAATGAATCTGAAATTTTTTTGGTGTTGTTGCTACTATAGTGAGTGCAATGTAGGATACTCAGGCCATGTGAGCAGCCAAATCTGCCAAAGTTAATTTTACAAGCATCACGTGAATTTTGACCAAGGGAAAATTGGGTCGATTATAATGAAAACATGATAAAAAGGAAACTTTGAAGTTAAAATGGTCAAAAACTAGCTGTTAACATAGAATCGAATAGAATTGGTATTTAAAATTAGACAAAAGACAAATAGAATTGGTATTTAAAATTAGATAACTTTTATCCAGTCATTTTTAATATGATCTTTCAAATTCTTTTTAAATAGTTTACTTTTTCTGCCCATTTGAAGCAAATCCATACTTTGCGAAATTGACAATTAAAATGAATGAAGATAAAAAGAGATAAAAAAAATCTATTTGTCTCCGGAGTTTTTCGTGGAGGAAAAAAGATAATGCGTTTCATTTTTAGTTCCAAGAATTTTTTCAGGTAGGCCTATTTATTGCGGCAACATTTTACCATTCGCATAAAAATGAGTCAAAGTTTGTCTGAAGTAGAAGTTCAAACATTTCTTGTATAAAACTTGAAAAAAAATATTCTTGAAAAAATACAAAAATGTTTTGCGTTGTCATTTTACTTACATACAGAAACGTGTAAAATAGGCTCAATTTGTTTTTAAAGTTTTCATGTATAATTTTTCCAATTGAAACAAATTGTTCTCTTTGGCACAGATTTCAGAAGCGTAATTACCCACTGTAGAATTTAAAAGGGGTCATCAAGATGAAGGTTGTCTTTTTTTTCGCCTAACTAGGATTGGTAAGAAGTATAGTTTCTTAAAGGGACCGGCAGGGTCCTTTCGCAAGTTTGCTTTATTTGATTATTTATATTTGATCATTTTAAGTTGCCATAACCATTTTTTATGTAAGTATTCGATAAAAAAAGTATTTTAATGATGAGTAAGTGAAATATTTTGTCCCAACGGCTTTCAGCCAACGGGCCATTCGCAGAGCGGTGTTTACAGAAAAGTGTGCGCCAATCGGAAAGCTGGCACTTTGCCACAATTTTCATTGCGGATTTTCAAACCAAACCAAAGTTTTAATTTTAGCTCTAAAAAGTGTATTTTAATCGTTTTTCAATTTTTACCCTATTTAAAATAATCACACGCTAAATAACTACCGTAAAATAGATGAAAATGCATAAAAATTATAGGTGTTAGCCGGGTTTGATGTAGAAAAAGGGTCTCAACGGTGTTCTCATGCTGTCTGCGTCTCTCAGCGAGAGGTTCGATCCTCGCAGCCAAATCATTTCAACAAATCCTCAAGGGGTAGTCGCGGGCGATCGTAATAATAGGGAGTGCCACGTTGATTTTTATTACTGTGGGGGGTACTGTAGCATCAAAAAGCCCTTGGCGGTCCCTTTAAAATCTTAAGACAATTTTGCGCCTATAAGGGTTCTGATACACGAAAACAGCGAGTAACATTCTAGAAATTCTAATTGTGAAATCCCAAAATTGGGAACAATGAAAACTTATTGCTAGAAAAATAGGGATTTTTAACTTACAAGTCCATGAATTTGTTTTCAGAAGTATGTAACACAGTATGAACACAGCAAATACTGCATAAAGCAAAAACAGAACCTTGTTAAAGAATATAATTACGACAAAAATATTAGGAAAACCCGAAAATACAGGAACAAAAGCTACTTTTCGCTTCTTTTTTTCTTTTAAATTGGTTTCTCATATAACAGTGAGAGAGATGGCGAAATCATATGTTTTTCTACCTAGACAGATGTTTGAAATTCAAACGACAATAAAATTCTGAATCTTTTGAAAAATTATTTGATTAGCCTATAAATAAGGCGAAAAAAAAACAATCTCGTATATCGCAGTCACAGGGTCAAATCTAATGCGCCTTCGTAAAATGAGTACAGTCACATGGAATTGACCATGTTTGCCGTGCAACATGACGTGTTCCCGGCACAATGACCGAATGCCCATTGCCAATAGGGAAGGCCGTAAATGGAGCGCGGCTAGGGAAATTGAATTTGAACTTTGATAAAATTGGAAGTGAGAAAACATGGATTTATTGGTGGTTGTGTTGCAAAGAGGATTTAGAGGGAAGTGGATCAAGGGCCGACGGAGACCGACTTTGAGACGATGAGGCGCGGCGGGGGGCAGGGGCACAACAGACAGGGAGAGGTGCTTAACCTAATCGACGATACGCATCACAACACACGGCGTTTCATTTTCTATTCGATTAAGGTACAAAGGGTTCCACATAATAAGCAAATAACAAAAAAAAACAAGAAAGAGATTATTCTTTCAACGCAATAAAAGCAAGGTCTTTATAATAACCATTATTTTTGTTAACAGTGTTTAAATGGCCCAACAAATCACCTAAGAAAAATCGTAATTGCTGAAATTGGGATTCGCATAGCGATAGCTGCCATTCTGAATAAACAACTCTATGGTATGAAAAGGTGCGCATAAATGTGCATAAGCCAAAATGTGCGCATGAGCCTCTCGAATTGTCGTTTTTAAAAGAATCGCTTTTTCGCTTCTTTTAATCTAGGTTAAACAAAAGCCTACATTAAATAACCTACGCTTTTCCGGACAGCACCTTTTACATAAAATCTTCTTGGCTGCCTATCAAGACATGTTGTTTTTTCTTTAAAATCTTATGATAGCATAGTGTTAAATGAGATGCTAACGGGGTTTTTACGACACAAAGTAAATGCATATCAGTCAACAATCGGGTTACCTTATTCTTCAAAATGTTTTTTTTTCCAAATTTTTTAAATGCAGTTTTCTCATTAAATAAGTCACCAAAAAAGAAGGTGAAAATTACGATTAGAAAAACAATCCTTGCCAATCCTACTTCGGCCAAAAAGCAGCCACACCGCTTTTGTAGACGAATATCATGATGTAGTAATGGGAAATTTGAATTTCAACATCAGAATATGCTCACTCATTTCCAAAAGTCACCGAAGTAGGATTGGCGGGCACTATAGGAGTATCGTGCTAATCATTTGGTGGGAAACTTTCCTGCGTCCACTCAATTTTCAAAACTCAAAAATATGCAGTAAAAATTCGTTGCGTGGTATTTTATGTTAAATTGTCTTTTATTATCCTTTTGTATTTAAAAAATATGTTTGTATTTTATAGCGCGATGCTTACGAAATTATCTTTCGGTTTTCAAAAACGGGCTCGTTAGCCCAAATGGGCTCCGTTCCGACAGGCCTGGGCCGATATAGGGCCGATACAGACCGAGACATTTTCCGACGGGCCCGAATGTGCCGGTCCTTGAAGTGCATCGTCTTTTCTTAAACTAGGTAGGGAAAGGCTCAATAGGAAACTGAGAACACAAAATTTTGAAATAACAGGGCTCAGAACATATGTAATAAAATGTAAGAAGAAATGAAAGAAGGGTTATTGAAAAATGTGAGTTTTTACTGACAAGGACATTTTGAGAAATTCGGTGGACACTTTGAGAAATTCTACGTGAAATTCTCTAATTGGTTGTCTCTGTCTCTCTATCTGTTTGTTTCTCTGTATCTCTTTGTCTTTCTGTAACTCTCTATGTGAAAATACACATGAATTTGAGAAAACCTGATGTAGACACAATGCCGGAAAGAAGAAGAAAATGAAAGTTACCTAAACGAAAGTCAGTTTTTAATGCGGAAAAGCTTTAGCTGTCTATAGCTGCCGCCAAATTGGAATCATGCCAATAAAATTAGAATGTTCCACCCTATGCTCTGTTGATGTGAATATTCGTAGTCTAATCAGTCATCAACAGATGCTTCGCATGTTTCATACGATTTCCGTTTGGCGACAGCTATAAGCTAACAACTTCTTGAGGAAAGTAAACAAGAAACATTTACATTAATTAAATTTCTGAATGGTGCTACTCTTGGCCAGATATTGGCGACTATTCGTTTCAGAAACCCCTCCTACTTCTAGAAACCGAAAGTGTTAGATAAAAAAGACTTGAAAGCAAAATCCGCGCCAAGGTAACAGTGCACGCTGGAGGGAAAGTGCACCTAATTGGCGGATTTAGCGGCGCCGACCGGTCAGAAGTTGCCGTGCCGGAGGAATCCCGTCGTTCCCGGGCGATGCTATCGGACGTGTTGCGCAAAGAGAAGAAGAAGCAGCGCTTGTGTTGCAAAAGGAGGAAGAAACAGGAGTGTCCGGGAGGAGGTCGCCCCGGGGGGCACTGACCCGAAGGGGATCCTCGGCTTAGACGCCGAAAACACACACGCGACCTCGATCTGCACCGAGTCATGGACACCCACTCGGGCCAAAAATGGGATTCGGATAACTGATGAGATTTTGAAGGATGGAAAAGGCTGGGTTTACGCTTGGATAACTTTAGCATCAACATTTAATCTCTCTCTCTCTGTCTCTCTATTTTCTATCTCTCTGTCTCTCTGTCTCTCTGTCTCTCTGTCTCTCTGTCTCTCTGTCTCTCTGTCTCTCTGCTCTCTGTTTCTCTGTTTCTCTGTCTCTCTGTCTCTCTGTCTCTCTGTCTCTCTGTCTCTCTGTCTCTCTTTTTCTCTGTTTCACTGTCTCTCTTTTTCTCTGTTTCTCTGTCTCTCTGTCTCTCTATCTCTCTGTCTCTTTGTTTCTCTGTCTGTCTGTCTCTCTGTCTCTCTGTCTCACTTTGTGTTTCTTTCTCTCTATATCATCGTTCCTCTGTTTCTTTATTTGCCTCACTTTTTGCCTCAATTATTCCATTTCTCTCCGTCGCTATTTTTCTCAACCTCCGACCAAAACGCCAAAACTTGAAGACCGTGAAAATGAAAAGAAAGCATGCAAGCAAAATTCAGGTACAAAAACTCACAAGAAATTGGACTGACGGTTAAGACAACTTTTTCCTTATGAAACAAAGATCGGGAACCGTTTCAAGTAAAAACTGGTATGATAAATCTAAAGGAAAACAAGCGTAGACGTAATCTATAACCGGTTTTTAGAGCTTATTTACTCAATTCTTGGTTAAAATGTCTATCTATAAAGCCTGCCAATCCTACTTCGGCGATTCCTGGAAATGATAGGAATTATTCTGATGTTGCTATTCAAATGTTTCATTACTACATCAAAATAATCTGCTACAAAAGGGGCGTTACCCATTTTGACCGAGGAAGGATTGGCGAGAAGGATAGTAAAGGGGAAATTTTCGAATTGTCTAAGAAATGGCACGGGGGTAGAAGAAACGGAAATAAATAATTAATACACACACGTACGCCCGCACACAAAAGAGTGACACAAACCAAAAATGGGAGAGAATGCAATGAACAAGAAATAATAAAAAGCATTTACAACTAAAAAATGTGTCGTCTGCCCCGTGAGAGACTCCTCCGACAAAGAGGCACTTGTCTGCCAGACGTTCTACTTTCTCTCACCGGAAGCCCTCAAAAAAACAAAAGAACTGTGGCCGATGCGTGTGCGCATAGATTAATGGCATCGATGTCTTGGGGGCCGCCCTCTCGAAATGTAACGTGACGAATGAGTTCGCCGGACATGGGAATGCGGTCGGGAGAGAAGAAAACGCTGATTCAGGGTTAGCGGATGTCTTGGCTATGACGAAAAGCCGCTACTCGGCTTATCTCGCCCGGGACGGGTTCGGTAAGCGATGGCCGAACAGCTGCACTTTCATATCCATCAGATACGATCTTGGAACGCATGAAAAAGATTGACATTCATGGGGAAAACTGTTAAAAATGAGAAGATTTACGATAGTGGCGTTTTTGCCACGAGAAAAGAAACGAGGATCTTCCTTTCATCCTGGTTTTGGACAAGTTCGTGAAAAATAAAGATCGAGAATTCAGTTTTTATCGCAAAAACTATTTTTAAAAACGATTTTTACAATTACTCAAATTCTTCCAATTTTGCATTTCATGTTCTCATTCTATACTTTTCCACAATCACCACGACCTGGCGCTAATAACTCAAAAAAGTATTTTTAAAAAAACAGAAAAAGGAACTGTAACAAAATGTACCGCATTCCGGTCCGTTTTAGCTTGATATTACACCATTTAAAGCATAATTTTTAAATTTCGCATAGAAAATTAATCTAGAAAAAACAAATGAAAGAAAATAATCAAAAGATTTAAGAGTTTTAATATCAAAAGCCTGAAACTTTAAAACGAATGGCGCAAAAAACTGGGGTATTTTGTAATTTTTGGGCCATTTTTGACGGTTTATACATTTTCCAGCGCATTTTTTTTTCAAATGATGGTCACCTCAGATTTTTGATTTTAAGTTTTTATTCAACGGTTATTTTTATGTCGAATTTAACGGTATAAATATCTTATTTGTCTGGCAAATGTTTGGCGAAATCACGGAAAACATTTTTCTCAGACTATTTGTTGTCTAACTTTCTGTACGATGCGAAATCGTTGTGGGTCAAAAAATATACGTTTTTTTGGAAATTGAATTTCCTACAAAATGCTATTTTCAAATTATATTTCTGTTGACAATGCCATTTTTACTCTACACTTTGTGCACCTACCGTAAGCCGGGTCAAAAAATCGATACCGACCCGAATGTTTTAGTGGGACGGATAGGACATATAACTGTGAAAAATAGAAGCGCCAAAAAATAGAACTACGTAAAAATGGAACTTCGAAATAGTATGTTACGTGGCGAGATTTAGCTTTCATTAACGCGCCATAGTTCTATTCCCTGGCAGTTCTATTTTCCTTACGAGGGAAGTCCGTAATGGTACCCCCGGAGTTTGAAACGAGACCTATACCATTGGATAGAGCATAAAAAGTTGTCTCTAAAAGTGGTCTCCAATTTTGCTGCGGACACATGGGAGCCGAGAAATGTCGGTTTTCGTTTCTATGCTAAATTATGCATTTACGCAAATGTGCCTTATCTTGGGAAGAAATCGACCGCTAAAGTGTGAAAGCGTGGTAAAGTGGTTAAGTGAACTGTCAAAGATGAGCTATGCTGGATCTATCCCCGGCAGTACTTTTTTTTATAATTTTTTTTTGCCCATTTCAACTTTAACTTTTTTATGACATCTTTTGTTTTTGAAAAAAAATTTAAAAATCGGGAACATGAGAAGGGAAGACCATTTTCGGATTTTCCTATAATTCTAAAAACAAAGAATATATTTCCCGACTAAAACAAAATTTTCAAAAACAAAAGATGTAATAAAAAAGTTAAAGTTGAAATGGGCAAAAAAAAATTATAAAAAAAAAGTACTGCCGGGGATAGATCCAGCATAGCTCATCTTTGACAGTTCACTTAACCACTTTACCACGCTTTCACATTTTAGCGGTCGATTTCTTCCCAAGATAAGCCACATTTGCGTAAACGTATAATTTAGCATAGAAACGAAAACCGACATTTCTCGGCTCCCATGTGTCCGCAGCAAAATTGGAGACCACTTTTAGAGACAACTTTTTATGCTCTATCCAATAGTATAGGTCTCGTTTCAAACTCCGGGGGTACCATTACGGACTTCCCTCGTTAGTTGTATTTCCTACCCGTACCGTTTTAGTTTAACGTTTTCAGGTCACATAAAAGTCGTATGCTAATTTTGAGCTAGCTCGATCGAAGCTTTTTGATTTGCGTACAAAAGTATATTTGACATGCATACAAACGGTTATATATGATGTGTTGTGAAGAAAAATGCCTCAGCAGCTTGTAGGTATTCGTACATTTGCACATAGCGTCATTAACTGTGCAGGTGGTATTTTGGGAAAAGAAACACACAGGAAAGATAAAGTTACAATGAAACGTAAAAAGCACATAGAGTTACAGTGAGAGAGAAAGAGAGAGAGAAAGAGAGAGAGAGATTGCGAGAGAGAGAGAGAGAGAGATTGCGAGAGAGAGGGAGAGAGAGACTCCTCGCCAAATTTTCTTCGGACATTTTAGCTGCGCACATGGCCTGAGTATCCTATATTGCACACTTTACTCTAGGAATAACATCAAAACTATGGAACGTTGTTCCGAAATAGTTTTGGGACAAACTATATAAAGTACTGTTTCAGCTTCTTTTTCATGCAATGTAAACCCGCATCTCAACTGTGTTCAGTCATTTATGTCAGTTTTTCTCTAAAGTTATATGAAAAGGAGAAGAACAACAAAGGATAAGTTTTTCGGCCACAATGGCATCATGAGAAAATGAAAGGAGTGTTCGTGCAGTTTTCCGGATGCTGCCGTGAGTCGTGTTCCCCAAGTAGTTCCCGTGTATTTGCATAGCCCAGTGAGGACACGAAAGGGAGCGTTCCTCGGGCGAAAGCCTCCGTGTCAAGGCCGTCTTCCGCCGGTGGGAAAAACGACCGTTGACGCAGTCGTAAACGTGTGCATTGTGCCCATTTGAGGACAAAAAGCGTTGACACCTGGATGCGACGATGCGTAGATCGACGCATTGAAACAGTCGTTTGGAAGCAGGGCGAATGGGAGAGCGACTTCGGAAAAAAGATGAAATGTGGCGGGGAGTTGCAGTGGAGAGGTAGGGCTGAAGTTCATACACGCACACACACGCGCACACACGCACACAGGCACACACGCACACACGCACACACGCACACACGCACACACGCACACACGCACACACGCACACACGCACACACGCACACACGCACACACGCACACACGCACACACGCACACACGCACACACGCAAACGCGCACACACGCACACACGCACACACGCACACACGCACACACACGCTTTACAAATACAAGATAACCGCATTTATTACTTATATTATTTGAAATAAAAGTGTCTTATAGAAACGCTTAGAAAGGCACAGGTCCCCTCTCCTGGATGTGACGCTGAATAGCAGGAATGTTGTGGATGCGGCTGATAAGCTGCTGAATGTGGGGGAAGGCTGAAAGGGCTCCCTTCTCTCCGTAGTCTTCGACCTTGCTGAACATCTCAGCGACGAAGATGTCAACCCAGGTCTCCTGAAAAGTATTGTATTTCTGTGCTCTATTGACACTTACGGTGTCTCCAATCAGAAGGTTGTTTCCGTTCTCAAGGAGGAACTTCTCTACGACCGGGGCAAACTTTTCCACATCGGGCATCACCTTCTCCTTGAAGTAGACATCCTGAAACAATAAATTATTTTCAAAATAGAAAATGAAGTTACTGATTCTAATGTTCACACTCTAGGTGTGTAGTTTGGTTTCATTGGACAACCCACCTTATCAGCTGGAATAAATCCGAGCAGAACACCGCCCCACTGTCCGAAGCCTGGAGCATTTGACATATCCTAAAAAATACTGGCTGTAATAAATAAAAAAAATAAAAAAAATAAAATAAAGACCATACGAAAAAATTTGAATCGTTACAAAAAATTTTACATACCTGTACGTGGTCAGCGATCATGTCAAGTCTGGCACACTCGACGGCATTGCGGCCAGCACGGTCTGAAAATTTCATTTTGGTTGTTTGATCGGTTAACTGGAGTTTTTCATGGTGTCTCAAATGTGTGTTTGAGAGTGTGTGAGTGTGTTTGTGTGTGAGTGTGTGAGTGTGTGAGTGTGTGAGTGTGTTTGTGTGTGAGTGTGTGAGTGTGTGAGTGTGTGAGTGTGTGAGTGTGTGAGTGTGTGAGTGTGTGAGTGTGTGAGTGTGTGAGTGTGTTTGTGTGTGAGTGTGTGAGTGTGTGAGTGTGTGAGTGTGTGAGTGTGTGAGTGTGTGAGTGTGTGAGTGTGTGAGTGTGTGAGTGTGTGAGTGTGTGAGTGTGTGAGTGTGTGAGTGTGTGAGAGTGTGAGTGTGTGAGTGTGTGAGTGTGTGAGTGTGTGAGTGTGTGAGTGTGTGAGTGTGTGAGTGTGTGAGTGTGTGAGTGTGTGAGTGTGTGAGTGTGTGAGTGTGTGAGTGTGTGAGTGTGTGAGTGTGTGAGTGTGTGAGTGTGTGAGTGTGTGAGAGTGTGAGTGTGTGAGTGTGTGAGTGTGTGAGTGTGTGAGTGTGTGAGTGTGTGAGTGTGTGAGTGTGTGAGTGTGTGAGTGTGTGAGTGTGTGAGTGTGTGAGTGTGTGAGTGTGTGAGTGTGTGAGTGTGTGAGTGTGTGAGTGTGTGAGTGTGTGAGTGTGTGAGTGTGTGAGTGTGTGTGTGTGTGAGTGTGTTTGTGTGTGAGTGTGTGAGTGTGTGAGTGTGTGAGTGTGTGAGTGTGTGAGTGTGTGAGTGTGTGAGTGTGTGAGTGTGTGAGTGTGTGAGAGTGTGAGTGTGTGAGTGTGTGAGTGTGTGAGTGTGTGAGTGTGTGAGTGTGTGAGTGTGTGAGTGTGTGAGTGTGTGAGTGTGTGAGTGTGTGAGTGTGTGAGTGTGTGAGTGTGTGAGTGTGTGAGTGTGTGAGTGTGTGAGTGTGTGAGTGTGTAAAACATACTAAATTGATGTCCCAGAAAACGAAGGATGGCTACACTCTGACCGATCTGTTGTCCATCGACTTCAAGCACGGGCAGCTGTCCAAGAGGCATTTCTGAAAAGGGTCATAACATTTTCTTGTTCTTGGAAGTCTCCAAAAACTTTATATTTTCTACTCACTTCCTTTGAGTTGAGGCCACTGCTCCATTGTCACATCTTGCTGTTCGTACTTGATTCCGGCAATTTTGAAGAGCTGGCGGATGGCGTCACCGCGTCCACGGAGGGGGAAGTAGACCAACTTGTAGTGAACCATTTGAAATTTGGAGATATTAAACGTATGATTCAGCAACGGAAATCGACATAGAAAACGCCAAAGAATGAAAAAAGGGTTTGAACGAGCTCGAGGAGGAAATTGAAACACTATACCGCAAACGGCACGTATTTGCCCTGCTGACGAAGGAAAAGCGTGGCGATAAGGGGAAGACGGACGAAGCAGCTCGGCACGAAAGACGTTTATCGGCATAGCATGTTTGTCAGCCAAATATTGCTTTTCGGACTCTCAAAGGCACACGCACATCAAACACTCCAGGGTAGTTTTGAGCAACGTCACGTCTTAGAGTCTAACGCTTAAGGCCTTAAACCTAAGGTCCCAATGTTCTGAACGGCCGTAGGCCGCCCACCTGATCGGCGGAAGGTCGCAAAACTGTGCGGCCGCAGGCCGCTTAAATTCACGGCAAAAGGCCGCAAACTAGGAATGAGGAACGCCGAAGGCTGGTTACTCTCGGCATATCATATTTGCCGTTAAATATACATTTTTTTAATGACATCAAAACTATAAGGAGAGCTCAATGTGTGACAACTTTTTTGACAATGTTGAGCCCTATAACAATAGGTCTCACTCATTTAATCTAACCGGTTGTGGTCGTTGAGGTGACCTTTTCCTAGCCAACGGTTGGGTAATAGAAAAAATGCCAAAATAATTAATGTTTACATGTTATCAATGTCTGCTATAAAAACAATAAAATATATCTTGATAAGAACTGACGCGGAATTTTTCTGATTTAAAAGAGCAACTTTATTTTTGTTTCTACCGCGGCTCGCAGGAAAATTAATTTCTTTTTTGAATACACATATTGTTCGAATCAGCTAAAAAAATGCCCACTTCCAGATATCCACATTCTCAGGATTTTTTCTTTACCCGTTTTAACTGACTTTCTGGAAAACGCACAATTTCTTAAAAACTGTGAAGCCTATGGATCCTAAACCTATCTCAATGAATTTTTTGTACCAGAAAACAAAAATAAAATCAAATGTTCATATGCAAATGTTATGCAAATGTTCAAAAACAGATGTGTAAATAGCATTAGCTTTAAAGGGACATAAGGCGGGTTTTCATTCATTTTCGATTGGAAATTATGCGAATCAACTATGCTAAATTGTCTCGCACCCTCCTCATTTCCAGCGCTCTCTTAGCCAATTATAATGAAATTCGGCTCATTAGCATTCCTTGTGAAAGTCGGACACGCAGGGCGTACTGCCCGTCTACAATTCTGCAGACGGATACCCGTTTTTGACGACTTTGAAGCTTATTTTCTCGAAAACGGTAATTTTCGACCCATAGTGTATATTTTCATGATCAGTGAATTTTTCTCTTCTAATGTAGCCAATCTTGAAAAACCCGCCTGACTGTCCCTTTAATTATGATTTAATTGGCTAGATTCGTTGTGTTTCTTTAACATAAGGGTTCACTAAGCGGATTAGATTTTGAAAACATGTCGGCGAATTTCCCGTAAAAGACAGCAATATGGTGATAAAGAAAATACAGGAAAATGGTAATAAGGAAACGCCGACCCTTAAAAGAAGAAGAACGGAGCGTTGATAATCTTTATCCGTACACTTGGCACATGATAAAAGTGTTGGCTAAGGTGACAATTGAAGACTGAAGTCATGAAACTTCACAACATCACAGTACAAACTACATGGAATGGTGGGAAATTGTAGCTTACAGTGACAATTGTGGGATAGTCACATACATTTGGCGCTATGAATCAAAGAGCACACTTCAGCAAATGTATGCTGGTCGTTCCTTCAGGTACTGCTGGATGGCAGGGACATTGTGGATGCGTCTGATGAGCTGTTGGATGTGGGGATAGGCTGAGAGGGCATCCTTCAAGCCAAAGTCCTCCACGCGACTGAAAGTTTCAGCCACGAATACGTCAACCCAAGTCTCCTGAAAGAATTGTGTGTGTGTGTGTGTGTTTGTGTTTGTGTGTGTGTGTGTGTGTGTGTGTGTGTGTGTGAGTGTGTGAGTGTGTGTGTGCGTGTGAGTGTGTGTGTGTGAGTGTGTGAGTGTGTGTGTGTGTGTAACTTTTGCTAATACTTACAGTATCCCCCAAGAAGAGATGATTTCCATTCTCGAGGAGAAGCTTTTCAACTGTCGGAGCGTACTGCTCCACAATTGGCATGACCTTCTCCTTGATGTAGGTGGTCTGAAATACTATTTTCAAACAAAACTGGGACAAATACCTTGTCTGTTTGAATTCTGCCATAGAGTACGTAAGCCCATTGGGCAAAATCCGGTTGGTTCCTCATTTCCTGAAACATTTTTCGTTCATTTTCTTTATTTGGCTCTAATTCTCTTCTTTGATAGAAAAGTGGATAATTCAACACATCAGATCGTTACTTTTTACCGGTTAAGCGTCCCAAATAGTTAAAAAATAAGAATTTTTTCACTCGCAAACTTGAAAATTTCCACACTTTTAAGTTAAATTCAGTTTATAAAAAGTGAGTAATACTCACCTGAACGTAATCCGCAATCATGTCCAGCTTTGCCGATTCTAGGGGAGTCTTTCCAGCACGATCTAAAAAGATGCTTTTCTTTCAAATACAAAAGTTCAAGACTGCAAAAATAGGTGCTCAAGTTTCAACTTGAGAAAAAAAAATATTTTAGCTTATGAAAAGTTCTGCCGAATTCAAGGTGTTTTGCATAAACAGAGAGCAACTGCTCAGGGCGAATATTCAGCACATGATAACAAAACAGAAATAACAAAAAATTCGAATTTTCTTACCGAACTGACGTCCCAAGAATCTCAGAATAGCCAAACTTTGAGCAATCTGTTGGCCGTCGACCTCCAAAACGGGCATCTGGCCCATAGGCATGTCTGAATTACATTTTAAGCCAAATTTACATTTTGAAATCTTACTTCCTTTCATTTGGGGCCACTCATCCATTTCAACCGCTTCGTTGTCAAACTTGACCCCGGCTAGTTTGAAGAGTTGGCGGATTGGGTCGGCCCTTCCACGGCAAGGGAAGTAGTAGAGTTTGTAGTGAACCATCTAAAATTGAAGATAAAAATGATTTTAAAAGTAACAAAAAGTGAAAGAGAAATTTATAAAGAAATGCTTCAGAGCGGGTGTTATATTTCCGAAATCAAGAGGATCATCCGATTCGTCGCATTGACCGAGAGAAAGTGTTTTTGGCGCTGCAAACGTGTTTTTGATACCGATTCCGTGTTTACTGTTTACTGCGGGCGCTCACCCATCACGGACTGAAACGGCGCCACATGGGTCGCGAAAAATAAGAAGCAGCGTTTGAACTTTTACGGGAATCATAAAGGCTACAAAAACCCTACACTAGTGATGAAGAACATATATCATCCGATTTGGTCAAACTTCATAGACCACCGCCACAGATCAGTGTTTTGCGAGATAAAAGCCTAAATTATAAAAAAAAAACCATAAGGGAAGGCGCGCCTACGTGGCCATCGGTTGCTAAGTTAGGCGGCCTGCGGCCGCACTATTAAGCGACCTCAATTTGACGGCATACGGCCGCAACAACACGCGGCCTACGGCCGTGAATTTATAGAATACGGCCTTTACTCGGCTTTCGATCGTGAATAGAAACCATTTCATTTTCGGTCGTACACGGTCGGAAATTATGTGAATTAACTATGCTAAATTGTCTCGCACCCTTCTCATTTCCAGGGCTGCCTCATACAATTTGAATGAATTTTTGCTTATTAGCATGCCCTGTAGATGCCGGACACGCAGGGCGTACTGGTCGTCTACAAATCTGTAGACGGAAACCCGTTTTTGACTTTGGAGCGGATTTTCTCGAAAACGGTCAACTTGCAACCCAAAGTCATATACATTTTCAAGATCAGCGAATTTTCTCTCCAAATTTGGCCAATTTTGTAAAACCCGCCTTACTGTCCCTTAAACTTGATTGTTTTGTAAGGCATTTATGAGCTAAGAAACTTAAGAACAAGCCTCGTTATGAAGAAAAAAGCCGCAATTTCTCTACGTTCACGCAGTTTGAGCACGTTTTTGCCTGATTATCACAGGATTGCTGCAATACTCAGATTCATGGCAAGATGATGCAGTGGGAGCTATGAACAGTTGACGATACTGATCATCGTGTGTGTGTAACCTGTAACCTTTTTGTGTAACCTTTTTCGCTGTCCGGGAAACTTTGGTGTTTGCAAATGAATCGCATAGTCTATGCAAATCAAAATCCAAATAGCATGCTTTCTAAGCGACCTTGCAAAAAGTAAGAAACAGAGAGATAGAAGAAAGGCAGAGATAGAGATAGAGAGATAGAGAGATAGAGAGATAGAGAGAGAGAAAGAGAGAGAGAGAGAGAGAGAGAGAGAGAGAGAACCAAAGGAACGACTACTACCAATCGTTGCAGAACCAAATACAGCAGCGAAAACGACTAGCAATGAAATGAAGCCTGATAAGACTATTAGGGCATGCGTAAATAGCCTTAAAAAGCTATTTATACAGAAAATGTGTAAATATTGTTGCAAAAACATGCTTATATTCGCTGATATTTATTGTCAAATGTTCTGTATAAAGTAGCCGAGATAAGCCACATGCATGTAATTCAATAAACAAAATTTGCGTTCTACGATATCGTGAAAGTTCACCATAAACGGCGTACATATAATTTTATTATTATTATTTAAATGAAGGATTTTGCTCTTTTGTTTTTAGAACAACCAGCAAATAGGAGATTTAGAACGAGTACCAGCATAGCGAGCGTTCCCGTCGAGCACACCCAGTTCGTAAGTATCGGTGGAATAGACGATGTTTCCTGAATGATTTAAAGTGCTTTGTTGGAAATAGAAATAGCTTCTCTACCTTTATCATTGGCTGTAACCGATTCCATTGCTTTGTCTGCTCCGCAAGCATTAGATGAAGCGCAGTAGCCGAGACTCTGAAAAATAATTGCTTTTCCAATGTTACAAAACGAGTTATTTATTCTGTGTAAGCATTAGGCCTAAGGGGTTTTTACTGGTTAACCATAAAACTGTTTTCGGTTTTTTCCCATAATTGAATATTTTTGTGCAATTTGGCAAAAACTTCGAAACTTGGACACCTTTGTTTTTTTGTCAAACTATTTTCTCGTTGGGAATCGATTTTGGGCTGATTACACATGTTTCTGAAAATTGCATTCTCCTAGAAATGATTTTCCCAAACATGACATTTTTGGGTTTTAAAATTGACCGTAATCAGGGACCTACCGTAACCCGGCATCCAAAAAATGGCCCAAAACGTTATGGAAATCATAGCAAATTTGAGTTGTTTTGCTATAAAATGAAAATAAAATACACATGCATAGCAAACTTGATTGATTTGAACTTTTTCAGCGATTGGGTTTTGGTATCCCGGATGCCGAGCAAACTTTGGTGTACCTTGCTTTGAAGACATCCGAATAAACAATCTCATGATAGAAATGTAAGATATTGACTCTTATTACATGTTTTTTTGTCTTCTTTGCCTTAAAAGTTTGAAATTTTTCGCAATTTTTTTTCCATACACATCAAGAAAAAAATTGAGAATGCTTTTGTTCTAGCGTCTAACATTTTCGGTGCTCACATACAATGCCTAAAAAGTACGTAGAAATGTTGAACGTTATAACGTAACTCCTATGTCACAACTTGGATTCAATAGTGCTGGTTCAAGGGTTATAAATTCTCTTGAAACTCGAAATACCTCGATTTCAGTCCATCCGGCCGACAGCTTTCGGCTCGCTGCTCGTCCACTTATTGTAAGAAATTCAGCGCCTTAAGAAAAGTTTCTAAAGTTCCTATGTTGTAAAACCTGTGGCTGGATCAATAAAGGCACGAAGTTTGGCAAGTTCGGGGCAGAAGAATGTGATGACAAGGTTGTTCTGGTAATTTGTGGTACTAACTATCAATCCAATCACTTCTGAAGACGAACAAAACTGTAGTTTCCATTTTTCAAACCTTCGATATTGTAGCCAAGGGCCACATTCTTAGAAACCTGTGAATAGTCCGTAAGGTAGTGGTGTTGGATTTTAGGGTTGTTGTATAGTCTGTAAAGTGGAATGAGAGATGAGAGAATCTAAAATTTGGATTATTTTATGAAGTTTCACGGATAGAACCGGGTTTTCAGGTTGGGACCAAACTGACGAAAGCACCAAAATAGAGAAGAAAATATGAAAACGCATTTTTTTGTTTGAACCGAACTATAATTCTTCTTTTATACAAATTTTGTACAAAAACAAATGTTGCAAGTTAATTAGAGTATTTTCTAACTTATGACTGGATTTACAGTTATACAAACAAAATAAATACTGTTTGTTTAGAGAGAAAAAACAACCGTTTTGTTGTGTTTTGGGGAAAAAGAAGATTGAGGGAAGAAAGATCAGCGATAAATACTTTGCCATCGGAAATGTTTATAGTTACACTTTTGTTGCTGGTTTGAAAGTCATTTTTGGGCTTCAGCAGGGCTTTAGAAGTATTCTTTTTGTTGAGGAACATCTTAAAAAACTAATTTAGTCTTTCAAAAGCAAACTTTGATTAGCATACGATACAGACATATGCCGTTTGTCAAAAAACACAAAATTACGACCCCAAAGAAATTTTTTGGAGCAATGGCACCTACACGATTGGAAACCCCTTCAAAAGTTATTTAGGAAAGTGTATTTGGTTTACAGAAAACATTTTTGTTCCAACAGACACGCTTTGAAATTTATCATATTTTTCTTCTAACGAAGAGGTAAGTTTCTTATTTTTTTTTTAAAGTTTTTTTGACACCAGGAGAGTACACGCGCCTACGGCGCTATACCCTCCTAGAATTCGCGGCCTTCGGCCGCTCAGCTTGGCCGCGCCTTAGATGAGTGGGAAACTTTTCTTTCACTTCCCCGCAGTCTCTCGGAGTGTCTTCTTCGTCGTGGTGGACCTGTCGACTATTGATTTTTCTTCTGTCTCAATAAATGATCAGTTTTTGAGCGTGGACCTATACATTTCCCACCCGAATTTTGCATTTTTCGCGAAAATCAGTCTAAAATTTGAATATGCAAATGAGAAGCTCTTGTTCGTTGCAGCAAGGGGTAATCGACCATGGTGAAACCAATGGTATATAGGGCACACCAAGATTTTGAGCGATATTTGAAAAAATCAAAATTTTGAAGTGGACCTATACTTATTTCCCGCACTGTATAACTTAAACATAATGGTCTTATCTTTTCAAAATTTGCTAGCTTGTTTGGGACAAAAGGGATCCCAGGGATCTGGATAGGGATTTACAATGTGTATAGCCGTCAGAAAAATGATATGATCCGTAGAGCGCGTCTAGTGAATATCGCGGTTTTAAACATCGCGTTCTATAGAAACGTCTTTAGCTGTATAATGATGTTAACGTTATAGTAACAAACAATTCTGCTATCTCAATAGTCTTATCCAAAATGTGAAATAACCCGCCGGGTACGTACGCCTACGACGCGCACCCTCCTGGCTTGCGGCCTGCGGCCGCACAAGATTCATTTTGATTTGAATGGTATACGGCACGTAACAAAAAAATTCGATCAATGCACCCTCCGTCAGAATCATTGCACCCAGTAAGCACTCTAGGAAAAAAAAATTCTTTGATCGGCTAAGGACAAAAAATGGCCTGAGATAAGAGCTGGCTTTAGTGCAGTAAAGGTAGTTAAAAACTGTTTTGAAAATGAAATGAAAAATTGTATAATTTTGACAGTATAACATGACAAAACGTATGCGTGTCTGTAAAAACAAGAGCCGCGAAGCAAAAAAGAGGAGTGGTACATGTTTTTCAAATACAAGGTACAATTTAAAATATATTTTTTCAGTGTTACGTCAACAAGAAACAGGGAAAAAATCGAACAGCGGAGGAAATGTCATCCCTTATAACAAAACCCTACCGTGTTTGTCTGTGTGTGTAGTGGATCAGCGAAAGTTCACGCGCTCATTTCCCCCCGAGAGGAGGGTGAGGTCGGCCGTAGGCCGAGTTTCACGTGCTTCCCGGGCAAAGGACGAGTAATGAATGGCCGTACGCCATGAATTTGCGGCCGCAGGCCGCCTAATTGAACGGCCGAAGGCCGCGTGTCGGTGCGGCCGCAGGCCGCAGACCAGGAGGGTGCGCGCCGTTGACGCGCGTACCCTCCTGGTATGCAGACAAAAACTTTATTTTTTACTACAGGTTAGTGGTTACAGTTTAATTATTACTTTCAAGGCTCGACAATGGGTGTTCTTTAGAATTGTACCCTCTTTGTGACCTTCAGACAGTTCTGTCTGGACCTTCTTAATCAGTTTTGTTTCTGTTCTGATAGCACAAAGGAGAACTAAGTGAACTCGTTGTCTACCGTATAAAAGGATAGCGTGTGAGATCATTTTCACTCACCATGAAGCTCCTTCTACTGTTGCTTCCTGTCTGCGCCTTTGGGTTTGGTTTTTTACGTCCCCATGTCGACTCTTCTGGAGAACTGTCTTCTGAAGACAAACTCAAGATGTCTGAGGTTACATTTCCATCTAAATCTTTTTACAGAAATGTCTTTGCAGGCCTGGGGTATTGACTTGGACGCAAGGAAGGCTCGACTCGACCGGATATCCCAAAAAGCCTTTGCCATTGAAACCTCAAAGCCCAAGTCTCAGTTCAAAAACCGCATTCAAGTACGTTGCACCTATCTATATAACATTTATAAATTACAGAGCATTCGTCAAAACCAACTAACCAAGCCCAATGAGGGAGTAGTGTTTGACTTGTTCAAGGTCAACGATCGTGAGGGAGTTTCCGACTACCTCTTTGAAGGCGACATTGTCCTCACTGAGTAAGTTAATACTCCTTTTTAAAATATTAATTTAATTTTGCATTACAAATGTGTTTAATTTAGAAGCCAACTGGATGAGATCGAAAATGGTTTGGTTGAGAACCACAGGAAGAAAAGACAAGTCCCTACAACCGCCAACAAATGGACTAACAACACTTTGTACTTCTACTTTGATGCTTCCGTCGGTATGACAATTTCAAAATCCTCACACTATTAGCGTTTTTTAGAAGACTACAAGAAAGATGCTTTTCGCGGCGCTCAAAAATACCTACAGGCCCATACTTGTATAAACTTTGTTGAAAATCAAACAGCCGAAAACAGAGTGAAGGTCGGTTTTTTCAAACATAGAAAACTTACGATTGTTTGCTGTTATCCTTTTTTTTAATCCATACAAATTGCAAAAATTCTTTGTCTTCTGGATTGCACTAGTGTTTTTAGCAACTGATTAAAGGCAGTCCGAATTTTTGTCGCACAACTGATTCAGTCGTAGAGTATAGACAATCACCACACACAATGTGTTAAAGGCAGAGGCCCAGGAAAATGAAAATGGACCTGTCCATGACGTAACGTAGGCGAGAGAGTGTCATTTTCAATGGTGAAATGCAGAGTTTTACGATTAGCATGGACAGGTCCCCCTCTTCATTTTACGTGGGCCTCTGCCTTTAATTGACTTAGAGCTCATTTTTCTTTCTTTTTGAAACATTCACAAAATGTTAAATGTGTCAAAACAAACCTTTAAGCACTAGCATCTAGTTTAAGGGAGTATCCGAAAAATACAAACAACTGCTCGTTTTCCTAGAAAAAAGTATGTTTCAGGTGTATAACGGAACTGGATGTTCATCCTATTTGGGAATGAGAGGTGGAGAACAACTATTTTCAATGGGAAGACTTTGCGGAAACGTAGGCTATAAATAGTCCTTTTTTAAACCAAGTGCTATTAGACCGGGACAGCGGCTCACGAATTGATTCACGCTCTTGGTTTTATTCACACCCAATCTCGATCCGACAGAGACACTTACGTTGATGTAGATTTGAGTAACGTTGCGGTAGGCTGGCAAAGAATTAATAAATTGTGCTGAGTCAGGTCAACAAGTACAAAAACTTTGTGGAATATCAATCGGATCAGAACATCCTCTTCACCCCTTATGAATATGGAAGTATTATGCACTACGCAGCTGATGCGTGAGTAGACTTGGGAACAACCAATTTTCCCGTAAATTCTTTCAGAAGTGCCAGATCCGGATATTCGATTATGCCAAAGGACGAAAACTACCTCTACACACTTGGGTCAAGGCAGATTTCGTTTTACGACCTTCGCATGCTTAACGACTTTTACAACTGCAACGGTAAATTGTTCTAACAATAAGCTTTGGCCGCTAACTTTGGCGGCGGCTCAGAATTGCATAAGCACTATAAAGGCCTAATTAATCTAAATATCAGGGCAAAAAGTCCATCTTGAACAAGGTTTAGAACGTTAACAAAATTACTTTCGTATTATTAAACGTTAATGTTACTACCAATCAGAATGTAGTTTAGTGCCCGCCAACCCTACTTCGGCGGTTTTTGAAAAATGAGTGGAATTATTCTGATGTTGATATTCAAATTAACCATTATTACATCAAAATAGTAAGCTACAAAAGGGGCGCGGCCGCTTTTTGACCGAAGTAGGATTGGCGAGGGGTATAGTGACAATTTCAAAAAATGATTGTCTTTTAGCCACTTGTCCTGCTGATAAATCTGCAGTTTGTAAAAACGGAGGCTATCCTAACCCTCGTAACTGTGCCGAATGCAACTGTCCCCGCGGCTACGGAGGAGCCCTCTGTGACGAAAAGGTACACTTTATTTAGTTTTACTCTAATCGCTACTTTAGCCATCCAATTGTGGGAAAACTCTCGAGGCGACCAAAAGTTGGCAGACTGCGGAGATTGAAATAAAAGAATCTGACGTGCGTTCAACAAATGGATTCAAGCAATGCACCAACTGGATCAAGGTATGAAAATTTTCATGTGACAACGCTAAGCCAAAAATAGAACCCACAATTTGAAACCTTTTCTCTACCTTAAGCTAACAGTTTAATTTAGGCTCCGGTAGGCAAACGAGTTCAAGTAAAGATCACAGAAATGAGAAACGTTTTCTGCGAATACGGCTGTGCCTACAATGGAATTGAAGTCAAAGCCAAGGCGGATAACAAAATCACCAATCCCTTGTACGTCAAAAAAAAATCTTTATCGTATCAATTGTGTGTTTCAGGTACTGCTGCAGAGAATACAGAAACACAACCGTCGTAAGTGAATTGAACCCTGCGCCCATTGTAGCCTACACCTCAAGCTACGTCTCTTTTGAAATTGAGTACCGCTTTGTCAACGGAAAGAAACCAACGGTCAAGCCAACTCCTGCAACTAAGAAAACAACTCCTACAACAACAACTACTACTACTGATACTACTACTACTACTACTACTACTCCTACAAGTACTAGTACTAAAGCATCAGAGGCAACTACTACCAAACCTACTGCACCTGAAGCTACCACAGAAACGTTGGTTTCTAAGGCAACAACCAAAGTACCAGTAGTTCCTATAAAGAACTGTGTGGAACCGGTAAAGTTGTTTTAAATACACTTAATTTTTGTTCAGTTGTCTTTCTCTCAGCTCACTGTGAGACGGATGGTGGATGATCAAACCGACAACCATCGTTATCACTCTGACAACTTTTTTGTACAAAATTGGGCCTCTACTTACGGATATAGAGTCAATGGCAAGAACATCTTACAGGCTTAGTTACGACTATTTTTAGGTCAGATTGGCAAAGTGATTAACGCCGGTGATTATGAAACCAACACTGATGTGTTGGAACCACTTTGTCCTTCTTTGGTGAAACTGCGCGCTTTCATTTCCACAACTGGTAAGAAGTTAAGATGTTATGCGAACTGTTGATTTTAAGGTACTCAAGCGCTGACGGTTGATGAGGATTCATCGCAGAATTTGCTTGCAAGTGGCTGGTATGAAACATTGGTTTGTCAAAATAGTCAAAACCTAACTTTTCCTAATTTAGCCTTTGGGTTATTGCTCGTCCTCTAAGGCTTGTGGAGCTAACCGTAACCTTCGGTCTGTTACTGCTAACGATAAAAGTAATAATAGAACGGCTCGAGAGAAAAACCATTCGTTCTTTTCAGGTGACATTGTGTACTCCACCTACAATAAGGAGCTCAACGATCTGAACGACTCCCCTCGTTACGAAGGATCTTTAAGTTCCACCATTTGCTGGCTCTTTTAATATTGTTTTTTTAAAGACATTGATTGAAAATCAATAAAACTTTCATTGAATTACTTCACTTCAGTGTAAGCATGGAATAAATACTGAGGGTTATAAACATAGAATTGGCATAAGAAAATGTTTTCCACATTTCTGTAAAAATATTCATATGCTACTGAGCACTTGGCAAGCATTATGTAAACAACTGTTTCCTGGAGCGGTGTTGTTTTAATTGGAATGACGCAAATTGCCCACGGCTCATCTTTTGTTCGAAAAGTTGGCTGATGGAAAAGGGGCTAACTGCTACACGTCGTAAAAAAGATGATCAAAAACGGAAATCCATAAACTTAAAGACAGAGGGCCGCAAAAATGAAAATTGTATTTTTAATTTCATGAACCTTTGATTATAAAACCATTCGGTAAGATTTAAAAACAAACTGAAACTCGTTTCATATTTTTGTCGTAAAAACACTCTTAAAACTCGAGAAAACTATGGTTGTATGAATTTGGTAACAACTTTTACGCACCTTTTCCTTTATATGAAAAACGTCATCTATAGATGCCAAGATAGCACAGTTTTTTGACTAAAGGTCACAATGTGGCCCAATTATTTTACACAATTGCCGTACATAGAATACACAATTGCCGTACATATGCCGTACAGAAAACCAAACAAGCACAAATTTGACCTTCCTCAATTTTCAGCTCAAAGGGTAATCTAAAGTTTCCAAATGTTGAGCAAAAATTTACATCGACTAAGACGAAAGTAAAACGCAGTAAAAAGGAGTGCATTTTAGTACACCCTTTTTTTACATTGACGGCTCACTCTGTCTGGAATTCTGCTTGAACAAAAAGGAAATCTGCTTAAACTTGAATTGCCTATTTTGAGAAGAAAAAGTATCAAAACTTTTTTTTGGCGATCCTTAACCTTTCTTAAACTTTTTTTTTTGGCGATCCTTAACCTTTCGGATGTTTTTTTGTGTTTGAAATACAAACACTCATTTTCCACGGTTTTGCGTTTACCATGTTTATTATGAATTTGGTCATCCCTAATGTTTCAACAGACTTCAGAAGAAACACAAATTTGCCAGCAATGCAGTCTTTAACAAAATATTGCTCCTAGTTATCGCTTTAGAGTCAAAAGACTAGAAAAGTCTCTTTGATCAGATAAAACAAGGACATGGACAAATGACATAGATCAGAAGGGTGCATCAAAAAATTTTTAAAAAAAACAAACATTTAAAAAAAGTACAATCTTCATGCGTGGCATACGTTCTATGCCACGCCAAAGTGAATTTAATTGTCTGCTACAAAAAACTGTTAAACAACATTCGCTATATGTTCAAGCACATGTATCTTGCCTTTACTTTTCCATTTTAATCATTAAGTTTCTCCGACATACTACCAAACCTCGTTAGAAGTAAGTATGGGACCACTACAGTGTTGAGATAAAATTATAAATTTTAAAGACACACAAAAACGCTTTCTCAGACGTGCTGGTTGGAAATGTTCCCTCTTTGTGACCAAATCCTGTCTGGACCTTCTTAATCAGTTTTGTTTTTGTTCCGATAACACAAAGGAGAACTAAATGAACCCTCCGTCTACCGTATATAAAGACGGCGTGTGAGATCATTTTCACTCACCATGAAGCTCCTTCTACTGTTGCTTCCTGTCTGCGCCTTTGGGTTTGGTTTTTTACGTCCCCATGTCGACTCTTCTGGAGAACTGTCTTCTGAAGACAAACTCAAGATGTCTGAGGTTACATTTCCATCTAAATCTTTTTACAGAATTGTCTTTGCAGGCCTGGGGCTTTGACCTAGACGCAAGGAAAACTTGACTTAAACGGATTTCCCAGAAAGCCTTTGCCATTGAAACGTCGAAACCCAAGTATCAGTTCAGAAACCGCATTCAAGTACGATGTACCTTTTTCTATGTCATTTATGAATTGCAGAGCATTCGTCAAAACCAAATAACCAAGCCCAGTGAGGAAGAAGTGTTCGATTTGTTTAAGGTCAACGATCGTGAAGGGGTGTCCGACTACCTTTTTCAAGGAGACATTGTCCTTACTGAGTAAGTTGATGGCCATTTTGCTAGATAGTCCATTTTGTTTCACAAGGTGTGTGTTTCAGAAGCCAATTGGATGCGATCGAAAACAGCTTGACTGAGGGCAGCAGGAAAAAACGACAAGTCCCTACAACCGCAAACAAGTGGACCAATAACACACTCTACTTCTATTTTGATGCTTCTATCGGTTTGACAATCTTAAAAAGCTTGAACATAAATTGACTTCAGAAGACTACACAAGGGAGATTATTCGAAACGCTCAAAAATACCTACAGGCACATACTTGCGTAAACTTCGTTGAGGATCAAACGGCTGAGAATAGAGTGAAGGTCAGTTAGAAAGCTTGCAGCGCCTATTTTCAATTTACAAACGTGATACTTTTTGTCTGGTTAAACAAATGTTTCTCTTTGCATGTTAATAACTTTAATGTTCCAAAAACTGTACATAGCGTACATTGTTTGTCGAAATTTTTTATGCTTGATTATTTACCTATATTTGCTTGAGTTTGGTACTTGCAAACTGAATTCTTATTTTTAAATAGAAATTGTCAGACTCATCAAAACTACTACAACGTTTTGGCTTGAAAAAAAACTAAGAAAAGTAACTAAAAAGTTTTTGACTGGTCCCACAAATAAGATAATTCAGGTGTACAACGGTACTGGGTGCTCATCTTATATGGGGATGCTTCTATCAATGGGAAATTTCTGCGGAACCGTAAGCTGTAAAACATTTTTTTGCTACCGTAAATCATCAGACCGGAATTGCGTATCACGAGCTTATTCACGCACTTGGCTTTATTCACACTCATTCTCGCTCCGACAGGGACGAATACGTCGAAGTTGATTTGACTCACGTCCCGGTAAGCTAACGTTCATTTGAAGTCATATATCAAACACAGGAAAACAAACAAATAAACTACGTGAAATACCAACCAAACGAAAACATTCTGTTCACTCCATATGAGTACGGAAGTTCCATGCACTACACAGCTGATGCGTAAGTTGTTTTTTTCAAAACGTTTGCAAGGAAATTAATTTAGAAAGGTTGGATACTCGATCACGCCAAAAGACGAAAGCTACCTCTACACTCTTGGATCGAGGCAGGTCTCCTTTTACGACTTGCTCATGATCAACGACTACTACGATTGCAACGGTAAGGTTTACGGAGTTTTTTATTTGATTTAAAAAAGTTTTGGAGCTACAAAGTGGCAAGTCATGTCAATCGGCCTTGTGATTCAACTGTGAAAAGTCAGTCAGAAACTTTAGCCTTCATGCTTTTTTTTTGTCTTAAAGGCAGAGGCCCAGGAAAATGAAAAAGGACCTGTCCATGACGTAACGTAGGCGAGAGAGTGTCATTTTCAATGGTGAAATGCAGAGAGTTTTACGATTAGCATGGACAGGTCCCCCTCTTCATTTTACGTGGGCCTCTGCCTTTAAGTTGAAATAATAAAAGCGAAACAACGCACATTTCTGACGCTTTTAGTGTTAGTAGATGGTTGTGCTGTGTTTTTTTGTTTGTTTTTTTTTTAAGAAATTAATTTTAGCCTCTTGCCTAGCTGACAAGTCTGCCGTTTGTCAAAACGGTGGCTACCCCAATCCTCGCAACTGTGCCGAATGCAACTGTCCCCGCGGCTACGGAGGAGCCCTCTGTGACCAGAGAGTAAATTTTCTTTTTCTTTTTACAAAATAAACCACTTTCAGCCACCAGGATGTGGTGAAACGCTAGAAGCAACCAAAAGCTAGCAGTCTGCGGAAATGAAAATCAAAGATACCGACGTGCGTTCAACAGATGGAATGAAAAGATGCAACCACTGGATCAAGGTAACAGTAGCTTTAAAGAAAAATAATTGAAATATTTAGGCTCCCGAAGGCAAGCGAGTTCAAGTACGGATCATAGAAACGAAAGACGTTTTTTGCGATTATGGTTGTCCCTACAGTGGAATTGAGGTCAAGGCCAAAACGAATCCAAAAATTACTAACCCCGTGTCAGTTGAAATTTTTAACCTCAGTTTTCATTCGTTTTAGATACTGCTGCAGGGAAGACAGGAACACTACCGTTACTAGTGAATTAAACCCAACACCAGTTGTAGCATTTGCTAGAAACTACGTCGCTTTTGAAATTAAGTACCGTTTTGTCAACGGAAAGAAACCAACGGTCAAGCCGACTCCTTCGACTGAAAAAACAACGGCAACCACTACTACTACCAAGCCTTCCGGATCTGAAACCTCTACAGAAACTTTGTCTTCTAAGGCTACTACAAAAGTGCCTGTAGTTCCTCCGAAGAACTGTGTAGAACCGGTATAGTTGTGTCGAAAGCATGTACAATTCTTTTAGTTGCCCTTCTCCCAACTTACTGTTAGACGCATGGTTAATGATCAAACAAATCAACATCGTTACCACTCTGACGACTTCTTTGTGCAAACCTGGTCTATCAGCGGATTCAGAGTCAATGGCAAGAAAATCTTCCGTAATGAGTAACCAGCTGTTTAAGGTCAAATTGGCAAAGTGATTGACGCCAATATTTATGAGACAAACACCAATGTGCTGGAACCGATCTGTCCTTCTTTGGTCAAACTGCGCGCGTTCATTTCGGATAAAAGTAAGAAAAATGAGGTTTTATGCTAACGGGAGATAAAGGTGTTCAAGCTCTGACGGTTGATGATGAAGAGGCTCAAAATTTACTTGCAAGCGGCTGGTACGAGACACTGGTTTGTGAAATGAGTAAAAATCAAGCTTATCACATTTTAGCCTCTGGGTTACTGCTCATTGTCTAAATCATGTGGAGCTAATAGGAACCTTCGCTCTGTAACTTCCAACAACGAAGGTAAGATACTGATCTTTGCTAAATCAATTGAGCAAGTTAAATCTTATTGAAAACAGCTGCTCAGGTCACAAGACAATTAAAATGTTTTGTTTTAGATGACATTGTCTACTCGACTTACAACAAAGAGCTCATTGACTTGAACAACTCTCCACGCTACAAAGGAACTTTGAGTTCCACAATCTGCTGGCTTTTCTAAACAATTGTGATTCAAAATCAATAAATATTGCATTAAAAAGTGTTAAGTTGTGAAATCTGGTCAAAGCAAACTAAATAACTTTTGGTTGTCTTGTAAATAATTATTAAAAACAGATTTGATTTCAACAAATCATTCATACTTTAAGCATTTTATTAAAACGATGCAACAAAATGGTACTTGAAACGTGTATATACAAGAAAAACGAGAATAACAGCAATGTTTCGCACCGCACTCGCACTACCTTATCAAGAAAGGAGTGCAAGATTTTTTTTTTAAAAAAATACGTTTAAAGCAAAATTAAGGGAAAATATAATTCTAGCTTGATTTTTTAGAGATGTCACCACCTGGTACAAATCCCATTTTTTGTGTCACGTTGTACAATGCAAAACCTACTAATTGCCTAATTATCAAAACATGTCAATTTAGCGTGGTTCGAATAACTATTTTTCTTTAAAACTGAAGTTTTTTGATATGATTAAAAATGAACACTTTGTTTGAACGGGAATATTTTGATACACTTTGTTTGAACGGGAATAAATAATATCAACCAGACACTAATCTTTGGCCATTCAACACATGACGAAGTACAGTCGGGCAACAATTTGATCCTTCTCGCTGTCGATGAAGAATTGCCGTGACGAAAAACAAAGATAAGATGGATGAGTGCACTTCAACGTGTGCATTGTGAAAAGCAGAGGGTTACTGTATAAATGTCTTTGTGAACCAAAAATGAAGTTGTTCTGCTAATTTTAGCAGATCTGGTTTAGTCCAGTATGAATACTGCGTTGATATTATTGTTGGATTTAAGAATACCATGTAAAAACTCACGCCTTTATTTAATCTCCAATTTTTTCAATGTTTTCGCTATGCCTGAGGAAACCAGAGTGAATTCAATTAAAAGTCTTTTTCCATCTATTTTTCTAACAGCGCCTTAGCGTGCTGGTTATCTGAAAAACATGCACTGTGAAAAAAGCACGTTTTTTGAACGGTTAGATTGGCTTATCCAAGGCACAAGTCACATCCAAAGAGCAAAAGAAACTTTGTCTGTTGCGGTGAAACAAAGTGTTCATTGATATTTTCGACAAAAATTGAGTCATTGAGTGAATAGTACAACCATTTCTTGCGAGTTTCTACAAACACAGCAACCAAAACAAAACAGTTACACCTTTGTTTAAATGTTTAATAAAAAAAATATTTCTAGCACAAAGAGTACAATGATAATGTGTTAAAACTGCTTTAACTGATAGGTTTAGTCGTTTTTATCAATTCACGTAAATTGGTTTACTGGTACGCTAAATGTTGGTCATATCTACAAACTTTTTAAGAATTTCATGTGACCCAATTTTCAAAGCGATTGAATGACATCAAACGACCGTAGTTCGTGATTTTTGCGAACATTTTGTCTGATCCTTGATAATCAGACTTGTTTTGTTCCTGATAACACCAGCCGAACTAAATGAACTCTCGGTCTACAGTATAAAACGCTGTCGTCTGTGACTGTTCTCATTCGGCATGAAGCTTGTGCTGCTGTTGCTACCTATTTGCGCTTCTTCCTTTTCTCTTCCAAATCATGTTGGCAACAAAAATGTGAACGGAGATCTTCAAAAACACCCATTTGGCAAACTAACAACTAAAGAAAAGGATAAATTGGCCAAGGTAGTAGTAATTTTTTTTTATATTAACTTTTGTTTGGGAATGGGGCTTTGACCTTGACGAAAGGAAAGCCCGCATACACAAAATGTCGAAAAAATCAGCTGCAACCATGAAAACAAGGTTCATGTCGGAAATGAAAGTTGAAGATCTCCTAAAGGTAGAATTTTTTCTCTTTTTTTTAAAAAAATGTTTTACTAGGAGATTGTTCCTGTCAAAATGACCAGACCAAATAAAAATGCTGACGTTGACTTGTTCGAAGTTAACACCGAAAAAGGAGTGTCCGAGTATCTTTTCCAAGGTGATATTGTTTTATCCGAGTGCGTATTTGGTTTAAAACTAAAACAAAGTGCATTTTAGAAAACAAATGGCAGCTTTGGAAAATGAACTTTCTGACACAATCAGACACAAGCGTCAAGCCTCCGCTTTTGCTAACAAATGGACAGATAACACCCTCTATTTTCAGTTCCATGGATCTATTGGTAAATTATTTTAGAGGCAAAATGGGTCTTTTTTTAGGTGATCAACAAAAAGCCACTATTCGCGCTGCGCAAGCTTACATTCAATCTCAAACCTGTATCAACTTTGTTGAAGATGAAAATGCGACGAACAGAGTTTTTGTAAGTTGACATATGAATTTTTAGCAGCAAATCTTTATCGGTAAAAACACAATACATTTTTAGGTCTACAGGGGAGTTGGATGTACATCCGCCCTTGGAATGCAGGGTGGAGTGCAGTCTCTGTCTCTTGGCTCAGGGTGCGAAATGGTGAGTCATCCTATTTGTCAAAAAGTAGATTTTAAGATGGGAACCGCTGCTCACGAATTTGCTCATGCCCTTGGTTTTAAACATACTCATATTCGTCCGGAGAGAAACGATTACATCAATGTCGACCTTACCCATGTTGACGTTAGAATCTAACTATACTATTTTATATCCAATTTCAGGAAGACAGGTATCGGAACTTCCAAATTGAACAACCTGGAGCAATGCTTTTGTATACACCGTACGAGTACGGTAGTTTCTTACACTACGCAGCCAATGCGTAGGAGAACCTAGGTAATAAACAAAAAAATGAATTCAGGTATGTCAACACCAGTGGAGCGTTTTCTATCGTGCCAAAAGATAAAAGATACACCTACACAATTGGAAATAGGCAGATGTCATTTTACGACATGTTGATGATTAACGATCACTACGACTGCACTGGTAAATTTGATAGACCTTTAGCTTAAAGTAGCCACCCGGGGACATTTTGCAATTTTATTTTTTTAGTTACATACCCTTAATTGTTTCTGGTTATGATAATCATTTTTTATATACGTTTCGGACAGAAAGGTGTTTTTAGGATGATTGAGTGAAATATTTTGTCCCACCGCCTTTTAGAAATCAAGTCATTCAGAGAACCGACGTCGCAGTGTTTACAAAAAAGTGTGCTCAAATTGGCAAGCGGGCACTTGGCCAAATTTTCTTTTGAAATTGCAAACCTGGCTTTTAGTTGAGCCTTAAAAAGTATATTTTAACAAGGAGTCACGGCCCCCATGTGGCGGTCCTTATTTCTAGATTCGGTGGCCTACGGCCGCCTCAAGCGCTTTCACGTTCTTTGGCCGTTGGATGTCGCGGCCTGTAGTCGCTCTCAAAGGGGCCATCGGAGTTTCGCTAACGCCCATTCCAATTGCAAGTATTGAAATTTTAATTTTTGTGGGGTAGTTCTACGCCTAAAATGTATCTGACGATCACTTCAACGTGTGAAAAGTTTGACCAAGTATACTTTTTTAGAAAACTGCACTTCTGCTAACTCTGCCGTGTGCCAGAATGGAGGCTACCCCAGTCCACGCAATTGCTTGGTTTGCAACTGCCCTCGTGGCTACGGAGGAGACCTCTGTGATCAGAGAGTAGGTTTTTGTTTTGTTCAACAACTAACGTTGTTTTTAGCCTGCTGGGTGTGGTGAAACCCTCGAAGCAACTAAAGACTGGCAAAAATATCAAATTAAACTAGGAGACCAAAAGGACAACATTAAAGTCAGGGGCGTGTTCACAACTTGCAATCACTGGATCAACGTAGGTTTTTCAAACAACAGTTTGATAAAGTATTAAGGCTCCAAAGGGAAAGCAAATTGAAGTCAAAATAACAAAAATGTTCAACGGACAGTGCCAGTTTGCGTGCCCTTATAACGGAATTGAAATCAAAGCTGACGCCAATCCGAATATCACCAACCCTATGTAAGATAAACTTTGAAGCCTTTAAATTTTTTTTTCCAGGTACTGTTGTGAAGAATTCAACAATAGAGTCATAAAAAGTCACCTAAACCCAACCCCTATTGCTTCTTTCAATCGATACTTCTACAGCACTTTTGACATTAAGTACCGTTTTGTGGATGGAAACGATGGTTCAACAACTAGAACACCTGCTAAAACATCCACTACACCTCTAGCCTCAAAAACAACCCCTAGAACTCCAACTACTCCTGAAGGTGTCAATCCGGTATGTCTAAATTTAGGTTTTTTTCCACAGTTAGCTTTAGCTGGCACACTCCCAGCTTATCGTGCAAAGGTTGTTAAACATGGAACTTGGCTTGCACCGCTACCACACTAACAACTTCTTGGTAGAAACCTATGTCTCAGAGGGATACCAACCAATTGGTGAATCAAAGAAAAATTTTATAACAAGGTTGTTCAGGTCAAATCGGAAAGGTGATTCACTCGCAAGCTTATGAAACCAATACTGCTTCGTTGAAACCCCTCTGTCCATCTCTTGTAAAACTGCGTGCATTCATTTCGGCATCAGGTGAAGGTTTTTAATATAATTATATAACACCACCTTTAGGATCTGAATTTCTAACAACTGACGGCGACGAGGCTCAATTTTTGCTTGACCGTGGGTGGCAAGAAATATTGGTTAGTTTTGCATTTTATCTGACTAACTTATGTTTTAGTCTTTGGGTTACTGTTCCTCCTCCAGGGCTTGTGGAGCAATTAGAAACCTTCGATCCCTTACTGCTAAAAGTGGAGGTAAATCACTATAATACAATGTTTTAAAAAGACATTTCAGGCGACATGGTGTACTCCACCATTGACAGGGAACTCAACGCTTTGAACAATTCTCCCCGTTACCAGGGAACATTGAGCTCTACCATTTGCTGGCTCTTCTAATGTCACTTAATTGTACTTAAATAAAAGGGCTGAATTTTAAAGTGCAATTGTTATAGACCATTCCTCTAAAAACGGGCGTTCTATGATATTTTTTTTAAATTTCAACATTTTGTTATGTAAAACAATTGAATTACAGTTGGATGACTTTCGCATCCAAAACAAGTTTTTCACGAAAAATGTGAAAGTTTGATGTTGTTAACCAACTTTTAAAAAAAACAAATTGATATTGGCATGGGGAAATGTGCAAACTTGTAAAAAGACAACGTTTCTATGATAAAGTTCTTTTTTCTTCAAATTTGATGCGTCGTGTTACAATATAGGATCGGTTGCCTTTTCTTAAATTTTAGCGTCATACATTTCGTGATAATAAACTTTTATAACTATGTGCGTAATGTGCGTCCCGTTGAACGCCTATTATATATGTGAAAACGTAGCATGAAACCAGTGTTTACACGAAAGTGAGCCAAAAACAACAAAAAAACCCTGAAATTCTATCTTAAAGCTGTAACATGAAGCAGTTGATGAATTGAAAAGTAAATGTTATGCATATTTTAATAAAAACTGAATATATTCAACAGGATAAAAACAGAACAACTTTTTAAAAACGTTTTCGCGTATGAAATCAAACATCAGCAATGTATTTCAAATTCTATCTAAAAGTTGTAACATAAAGCAGTTGATGAATTGAAAAATAAATGTTATACATATTTTATGAAAAACTGAATATATTCTACAGGATAAAAATAGAACAACTTTTTGAAAACGTTTTTGAGTATGGAATCAAACATCAGCAATGTATTTCAAAAATCGTCCGCAAATTTGGGCTAAAGTGCGCACTACTCCTGATCAAACAATGAAAAGTCACAAATAATGTGAATAAAATTACACATGAAAAAATTGAAGTTCAAGCTACTTTGGTGGACAAAAATTTCTAAGAATTATAAAAGTTTAAATTCAACATCGGAGAGAAGAAAACAACAAAAAATAATGTTTCGGCAAAGTTTAGCTCATAACAAATTAAAGTTAATTGACGCTAATGGTAGACAATTGATAAGTCGTATTTTTTAAAGTTGTCCAGTTTTTCGTTTTAAAAAAAGTTTTTTTGCTTCCTGTTTGTCCTCCACTACTGTTCCATCTAGTTCTGTTTGTTCAGATGTGTATCCGGTTTGTCGACAAAAATCAACGTAAGTGAACCCAAATTTTCGGTATAAAAGGAAGGTCCCAGAAAATGTGACCATTCAACATGAAGCTCTTTGTTTTGGTACTTCCCATTTGCGCCTTCGGATTTGATCTTCCCGATCACTTCGTAATCGAAACCTACAACAAAACTGATTTGGATGAACTTCGATACGGACTATTGTCAATTCATGACAATGTCAAGTTGTCAAAGGTAAAAAGACTTTTCTAAAACTCTATCGTTTGACGGAATTTTAAGGCTTGGGGTATAGATGCCGACGAAAGAAAGATCCTTCTGAAACGCATTCTCAACAAAGCTGCCAGGACAATTGAAAAGCCATCTTCGAATTTACAACAGCGTCTGAAAGTAAACCGAACTTACAATAGTAGTACAAGGAAATTTAGGAAATCGTATCGGTAAAGACAACGAAGCCCAGCCCAAACGCAGTTACAAACCTCTTCGACGTAAACAATCGCTTCGGATTGTCGGACTACCTATTCCAAGGAGATATACATCTTTCTCAGTAAGCAAACTTTAAATTCTTTTTTACTTTAGTTTAAGAAATCAACTTATCGGTCTGGATAGACAACTCAATGGCAAAAGAAAACGACAGGCGTCGACCTTTGCCAACAAATGGACGGCGAACACCGTGAACTTTTATTTCGACACATTCTTGAGTACGTTTATTATCGGGCTCCAGAAAACTGAAATCTTAGCTGATCGTCAAAAGGCATCTGTTCGTTCTGCCCACACATTTTTGAAAGCACGCACTTGCATCAACTTTGTGGAGGACGCCACAGCCGCTAACCGAATTAAGGTAGGAATGGAATTTTCAAGACCGCTGAAAAGTTTTAGATTGGAATAGCGGCTCACGAATTTGCGCATGCGCTCGCTGACTTATGAGAATGTCAAAGTTTTAGAATTGGCTGAAAACTTACTTGTATATGACCTTCCTTATGAGCCATTTAAGGCTTATATAAAGTTTTCCAGAAAAGAAAGTTAGTGTTTAGAAATTTTACTCTTACTCAACAAGTTTTGGCCAAAATATTCCAATTTGTTCAAGAAAAAATAATTTGTTTACGATTTGTTTAAAACTTTTATTAGTGGGGAAGGTGCGACTGAAATTTTCAAAAGCTATTTGATTATTTGGTTATATGTTATGTTATTTACCTCTCACCAAACAATCAAAGGTTTTGCTATTTTCAGGTCTACAACGGCGGGGGCTGCTTTTCAGCTGTTGGCATGAATGGCGGAGAACAACTTCTTTCAATCGGGTTTGGATGCGAAGCTGTGAGTCATCCTTTTTTTGTAAATTATTCCAATTTCGTAGATTGGTATAGCTGCGCATGAATTTGCCCACGCACTTGGAATCTTCCACACCCAGTCTCGATCGGACAGAAATACATATGTTGACGTTGACACTACTGATGTTCGGGCAAGTCCTATATATTTTAATTAAAACAAACTAAGATTTAGCCTGGTACTGCTGGAAACTTTGCGCAACAAGGCGACAACGAAAACTTCTTACTGACCCCTTATGAGTATGGAAGTTTCATGCATTACGCAGCCAACGCGTAAGTTTAATCCGCTACATAAATACAAAGACGTTTTTAGATTTACTAGCAGAGCCGACTCTTTCTCAATTGTTCCGAAAGACCCCAAATACATGTATACAATGGGAAGCACGCTGATCTCTTTCTACGACATTCAAATGATCAATTATCATTACAACTGCAACGGTGAGTGGAGGATAACAGTATTAAACAAATATAACTTTTACAAACGGAGCATGTTGATCTTAGGTCTACAACGCTCTTTCTAGTGCTGGCACAACAGAGTATAAAGTTTCATGAAACCAAAAATGGTTTCAATTTAACAAAACCGACATTTTATCTAGCTCTGCAGATAGGTGATTGTCGATTAACTGTGAAATCAATGATTTCACCCGTTTAAATGAATTGATTTAAACATGAATTAAACATTAACATGAATTGATTTGATATCGACATTCATATGTATACAGCATTTAAAATCTTTACGGGCAGCTTGTGTAAAAAAAACTATTTTTTATCTGAGACGCCTGAAATTAAAAGTATCAAGAAAATGCAGTTCAAACTTTTACAGTATCCTGTACTGCTGCCAACTCTGCCGTGTGCCAAAATGGAGGCTACCCCAACCCTCGTAACTGTGCCGAATGCAACTGCCCCCAAGGGTATGGCGGAGCATTGTGTGATCAAAGGGTACGTTGAAACTATGAAACTTCTAATTTTTATTCATTTTAGCCAGCCGGATGTGGAGAAGAGCTACCACCTTCCCCGGATTGGCAAAAGAAGTCATTCGAGCTAGGCGATAGAACCGATCAAACGACCTACAGGGATATTTTCAACGAGTGTAATCACTGGATTACGGTAGATTTCGTCAAGTCGATTAAAATCCATTTTGTAGGCACCTCAGGAAAAGAAAATTCAAGTGAGAATCACCAACATGTTCAACGAACAGTGCAACCACGGTTGTGCATTTAACGGCATTGAAATCAAGGCAGACGTCAATAAGGAAATTGTTAATCCTAGGTAAGGTAAATAACTTTCAACTCTAACAACCACTTGTTTAGGTTTTGTTGTAAACAATTCAACAACCAGATAATTGACAGTGAGCAAAACCCCACTCCAGTAATATCTTTCAATCGATTCTGGTTCAGTACTTTTGAAATTGAGTACCGATACATAGATGACAAAGCGGTCACAACAACTGAATCAACCACAGTTGATACCACTGCTTCCGCTGCTACGACAACAACTATTTCCCAAACAAGCACAACAACTTTAGCACCTCCAAAGAACTGTGTTAATCCGGTATGAACTTGAAAGCAAAACAATTTTTTTTGATTCAGCTAACTTCCTCCCAACTACCATTGACGCGACTCTATAACCACGGACAGCTACTACATCACTTCCATATTGATCGTTTTGAAACTGACTTGTGGCTGAGTCAGGGATACCAAAGCGAAGGTAATTAACTTTTACACTACTGATGATACAAATGTAGAATCTCTTAAAACGGTGGATAGAGTGAAGTACAGAAAAATAGAAAAGAGAACAAACCTCAATTGTCAGCACCCACAAGAATATTGGTCATATCGGCGAATGCTTAGACTTTTTTCTTTTACATGAACTTGATTTAACAAATAACCACTGATCGCACCGAGAGCAGCGGCATAGTAAAGAAACATTTTAATGTTGGCATTATTTTCGAAATTCACGCACAACATGCGAAAACATAAACAGAACAAGTTAAACCCAAAAAATCAAAACTGGGGAATCTAATCCGGGAACCTTTACCTCGCCCTGCATGTTTATACTCATTTCGGCCGCAGAAGCCGGGACGCCGCCAAACTTTAACGTGCATTGCTAAAGACCGTTTAGCAGATTTTGACGATGCACTATCATTTCCTGTTTTAGCTAACTAACGGTAGATTGCACATACAGAAACCCAACAGTCGGTGCAGGCCCTTTCCATGTAAACCTTGTTTAGGTAACATTGGCAAGGTGATCGAAACCAACACTTATCTGAAACACAAGACGGAAATTGACGCTCTATGCCCTGGCCTTGTCAAACTGCGCAGTTTCTTCTCAAGAGTCGGTATGTTGTTGTTTTATAACAATTCTATTTGATTTTCTTCTAGGAACCCAGTTCATGACAACCGACCCCTCTCAAGCTCAATGGCGCCTGAACAATGGATGGACCGAAGCTAGGGTTGGTTTCGGTCAAAAGACGATAAATTGATTTTCTAATTTAGGCTGCGGGATACTGCGCATCTTCTCAAGCTTGTGGAGCTAACAGGAATCTAAGATCTGTGTCTGCCCACGACGGAGGTTAGTTTATAGTTTTACTCACTCCATTTTATATGAAATTTCGTTTTTAGGAAACATGATATTTGCCACTGACAGTTATGAATTGGGCATCCTTAATTCTCAGAACCCGCGCTACGCAGGAACCCTTTCAAACACCATCTGTTGGCTTTTCTGAGCGTCATTTACTTACTGATGGTATTAATGAAGCTTTTGATAACGACAAAAATTGAACTGACTTCAAGAGGACGAAAGGTCACATTAAATTGTCAACAATGTAAGCAACACAGCTCTGCTAAAAGAACAAGAGAATGCCTGGCACGGATGATCAGGCAACAACAGTTTTGTGCAAAAGTTGCATAAGATCAAAGAATTTGCTACAGAGAAGTAGAAGATGGCTTAAGAATACTTTCTTTGTGTTAACTTTATAAGAAACGCGACCGAAAAGGTTTTTTTAAACGTAGCCTACGTGTCCAATATATTTTTGATCAACTTTCACTAAAATTGAATAAAGAACAAGGCCAATAAAACCAAGCCAAGCTTAAAACCTCATACATAATGAACTGCTAAACGTTCTGGGTGAATAATCATTGAATTTGCTATTGAAACAAGTTTTCTTTTAGAATAACTGGCAACAGCTTTCCAAACTTTTTTAAGGTTTCAGCTAACATTCCATAAAATGTGCTTAAAGGCAGAGGCCCACGTACAATGAAGAGGGGGACCTGTCCATGCTAATCGTAAAACTCTCTGCATTTCACCATTGAAAATGACACTCTCTCGCCTACGTTACGTCATGGACAGGTCCTTTTTCATTTTCCTGGGCCTCTGCCTTTAAGTACGACTGTTCAAACAAATAGTTGTTTTAAAATGAAATTTCGCGGGGAAAAACTTTTGTGGTGTTTTTACAAATAGTTCCAAAATCGGTGGTCTTCTGCACCGCCCGTTCCTGTGTTCTATTAGCACAGGCGAACTGATGCGTGGTGTTGTCAAAAACATTCAAGTTTTCTACTATAAAAGGACAACCCTGCCCCCAATAATGATCCAATATGCAGTTCTATCTTCTCACTGTGGCCGTTCTCTATTCTGCCATCCCATCGGAGGCCGTTGTCCCAGCGAACCTCTATGTACGTTTTGCCCTTTAAATGCAAATTATTGAATATGTTTTTAAATAAACACGCTTTCTAGGAAGCCTTGACCCCACTGCACCGCCTGTACGATCATAACCGCATTCAACACCACTTCCATTCGAACGATTTCTTAATCGACCTTTTTCAAGAACAAGGTTACAAAAAAGAAGGTTTGATCAAAACATTTTATGAAATAATGGTTCTTATTTTAGGAAATCTGAGTAACATAGTCGCGCTAGAAAAATATGAAGCTACCCCAACCAAAATAAAAGCCGCCTGCAAAGAACTTGTGAAACTCCGGGTTCTAATTCATCCCCCAACTCGTATAATTTTACAAATTCTGGAATAATTATCTTTCAGAAACGGAATTCATGACGACAGATATAGCAGAATCTCAGAGGTATCAGAAAAGTGGTTGGCTGGAAATTACGGTAAAATTAAAAATAACACTTGAAAATAGCAAATTTAGAGTGCTGGATACTGTGTAT